>JAAGEH010001595.1:0-28357 GCA_011751065.1 Lasiurus cinereus | reverse complement strand
ATTGTGTTGTCTTTATCTGGTTTTGGTATTAGGGTGATGCTGGCTTCATAGAAGGTGTTTGGAAGTGTTCCTTCTTCTTGAATGTTTTTGAATAGTCTGAGGAGAATAGGTTTTAATTCTTCCTTGAATGTTTGGTAAAACTCTCCTATGTAGCCATCTGGTCCTGGGCTTTTATTTGCTAGAAGCTTATTGATGATTTCTTCAATTTCTTCCATAGTTATTGGCCTATTGAGATGTTTAGATTCTTCCTTATTGAGTTTTGGAAGGTTATATTTTTCTAGAAATATGTCCATTTCTTGCAGGTTGTCCAATTTGTTGGAATAGAGTTGTTCATAGTATTTTTTTAACAATCCTTTGTGTTTCCACAGGGTCTGTTGTTATTTCTCCTCTTTCATTTCTGATTTTGTTTATTTGTGTCTTCTCTCTTTGCTTCTTGGTGAGCCTGGCTAGAGGTCCATCAATCTTGTTTATCCTTTCAAAGAACCAGCTCTTTGTTTTTTTGATCTTTTAAATTGTTTCTTTGGTCTCCATGTTGTTTATCTCTGTTCTCATCTTTACTATTTCCTTCCTTCTGTTTACACTGGGCTTTTCTTGTTGCTCTCTTTCTAGCTCTTTGAGTTGTAGGGTTACGTAATTTATTACCATTGCTTCCTGTTTTTTTGCAGTAGGCTTGTAGGACTATGAACTTTCCTCTGAAGACTGCTTTTGCTGTGTCCCATTAATTTTGGATTGTTGTGTTGTCATTGTCATTTGTTGTCATGATGTTTTTTATTTCTTCCTTGATCTCTTTTATTACCCAGTCGTTGTTTAATAGCACGCTGTTTGGTCTCCATGTGTTTGCTTTCTTTCTATTGTTTTTATTATAGTTGATTTCCACTTTTATGCCACTGTGGTCTGAGAAAATGCTTGATATGATTTCTATCTTCTTGAATTTGAAGAGACTATTTTTATGACCCAACATATGATCTATCTTTGAAAATGACCCATGTGCACTAGAGAAGAATGTATATTCTGTGGCTTTGGGGTGAAATGTTCTGAAGATGTCAATTATTTCCATCTGGTCTAGTAAGTCATTTAGGATTGATGTTTCTTTGCTGATTTTTTGTTTAGAGGATTTGTCCAGTGGTGACTGTGGGGTATTAAACTCTCCTACTATGATTGTATTGCTGTCAATCTCTCCCTTAACATTCTCCAGGAATTTATTTTATGTATTTAGGTGTTCCTATATTGGGTGCATATATGTTTACCAGAGTTATTTCTTCTTGTGGGATTGTTCCCTTTAGTATTATGAAGTGGCCTTCTTTATCTCTTGTTATATCCTTCACTTTGAGGTCTAATTTGTCAGATATAAGTATTGCAATCCCAGCTTTTTTTTCATTTCCATTTGCCTGATATACCATCTTCCATCCCTTCACCCTCAATCTGTGTGCATCTCTTTTCCTGAGGTGGGTTTCTTGCAGACAGCAGATATATGATCATGTTTTCTTATCCAACCAGTTATCCTATGTCTTTTGATTGGAGCATTTAATCCCTTTACATTTAAAGTTATTATTGATAAGTACTTATCTGTTGCCATTTTTATTCCTTACCCCTGAGTTCCTTCTTCGCTTCCTCTTTCTTTTTATTACAGCAGACCCTTTAACATTTCATGCATTGCTTGTTTGGTGGTAATATATTCCCTTAGTCCTTTTTGTCTGTGAAGCTTTTGATTTCACCTTCAATTTTGATTGAAAGTCTTGCAGGGTACAGTATTCTTGGATTAAGACCCTTCGTTTGCATGACTTTGTGTATTTCATTCCATCCCCTTCTGGCCTGATGAGTTTCTGTTAAGAAATCAGTAGCTAGTCTTATGGGGGTTCCTTTGTAGGTAACTTTCTGTTTCCCTCTGCCTGCTTTTAAGATTCTTACTTTGTTGTCGGTGTTTGCTAATTTAATTATATTGTGCCTTGGTGTCAGTTTTTTTGGGGTTCATTTTGCTTGGGTCTCTGTGAATTTCTTGGATTTGTATTTTTTTTTCTTTCCTATATTGGGGAAATTTTCTGTCCTTATTTCTTCAAACAGGTTCTCTAATCCTTGTTCCATTTCCACTCTTTCTGGAACTCCAATTATGTGCATGTTTTTTTGTTTCATGTCATCCCAAAGTTCCCTTAGGCTTTTCTTGCTTTTTAACTTTTTTTTCTAGAAGCTGCTGTACTTGGGTATTTTTTCCTACCATGTCTTCTAGCTCACTGATGCGGTCCTCTGCTTCTTCTAGTCTACTTTTGATGTTTTCTATTGAGTTCTCTATGGCAGAGATACCATTTTTCATTCTTCTTGATTATTCTGTATTTCTTCTTGATTATTCTGTACCTCCTCTAGTTTCTTCTGAATTTCTTCTCACTTCTTCTTCATTTCCTCTTGGCTCTTACACACATTGTCAATTTTGTCTTCCTTTCTTTTCATCCACCTTATGATCATTTCTCTGAACTCTTTCTCTGACAGCTTATGTCTGCTTCTATTTCATTTACTTCCTTTTCTGGTGAAACCTACCTTTCTGTCTTATATGGGTTGTTTCTTTTTCTGCCCATGGTCTTTCTTCTCTGGGTGTCTGGTTAAGTAGTTCTCTCTCTCCTACATTGATTGGAGGGCACAAACTACAACACGAGCAGGTACAGCACAGAAGGCACTGAGTAGAAATGTATTCAGGATGTTAATAATCACAAATAAGGTGACCACCAGTGAAATACAAATTACAGGTAGGTAGAGAAAAAGAAGAGGAAAATGAGGAAAAAAGAAAAGAAAGAAATGCCAAAGTCCAATTGGGAGAGGGAGAAACAAATAAATTAATAAATGAACAATAAAATAAAATAATAAAAAGGAGAAGAAGAAGAAGAAGAAGAAGAAGAAGAAGAAGAAGAAGAAAAGAGAAATAGAAAAAAGTCAGAGAGAAAATTAAGAGGATAAGAGAGAAAGGGGGAACAAAATATATATGTCAGGATAAAACACCTATAGAACAGTCACTAATCCCAACAAATGCCAGCAACCAGTACCTGGAGATTAATACAAACTACAAATAACAACTGGTATGGAGGGAGGTGAGTCAAAAGATAGGTAAAAAACAAACCAAATCAAAGCAAAGAAAAGCAAAATAAATAAGTAGAATAAACTAAAACAATCTCACCAAAAAAGTACAAAAAATCGATATAATCACCGTTCAGGCAAACAACAACAAAAGGACATAGAGAAAAACAACTTTTTGGACAGTGAGGTCAAGAAGAGAGAGCTTTGTATGGACTTGGAGTAAGGGATTTGAAATATATAAGTGTGGTGAAATTTTAACCAGGTAAAGAGAAAGAATAGGGAGAATCTAAAGTTGGAAAAGGGAAAGAGGAAACAAGACAACAAAATGGCGAAAGTTGGAGGAAAGTGTTGGCATAAAGGTTGAGTTGAGATAGAGAAAATTATGCTAAAGGAAAGATGAAAATAGAATGTAGAACTCTAATCCCAAAGTAAAATAAGGGGAAAACAAAATGACACTTGTTTTTTTCCAAAAAAGTAAAATGGTAGTAGTAATAATACTAGTTGAAGACAAAAATGTAATAATTAAAAACGTAAAATCAATTGAGGAGGAAAGAAAAAAATAGTTTTTTAATTAAAATATGCAAAAATGAAAAATATAAAATAAAATAAGAAATTTTAAAAAAAAGAAAAAGAAAAAAAATTGAATGGTCATTCACTTCCACAATTGTTCTCCTTGGCACTTCTGTTTCCCAGTTGGGAGGGTATTGCAGTTCCCTGTGTTCCACTGCTGAGTTGTGTTTTAATCTCTTTATTCTTTTGTGGTTATGCGAGAGTCAAGTTGTGCATCATCCACTGGTGGCCGTGTTTCTGAATTGACCTCTGAGACAAAGCAAAGAACCTATTTAGGATGTGCTCAGATCCTACTACTCTGTGGTTCTCAAAGCCAGTTTGTGGGGATTTTGCAGCTGGGACACTATAATAACTTCCAGGCTGTACCTCTGCCACAGTTCAAAACGAGTTGTTTTCCAGAGCTCCCCTCTGTCAACACCTCCGAGAGTTTTACTCCACACTTAGGGATCATGTCCTGCCCCACCTCCGTGGACCTCTCCAGAAGCAGCTTTCTCACAGCCCAGTTCCCACAGTATGCAAGTCTCTGTTCTGCGGTACAGGAGACCTCACCTTATCCCAGGTGAAATCTGACCTTCCGTGTGCCATGTGGATCTCCTCTGAATCTGCCAAGTGTGTGTGCCGATTGGAGTGCGGTGTTCTGGGTCCCCCAGCTGGCTCTTCGGTGAGTGCTTCAGCTGTAGCTTTCAGACCCCGGCAGACATCCACCTCCCTCTGCAAGATGGCGTGGTCTCCGCATTCACGCTGGTGCCTCTGGCAGACAAAAACCCCATGCCAGGAGAGCCCCGTCCAGCAGTCCTCCACCTTCTCCTGGAGGATTACTGACTCTTAACTTGCCAACAATCACTCCCAGTGCGACTCTCAGCTGCTCTCTCTCCCTCTGCCCAGCGACAAAGCTCCAGATGCATCTGTCTACTCTGCCGCCATTTTTTCTCTGCTCAAATCCTTTCTTTAAAAAAATGCTTGCCAGCAATTGTTTGTTGATTTATTGATGGTAGTCATTCTGGCAAGTGTGAGGTAATATCTAATTGTGGTTTTAATTTGCATCTCTCTGATGATTAGTGATGTTGAGCACCTATATAATAAAGAGGTAATATGCAAATTGACCATCACTCCAATACACAAGATAGCTGTCTCCATGTGGTCAAAGATGGCCACCCCCATATAGACACAAGACGGCCACCACAAGATAGCCAGTGAAGAGGGCAGTTGTGGGCAATCAGGCCAGCAGGCGAGAGCAGTTGGGAGAGACCAGAACTGCAGGGAGGGCATTTAGAGGCAACCAGGCTAGCTGGGTAGGACAGTTAGGGTGACCAAGCTGGCAGGGTAGGGCATTTAGGGGCAATAAGGCTGGCAGGAGAACAATTAGGCATGGATCAGGATGGCAAGGGATCAGGATTACACCCTGATTAGGGTGTAATCAGGCTGGCAGGCAGGTGAGTGGTTGGGAACCAGTAGTCCTGGATTGTAAGAGGGATGTCACAGATTGGAGAGGGTACAGGCTGGGCTGAGGGACACATCCCACCCTCTAACCTCCCCCATGCACGAATTTCATGCATCAGGCCTCTAGTTTTTTTATAATGTCTGTTATCCATCCATATGTCCTAGACACAGACAGCAGTGTGCTAATGACCAGAGGAAAGAAGGAGTTGGGTTGGGTGGAGGTGGACAAAGGAGCGGGAAATAGAGTCATCTGTAATAGTGTCAATAATAAAAATAAAGTTAAAAAATAAAAAAGACTTTAAGCCATGAAAGTTAAGATATTTTTATGAATAATATTATACACAATATCTTGCACTTTATTTTTAACTTTCCATATATTTTGGGGAATTTTCCATGTTAATGCTTACAGAATTTCTTAACTCTTTTATATGGTTGCTTATTACTCAATTGATAATAAATTATTATCAACACTTCTACTCCAGTCATGTCCTCCATGATTCAGGCTGGTTTACTGCTTTGTAGCATTCCAAAACTTTTCTTCTGGTTCTTCTATTTTAAGTTACTAAATTTGTATGTTATTTTGAAATTAGTAATACTATATTACTCTAAAATTATGTTGTTCTTGGTCAGTGCAAGTTGAAAACATTTTTAAAATATATTTTTATTGATTTCAGAGAGGAAAGGAGAGGGAGAGAGAGATAGAAACATTAATGATGAGAAAGAATCATTGATTGGCTGCCTCCTGCATGCCAACTACTGGGGACTGACCCCGCAACCCAGATTGGGAATCAAACCGGTGGCCTCTTGGTTCTTGGGTTGATGATCAACTGCTGAGCCACACCAGGCTAGGCAAAAAATTTTAAGACCAATTTCTCTGTGGTTTTATACACTGCTGTTTCATAATTCCATTAGACAGTGGACTTTAATCCTAGTTATGTGAAATACAGGGTGACAATATAAATAGGACTATACCTTGCTTATATATGGAGATATGATATTAGGTACAATGACAAAAGTAGACCCCAACATTTTATTATTTATATGTATGCATTTATTTTTTCATTTTTTTCTTTCTCTTTGTTTAATTAGATGGATGTTTGAACATATAGAGAAGTCAATTTTTTTCCCCAGTTCAAGGAGAGGAAAACATACAATGAAGTAAAGACAATCTCTTCAATAAATGTTGTTTGCATGCAAAAAAAATGAAACCAGACCATCGACTTACATCATGTGCAAGAATAAACTCACAATGGATAAAATATTTAAATGTAAGCTGTGAAACCACAAAAATCCTTGAAGAAAACATAGGCAGCAAAATATCAGATATCTTATGTAGCAAAATTTTCACTGATACAATGCCAAGGACAAAAGAAACAAAGGAAAAAAGAAACAACTGGAGCTCCATAAATAAAAAACTTCTATACAGCAACATAAGCCAGCATCAAAATGAAAAGAAAAACCACTGTATGCAAGAACATATTTATCAATGACACATCTGATAAGGGGTTAATAACAAAAATATATAAAGTAGTCATACAACTCAACAAAATGATGACAGATAACCCAATAAAAATTAGGCAGGACACCTAAATAGACACTTCTCCAAAGAGGACATACATATGTCCAAGAGACATGAAAAAATGCCCAAAGCCACTAATCATCAGAGAGATGCAAATTAAAACAACAATGAGGTATCACCTCACACCTGATAGAATGACTACTATCAATAAATCAATAGATGATAAGTGCTGGCAAGATATGGAAAAAGGGAATCCTAGTACACTACTAGTGGAAATACAGACTGGTGCAGCCACTATGCAAATCAATGTAGAGTTTTCTAAAAAAAAATTTTAAAATGGAACTGCCATTTGACCTAGTGTTCCTACTTCTAGGAATATATCTTAAGAAACCCAAAACACCAGTTAGAAAGAATGTATGAACCCCTATGTTCATAGCAATGCAATTCATAGCTATTTATAATAGCTAAGATCTGGAAATAATCCAAGTGTCCATCAGTAAATGAGTGGATAAAAACATTGGTACATTTACACCATGGAATACTATGCAACTGTGAAAAAAGAAAGATCTGTTATCCTTTAAGACAGCATGGAGGGACTGGGAGAGTATTATGCTAAGTGAAACAAGCCAGTCAGAGAAAGACAACTATTATATGATCTCACTTTTATGTGGAATCTAATGAACATAATAAACTGACAAACAAAATAGATCCAGAGACATGGAAGCAGGCAACACACCAAGGATCCTCACAGGGACTGTAGTGGGAGAGGAAAGAGATCAACCTAATAATTTATATGCATTTTTGATTAACTCATGGACACAGGCAATAGTGGGATGAAGGCCTAGAAAGGAGCATGGGTAGGGAGGAAGGGGATCATTGGGGAGGAAAAAGCAACTCTTTAATGCTTTCAAAAGGTACATTTTTAAAAAGAAGAAATCTTATCTACCACCATTCCACATTAGAAGATGAGATGCAAATTAAGTAAGTTCTCAATTAATATAATTAGAATATTTTTAGGTAAATGGAACCTCTGGGATTCTTCTTGCTCATCATTCATCTTTGTTTATAATGAAACTAGAGGCCCATTGCATGGGATTTGTGCACTGGTGGGGCCCGCTGTAGGAGCAGCAGCTCAATTCAGTTAGCTGAGCTGCTGTGGACCACCCTCTGAGTGGCTGCTCCCACTGCATTAGTGTCTGCCCTCTCATGGTCAGTGCATGTCATCACGACTGGGCGTTCTGCCATTGGTTGCTGGGCTTTTATTATATATTAGAGGTCTGGTGCACGAAATTCATCCACGGAGTGGGGGAGTGCCCCTCAGCCCAGCCTGCACTCTCTCACAACCTGAGACCCCTCAGGTAGGGTCATTAGACCTGGCCAGCGATGAGGGCATATTGGGGCTTTCCTTCCCCTGGCTGCTGGCAGCTGGCCTTGCCCCCAATTATGTCACTGCTTGCCATTTGTGTGGATCTGCAACCCCTCTTCCTTGCCAATGGTCACCTCTCTCTGCAGGTGATAGGTGTGGCATGTGATCACTTGGCTGGCCTGAGCTTCCCTCTGCAGGGCAATTGCTGGTCAGCCTTGCATATGTGCCAAAGCATCCCTGGCCAGTAGCCTGGGCCACCCTCTGTGGGGCAATCAATCGCAGGGCCCACAGATTGATCGCCCTGCAGTGGGAGACTTCACCCATTTGCTGCAGCACTGCCAGCTGGGTGACCTGAGCCTCTCTGCGAGGCAATTGATCACAGGGTATAAATAATTGGATTCAGGAAGGGTGTGTTATCAACTCAGTAGAGCAAGGCTGCACCACTTAGCTGGGGCTCCATGATTGATCACTGTGCAGAGGGTGGCCTTGGCCTCCCTCTTTGGGGTGAACAATTGTGAAGCCCCCCATCAATTGCCCCACAGAGGGTGACCTGGGCCTCCCTCTGCAGGGCGATCATGAGGCAATGGCCAGGCCCCCGACCAATTGCATCACACCCACCTGCCAGTGCATGTCATAGTGTGGTCATCCATTCTGTCATTCAGTCAATTTGCATATCATGCTTTTGTTATTATAGATAGTATTGTGACATGAATCTATTTTCCTCGAAAGTTTGATATATTACCTTGTCAAATAAGAAGACTAAAGCTCTAATTAGTCATATTTATTTCTCTATTAGTACTGTAAATATATATTAAATGCCTATGTAAAAGTACTCAATGATTTTATGTCTGTTTTGCTGCAGGCTGCAAATTATCATTATATGCTATAAATGCATTGTGATCATTAAAATATTTTATTATTTTTTTCTGTACTGGTTATGATTTTAACATAAGAAGAGTGAAGCCACATATTATGTATAATCTATTCAAGTTTTGTTAGCATAGTATTTGAAAGTAGTGTTAATTTTATTGTGCTTAAATTTAGAACTTCTGCATAGAGCTAACAAGTAGGAACCGTAATTTTCTCATGGCCACTTGTATTTTCTGATTTCTCAGGGTATAAATAATCGGATTCAGGAAGGGTGTGATAATGTAAAATACAGAAAGGATTTTATTGCCTGCAAAACTACTGAATGGCCTGGCATAGATAAAGATACAAAGTCCAAAGAACAGAGTGACTACAATGACATGTGCAGACAATGTGGACAGAGCCTTGGAGAGCCCTCCAGATGATCTTTGCCACACAGTGACCAGGATGACAGTGTAGGAGACAAGCAGGGGGATGAAACAGATAAGTGAGAGCAGCCCACTGTCAGCAATGACAAATAGTTCCAGAGTATATGTTTTGATACAAGCAAGCTTAATCACAAGGGGGAGGTCACAAAATATATTGTCTACCACATTGAGGCCACAGAAAGGCAAATTCATTATTAGTACCATCTGGCTCATGGTGTGTATAAAACCAATTATCCATGAAAGTATCACAAACCCATTCAGCAAGCAATGGCTCATGATTGTCCTGTAGTGCAGAGGTTTATATCTGGCTGCATATCTGTCAAAGGCCATGGCTATCAAAAGAGTCATGTCAGCACCCCCAAAGAAGTGCATAAAGAATATTTGGGTCATGTAGTCCCATATAGAGATGGTCTTCTATTCAGCTTGTACTCAAATATCTTGCAGTAGAAGACAATCAATGACATACTGCAATTCCCATCCAATCTAGTTTTAAAGTTTCTTAATGTTCCCTATTTGAATTTATGTTTTTACTGCCTTATGTATCAGGATACTTGCATTCTCTGGTTTTGTTTAGCAGTATTGTTAATAATTTCTCAACTATAAAATACTCATAATAAATTTCCTGAATACATTTCTCTGCATTCCCCTAAATTTCTTAAGACCATAAATCTTGTAGGGACTTCTCCCTCTTTATTCATTTAAGATTGCATGTATATTTATGGTCTAATGGAAAGTTTTATGCTGAGATTTTTCCAAATATCTAGTTCTAGTCATTAATTTTCCTTCATCAGCTCCTTCTCTAACATGCTTACTTCCACGTTCTGTCAACACCTGAAACTTGATAAAAAGGAAAATATTCCTATTCTGCAAAATAATTATGAGTTTCTAGCTTTTCCATTATTTTTGATAATGGTGTGAGTTACCCGGATGCTCAGGATTTACTTTACTTAAATTTAGTCATCATTCCTAATAACTTACCACCTACTGTCAAATTTTACTCTGCTACTTTACTTTGAGAGCACATATCCTTTAAATTTTCATAAAAATTGTTGGTTATAGCACATTGTGAAATAGTTATGTGATCTCCCAGTGAGAGGCTTTCATATCTCAAAGTCACATTCTTTCCTTTCCGCTAACACAACATTAATTAAACAGCGTCTTCAATACATTAAATTTTGAATGAATTAACTCTCTAGAACATTTTCTCTTACCTGTTCTAAAGGCATTGTATGAGGCACGACATGTTCACAGCATTTTTTAGTATTAAAAATCTACCTTTCACACTCTGCAGTGCACTGTACACGACTCTGCATACTATGTTCTGCCTCTTTTGTAAAGATGTGAACCACTTTGGAGGCATATATTTTGGAGCTCTGGGAATCCAAATTTCAGTGGGAGTTGTTAAAACACTGAAGCTGCTGCCCTAGCATGACCAGGAGAGAGGTTAATACTTAATTTCAGGCCCTGTAATATGCTGCTGTTATCTCTGAGCATCGTATGAGAGTATTGGATGATTTGTTGCACTATAGTAAGTGTAGACCTTTTTTATTTAATGGGCCCCTCCTTTCCCTTAATTGACTCCCAAACTGTCATTTCCCCTTCCTTCTGATAACTTTGCGGGTCATTTTTTAGATAAATAATATCCAAACTTTTCTGAGCATAACATCCTCAATATAATATTTGTTCTACATGTTATAGATTCATTACTAAAAGCATATATTAGTACAACATTAACATATTCAGAAATTAGAAATTAGAAAGAGAAAGTTATGTTGAATAATTTAAACTATGATATATTTCAATGGTACAATGAACAGTTTTATGCTCACTATATTATTAATAATAATTTTTTTATTTAGGTATCCTGCTATTAAAATCAGACAACCAATGGGTCAGGGCTACCTTTCACTATTTGAGCCAATTAAGCAGATACAGGTTTGAATAATAGATGAGTGGTTATTCCAATAATGCTGGCAGTTTAAGAGAGCAGTAGATCATCTACAAAAATCTGCTCTCTACCCTTACCCCACATAACCAAGTGCTTAAATGGGTTACAAGGACAAAGATTACATGGGGAAATGGGCAAAAGGAATAAGAATGGATATAATGATTACAGATTTTAGGCAATGTGGGCTGGGAGTTTGCAAAGGGGCGGGACAACCAGGGACTCCATTGTTTTCTTTCCACAACAAAGTTGTTAATCTTTCCATAATAGGCAACTCTCTGATGGGGAAGATGGACCACATTTCCAGGTGAGCTCCCAGACACCCTGTAACTCACAGCCAGATTAGAATGTGCTTTCTCTGTCTTTTTTTTAAATAATTTTGAGAGGAAGAGCGAGGGAAAGAGATAGAAGCATTAATGATGAGAGAGAATCATTGATTGGCTACCTCTTGCATGACCCACACTGAGGATGGAGCTCTCAACTCTGGCATGTGCCCTCTCAGGGAATCATGTAATCTCCCAGTTCACAGATCGATGTGCAACTACTGAGCTATACTGGCTGACTTGAATATGCTTTCTTAAATCAACAAAACAAGAACAGTTAATGGAGTGTGATTAATATTTCTTAGTAATATTTCTTATAATTAATACTAGTCCCCAACATCCTATTTCTGCCCCTAACACATGGGATTTTCAAAGAATATCTATATGGCACAAAAAAGTCTCATAATCATTACATCTTTCACTATAAAATATTACAATAAAGTTTCATTTTATAAGAGGGTTTTGCTCTGGTGCACTTTGCATTACAGGCTTCAAAGTGCATTTCAATAACTTGGCAACAAAGCATTCCATGAATAAATTTTAAATTGGTTGACTTAACTCCAAACTTTTTAAAAATTTCAGTCAAATTCACCACTTAACCCATGGATTGACGTGGATTTTTGCCATAGACATTGCTTTTATTATGAATCATTACAGATGATGAGAAAACATAGTAAAATCTCAGGCATCTCTTGTAGCAATATCTTTGCTGATATATTTCCCAGGGCAAAGGAAACAAAGGAAAACATAAACAGATGGGACTACATCAAACTAAAAAGCTTCTCATAGCAAAGGAAATTATCCACAAAATGAAAAGGGAACCCACTGTATGGTAGGAAATATTTGTCAATGATACATCTGATAAGGGGTTAATTTCCAAAAGAACTTATACAACACCAGGAAGACAAAAACAAACAACCCAGTTAACATACGGGCAAAGGACCTGAATAGACACTTCTCCAAAGAGGACACACAGATGGCCAATAAACATACAAAATATGGTCACCATCACTAATCATCAGAGATGCAAATTAAAACAATGAGCTATAGGTTCACACTTGCCAGAATGACCACCATAAATAAAGTAGCCAATAATAAGTGCTAGTGAGGCTGTGCAGAAAGGGAACCCTAGTGCACTGATGCAACCACTGTGGAAAACAATATGAAGTTTTCTCAAGAAATTAAAAATGGAGCAGCCTTTGTCCCAGTAATCCAACTTTAGGGAATATAACCTAAGAATCCCCAAAGAAAACAATTCATAGCAGTATTACTTACAACTAGAGGCCTGGTGTACAAAATTCTTACACAAGGGATGGGGAGGGGAAGGGAAGATTGGGAAGGTCCCTCAGCCCGGCCTGCACCCTCTCACAATCCAGGACCGCTGGCTTGTAATTGCTGGCCTGCCTGCCTTCCTGATTGACTCTAACCCCTCTATCTGCCTGCCTGATGGTCCATAACCACTCACCTGCCTGCCTGATTGCCTCTAACCACTCACCTGCCTGTCTGATTGCCTCTAATTACTCACCTGCCTGCCTGATCATCCCTAACTGCCTCAGCCTGCCTGTCTGATTGCCCCTAACTGCCTCTGTCTTGGCCCCCACCACCGCAGCTTTATCTGGAATAACATCTGGAATGACATCTGTCCTCTCTAATTAACATATTTCATTTTTATTATTATAGATAGCTAAGATCTGTCAACAGCCAAAGTGTCCATCAATAGATGAATGAATTAAAAAAACTGTATAATAGAATGAACAACATAAACTGATGAACAAAAACAGAGCCAGAAACACAAAAGCATCCAACAGACCATACAAACTAAGAGGGAAGACAGGGGTGGGGAATGGTAAGAGATAAACAAAAGGACCTATATGCATGTATATAAGCATAATCAATGGACACAAACAGTAGGGGGGTAAGAGCATGTGCTAGGGGGTGGGAGCTACTAGGGAGAGGTCAATGGGGGAAAAAGGAGACGTACATAATACTTTAAACAATAAGTAATTTTAATGAAATATGGAATATTATGGAGCTGTAAAAATCAAGGAATTATTACTCTTTTTGACAACATGGATGGACCTGGAGATTATTTTGCTAAGTGAAACAGCCAGACTGAGAAAAACAAATACCATATGATCTCACTTATATGTAGAATCTAATGAATAAAATAAACTCATGTCAGAGGGGAGGGTTTGGGAGTGACTGGATGAAAGAAGGTGAAGAGATTAGCCAAAGAACCTATATAAATAGCTCATGAACACAGACAATAGTGTGGTGAAGGCGGGGGGAATGTTGATTGGAGGTGATCAAAAGGCAGGGCATTGTCAAGAATTAAAAACAGTAATAAAATAAATAAACATTAAAAATAGAATCTGTAGAATAGATGTATGACTTTTCATTGAATTTCAGCTTTATATAAAACTACATATTCTTACTCATTCAGGAGATATTTCTTTAATATAATTCTGCTCAAAGTTTCTATTCTGACAGTATATTTTTATGATTTGTATTATATTACAGATAAATAATTATTGAGCTCAAAAAAATAACACATATATACTCTTTGAATAATTATTAACCCTAATGGGTTAAATATGAAAAGAAAAAACAATTGAGCTATCAGCTATTAAAGTGTGTATATATATTTTGGGCCATCCTTTATATATACATACATATATATTAAACACCACACATACACTTTGGAATGAATTCTGCAACTTTCTTTCCTTTTCTAAAACAAGATGTTCCTCATTAGCTTATTTTGCCTAAAAAATTATATAAAAGTGTCCCGCCAGCGTGGCTCAGTGGTGGTGCCTAGACCAGTGGTTGGCAAACTGCAGTTCTGTTGACTAATCAGTTTGCTGACCACTGGCCTAGACTTATGAACCAGGAGATCCCAGTTTAATTCCTGGTCAGGGCATATGCCCAGGTTGCAGGTTCAATCCCCAGTGTGGAGGGTGCAGGAGGCAGCCAATCAATGATTCTCTCTCATCATTGATGTTCCTCTCTCTCCCTCTCCCTTCCTCTCTGAAATCAATAAAAGTATATATAAAAATGATATAAAAGTGAAATTTTCATTTCTTAATTATTGTTCAAGACAGGAAAAGCTATCAGTTTATAGGCAGTAAGCCATGACACATTTGGCACAGCGTAGCTAACAGAGTAAATAATACCCTGTAAATTTTTGTCTTGCTTTTAAAAGCCTGAGAGGAGAAGAAAACAAATACAGTGGTACCTTGAGATATGAGTTTAATTCGTTCCGTAACCTTGAGGAGTGGGAAACTATGAGACGACTGAGTCGCGGTAAACTGGTGGGTCGTGTGCAGCCAGCCGATCTGCGCGATTACTCGTATCTCAAATGTTGCTCGTATTTCAAAGCAAAATCGCTCGCTCAATGGCTTGTATCTCAAAAATCTCCTATGTTAGGGCATTCGTATCTCGAGGTACCACTGTACAACACTATTTCAAGATCCCATTGATTTAAAAAGTATATTTTTTCTTTTGAATGCATTATGAGTAATCATTTTATTTTAAAAATGAATGCATGTCAATGATAAAAAATTACAGAAGTTAATTTTAATATGGGAAATATTTTATGGCTAAATATTTCATGGTGTAAACTGAAGCTATAATGTTAATATTCATTATGTATTAGATTATTAAATTAATTATTTTTACCCACGGTAGATTTTATTTTTATTTTGTTGATCCACAGTACATTTTAAACAAACTGTGTTTTACTGAGTTGATTTCTCCCTTTGGGAATCATCTTATTAGGAAGGGTATTTGAATACCACAGATTGAAATCATTTGCTGAGTTTTTTAAAATGTCCTGAAAAAACATTTGGATCCTGAAAAGAGAATCACAAACAAGTTACATTTTACATTAATTAAATTAATGGTCAAGGAATGAAAACATTGTTCTTCAATGTTGATCATGAAACATCAAATCAAAGGATAGGAATGTGAAATGATTTGATTACTTGAGTAACTGGATGAAACTTTCAGTTATTTGGGGCAATGTTTTCAATCAGGGAAAGCACAGTCCTAGGTACTTCTGACTTCCTTTATGACTGCAATTCCACAAATAGTCATAAACACTAAATTAACATAGCAGAACTCTGAATTATCAAGATAAATTAATCAAGAGTTAACTTGCTTACTACTGTGATAATATTGTGTTTTGATTTTATAGAGTGAATTTGGACATAGTCTATTTTTATGATCATTCACATTCATAAAGATGAACATTTAAAGAGCTCAAAAGGAAATAAATATCTGCTTTAGGACAATTTAGTTTTTATTAATGTAAAACTGATTATTTACTTTATATACTTTGGACATAGCCATTTTATCTTCAAAATATAACTAATACTATTTATACACTTATTTACTCAATTAACAAATATTTGTCAAGGACCTACTATATTTCAGATTCTGTCATCTCGCAGGCGCCCATGCTCAGCACCCAGAACACCCAGATACTCTCAAAGGATGTGATCATTTTTAAAATCTGAGATTTCATATTTTATTTGAACAGATACATTAAATATTGAATTCCAGATTTAAATATATCAGTCATTAGTTGTGTTGTCATAGTTAATACTATCATGGATAAATTTCTTAACTTTGTGTCTTTGTAATCTTATTATAAGCTTGCCTCTTTTCTCAGAGAGTTTGATATACTGTTGAAATGAAAGTAGCCAGCACTCCTTGATTTGCAGCTTTATAGGAGACAACAGCCAGGCCGTGTTGGGTCAGAACCATGTTTCCCAATTAGTATGACAATAATGTCACTTTTGGAGTCCTCAGGGGAGGATTCATAAAATTGAATATGCAATGGAAGCTGTGAAACAAGTTTCAGCCACAGCTGGTCTGAAATAAAAAAATCCATGCAGTATTGGTTGCATTGAAGAGAGCTCAGTCAGAGTTTGCAGCTCTTCAGAAAAAATTTCTCCATGTTGACAGCCATATTGGTATCTCAATTCGAGAAATTACTGTTGATGATAGAATGTTATGTAATTTTATGTGCCAGGAGTGTTTGGATTCCAGTTTTGTATTTGACAGACCTGTGTCTCATCTTGTATCTTGTGAAGCAAGACCCAGATACCAACACAAAGATATGGCTGAAGACAATATGGCGTTGGACTAATTATTGCTAGTTATGATGATATTAGAGGCCCAGTGCACAAAATTAGTTCATGGGGGGCAAGGGGGTGCCACTAAGCCCAGCCTGCACCCTCTCAAATATGGGACCCCTAGAGGGATTGGGCCTAAATGGGCCGTCGGACATCCCTCTCACAATTCCAGGACTGCTGGCTCCCAACTGCTCGCCTGCTTGCCTTCCTGATGGCCCCTAACCGTTCTGCCTGCCAGCCTGATCACCACCTAACCACTCCTCTGCCAGCCTGATTGATGCCTGACTACTCCCCTGCCAGCCTGTTTGCCCCTAACTGCCTTCTCCTGCAGGCCTGGTCACCCCAAACTGCTCTCCCCTGCTGGCCTGGTTCCCCCCAACTGCCCTTCTCTGCTGGCCATCTAGTGGTGGCCATCTTGTGTCCACTGGGGGCAGGATCTTTGACCACATGGGGACAGCCATCTTATGTGTTGGAATGATGGTCAATCTGCATATTACTCTTTTATTAGATAGGATAGAGGCCTAGTGCATAGGTGGGGGCCAGCTGGTTTGCCCTGAAGGGTGTCCCAGGTCAGGGTGGGGGTCCCCTTGGAGCGTAGGGTGGCCTGGGTGAGAGGCCTGTGGTGGTTTGCAGGCCAGCCATGCCCCCTGGTGACCCAAGCAGAGGCCCTGGTATCTGGAATTTAATTATTTTCTACATTGAAACTTTGTAGCCTGGAGCAGAGTTAAGTTGTGGCCACAACCATTTCTGTTGGGATTTACTTATTTTCTATAATTTGTAGCCTTACGTGGAAGCCAAGGCAGGCCAGGGCTGCAGAAGCTTGGCTTCCTCTATCACTGGGGGTAACCGTAGCCTCCTGCTTTCTCCAGCTCCATGACTGCTGCCATTTTTGTTGGAATTTATTTATCTTATATAATTGAAACTTTGTAGCATTGAGTGGAGGCCTGGGCTGGCCAGGGTGTGTGGAAAACGTGGCTTCCTCCATCGCCAGGGAAATCCAAGCCTTCCTCCTATTCTCTCTGTGGTCACAGCCATCTTGGTTGGGGGTTAATTTGCATACTCACTCCTGAATGGCTGGTGGGCATAGCTGGTGGGCATGGCTGGTGGGCATGGCTGGTGGTGTAGCTGGTCAATTTACATATTACTCTTTCATTAGATAGGATGGAACCTCCTATTTTCTAAACCTGTCCAACAGCTAACTATTTAGACTGTAGAGCTGTGTCTATTAGAGCTCATTCTCAATCAGTTCCTACTTACTTGGAGTGACATGTGCCTGAGGTTATGGAGTGCAATTTGAGTGGTTTGCATACTTAGAGAGACATTTCCTGCAGACCAGGACCTAACTATAAAGAATGTTTCCATTTGGAATTATTGATAAAGATTTGGAGTTTACAATTTATGATGATGATGATATGTCTCCATTCCTGGAAGGTCTTGAAGGAAAGCTACAGAGGAAAGCACAGCCCATTCAACCAGCTGATGAACCTGTAGAAAAGGTGGATGAACCAATGGAACATTAAGTGATAATTCCCCAGTCTACATATATATTCTCAGATGTGTAAGAATGCAGGAACATGTACTGATGACAATAATCTATACTTTGAACTAAAAGATGCAGTGTGGAATGGTATGTTTTAGAAATCAGTCCAAATGTGTGGTTTGGAATTCCAAGCAGCTTCACTAAAACCATATAATGGGATTTTTTTTTTTTGGGGGGGAGGGTATCCTATCTAATAAAATAGTAATATGCAAATTGACCATCACTCCAAGACATACAATGACTTCCTCCATGTGGTCAAAGATAGCTGCCCCCATGTGGACACAAAATGGCCACCACAAGATGGCCAGCAGGGGAGGGTAGTTGTGGGCAGTTAGGGGAGACCAGGCCAGCAAGGGAGGGCAGTTGCAGGGGGCAGGCCTGAAGGGAAGGGCAGTTGGAGGGGGGCAGGCTAGCAGGAGAGGGCAGTTAAGGGTGACAAGACCAGCAGGGGAAGGCAGTTGGGGGCAACCCAAGGCTATAGGGGAGGGCAGTTTTGGGGTGACCAGGGCAGCAGAGAGGGCAGTTAGGGGTGACTAGGCCTGTAGGGGAGGGCAGTTATCAGTTACCAGGCCTGCAGAGGAGGACAGTTTGGGGGGACCATGCCTACAGGGGGGAGGATGTTTGGGGGGTACCCAGGCCTGCAGAGGAGTGTAATTGCAGGGAGACCAGGCCTGCAGGGAAGACAGTTAGGGGTGACCAGGCCAGCAGGGGAGGGTAGTTAGGGGGAGGACAGGCCTACAGGGGAGGGCAGTTTGGGGTGACCAGGCCTACAGGAGAGGACAGCTGGGGAGGACCAAGGCCTACAGTGGACCACGGTTGCTGGGGAACCAGGCCTGCAGGGAGGACAGTTGGGGGAGACCAGGCCAGCAGGGGAGGGAAGTTGTGGGGGACAAGACCTGCAGGGGAGTGCAGTTATGGGCAATCAGGCCAGCAAGGAGGGTAGTTAGGGGTGACTGGACCAGCATAGGAGGGCAGTTAGCAGAAACCAGGCCTACCAGGAAGGATAGTTGGAGGGTACCCAGGTCTGAAGAGGAACACAGTTGTGGGGGGACCAGGCCTGCAGAGAGGACAGTTGTTGGGGAGCAGGCCAGCAAGGGAGGGCAGTTGTGGGGGACCAGGCCTACAGGGAAGGGCAGTTGTGGGAGGTGGGAACCCAGGCCTACAGGGAAGGGCAGTTGGGGGTGACCAAGCTTGCAGGGGAGGGCAGTTAGGGGTGACTGGGCCATCAGGGGAGGGCATTTGGGGGCTTCCAGTTCTTAAGAATAATGATCAGGGGTGACTGGGCCAGCCAGGGAGCAGTTAGGCATCAATCAGGCTGGCAGTGGTGTAGTTAGGGGGTTGATCAGGCTGGCTGGCAGAAGCAGTTAGACAATAAGACAGAGGCAGGCAAGTGGTTGGGAGCCAGCAGTCCTGGATTGTGAGAGGTAGGATCGGGCCTAAATGGGTGGTCAGACATCCCTCAAGAGATTTCCTGATTGGAGAGGGTACAGGCTGGGCTGAAGGACACCTTCCCCCTCCAGCACAAATTTCATGCACTGGGCGTCTAGTATATAATCATTCTCTGGAAAGTTTAGTTATTTGTACTAATGTTTTTATATGAAGAACATAATGAAGAATATTTGTTGTTTTAAAGATGACTGTGAAATAAAAGAAAAGAAATGAAGGTAGCCTTTGAAAAGGATAAGAAAAAAAGCAATTTAAAATTGCTAGTATGGTTAAATAATTTCTGAGTATTTTTATATATACAGGAGCAATACTTATCTAATATGTCTGTTTCCTTGAGAATTTCTAGAGATAATTCTATTTTTATTTCAACACATATTCATTTAACCTGTAGAGTTTATATTTATATCTATTTCTATATATTTTCCATTTCCTAAGAATAATGATTTTATATTACCTGCTCTTTGTCTTCTTCCTTTACTCCAAAATGTTGCATAATTTTTAAAAAATTCCTAAGTATTAGTTTTTTTCATATAACATTGAAAAATGTCCAGCATCAATATTAATCTCTAGTGAAAAACCAACTGAATGTATTTATGATTAATTGCCTCCATTCTGCTGAATTTTGATCCTCAATACCTCACAAATTGGTGATATTAATAAAGTACTGACTGAGAATTCAAATATAGACTTCTCTGATTCTGTAGTCAAATCTCTATAGATGGTCACATGAGTAATAGTTGCCTTATTATGAATTAAATTTCTTAATTATCTCTTTTATATTGAGATATCTGACTCACTAACAACAGTGGTGGTATATCCATAAGTGTTTTGATCTGTTCTTGCTTCTGTTATATCTCTCATAATGTTTCCTAAGCCTCAATAAAAAATTTATAAGTTACCTTTCCAAGTATGGAAAAGAAAACATCTGTGAAATATCTCTTTCCTAATCATTACCACATTGATCAGAGAATATATAAAAGCCTCCTTCATTTGTTCAACACAAATTTATTTTATTTTAGGCATTTAAAAAGGTGTTGGAAATGTAAAGATAGTAAAGGCAAAATCTCAGTTTTCAATGAATTTACCTAACATCCTTGGCTTCTGACTTCATCACCTAAATTAGTTGCTGAAATTGCTTCTATAATCCACTGACTAAAAAAAAAGCTAAAACAATGCAAATAAGTTATAGTACTTTTGTATTCATATTTTATTTGTGGCAAGTTTGTCATAAACTTGACTGTTAATTTAATTTTATTACCCTTGATTATAAAATTGTAGTAAGTAATACACAAGCTTATGAATTAGTCTTATTATAAAACTGAGAACAACCAATGTTAATGAGGAATTTATTTTTATGATAATGGTGACAGAATATAAACTGTGTTCAATAATTCATACAGGGAAAATATGGTTCATTTTTATACACTTTCTAACAACCTTCACAAATTGTATTTAGACCATGCTTTTGTTTCACTAAAGCAAATCAACCAGTTTTGAATATCACCATCTGTATCTTTTGTCATTGAAAGAAAAACACACAACTTCAATTAATAAATAATTGTAAAGCTCTGTTATGGGCTAGGCAACAAACTAGATATATTCATATCTATTGTAATTTTTAGTCTCCAAAAGAGCACTGAGGGATAGGTATCATTCTGTGAATACTACAGATAAGGAAATTATAGTTCCAATAATTTCAATAATTTGTCTAGATTCACTTGGCTTGTAACTCACCGATAGGTATTTGAACCCATACTATTAGGCAATTGATCTGTAAATTATACTACTAGATGGTTGTTAGCAGTAAGAAGTGATGAAACTAACTAATATGTCCCATTAGTTTATTGTTCAACAGTCATAAATTTGATTCACCCCAATTCATTTAACTGATACCCTTTAAATATTTTGTGGGAATGAAAAAAGATATATAAATTCCGCTTCTTCTCCTGCCCTCTGACTTGGGTGCTCCTGATGCACAGGCCTTCAGACTCACGTCAGGCCTTTCACCACTAGCCATTCTATTCTCAGGCCTTTGGAACCAGCCTGAATTACACCATAAGTTTTCCCAGAGCTCCAGCTTTCAACTAGTGGATTATGGAACTTCTCGACCTTCATAACTAGAAAAAGGTTGCTCGTGCCTGGTTTAAAAAAAAATTACTTTATTGGAAGATGCGGGAAAGATTTGTGATCCCCCCACTGCCACCCCTGCCCGGGGTCAGAAAGACATCTCTAGTGAACGCTTTGCAATGTCAGGCGAACCTCCAGATCTGCAGGAGGGCAAGTAGAAGGGTCAGAATAAGTCCATGGAGGCCTGACACTCTTTTCCAAGAGGCATGTTCAACAAATATGAAAGTTACTTTTCTGAACTCTCTAAGTCAAATATTTAACCTTAATCATATTTCACTCTCTCCAACCAATTTCTCTCAGATGTTGCTGTAATATTGTAAACTGGTCAGTGATGCTGCTTGGGCTAAGCTTTCTCAGGAAGTGTCTGTTAACTTGGTTCTTCCAAGAAGGTCAAAATGAGTTTGGCTGGCATGGCTTAGTGATTGAGCATTGACCTATGAACCAGTAGGTCACAGTTTGATTCCCAGTCAATATATGCCTGAGAGCTAAAGTATCCTAAATCTAGGTGGGACCCTAGTGATAAGTGATGGTCACTTTGATTCACTGAATGGAGAGTGCACTACCATGAAGCTGGGAATTTAGGTAGGAAGCAAAACTAAATATAAGTCAGCCAGCCCATTTGCAGAGATGCAAAATAGTATGCTACTAGTAAACTGACTATATATATAGGAATGTTATGCTATTTTGTACAACCATCCAATGTTATTTTGTTTTATATCTTCACTTTATTCATTTGTTTATAACTAAGATATGCACCAATTTACTCAGGAAACAAGTCTTGTTATTCGTGTTATTCAAATATTGTTTTATGAAATAAAATTAGAAGTGTAAATGTAGTTAACATTTTAAAAATATGTCAATTGAAAGTACTCCTTGAACTCATTTGACCAAGTATTTTTCCCCCATTTTTTTGAAATCACTCCTGTGTTAAGACATGTACTCTCTTCCTCTATCTCGTAAGCACAAGGTGTGGAAACTTGTGCAATAGATAATTAATCTCTATTGCTATCTATGGTTTCATAGTTAACACTGTCTTAGCAGAAGTGTGAAAACACATTCACACCTTTGAAAATGGATGATTAACTAATCAAATGACAATATGAATGTTAGAATTACAGAAATGACTGCAAGGCAGAGCTGTTTATGATTATGGCATTCTATTTAATTTTTAAGGGTAGATTGTTCAATGTAATCTATGCTCCTCAAATATCTAAGCGGATTCTCAACTTTTTAATTGCATTGACTTTTCACAAAGGAATGAAGAAATTTCAGATTATGCCCAAATTAAGCATTTCTAAATGCAAGAGGTTAAGAAGAAAAAGTAGAGTTCAAGACCATTGGCAGGGAGGAGTCAAGAAAGGAGAATTGCATTTGAGTGAAATAGTCATTTCTTTCCTCGGATTTTGTCATTTCCATTTAAAATGCAGACTAATCCAACTGCATAATTGAATATCCAGTCTATCACAGCAAATTCCTTTTTGGTATTCTGATGTTTAAAAGTCCAAATTGGGAGATAGGCCCCATCTTCATTATTTAGTTAATTTTCTAAGTTTACCGGTATGTTCTCTTTAAGCAATGATAATTGGGAAAAGATAATGATATCATTGAAAACCCACAAATCTAATAACTAAAACTTTAAAAGCAGTATTTCATATACATTTTATTAAAAGCCTTTAGATAAAAATATTTATCTGTGTATTTAAAGATAAATAGGGTGTATTTGTGGTACTTATTACTTATTGCTTTATAGTGTTTTGTTTTAAAGACATATTAACTTCCCCATAACATCTTAAAATCTGGCTACATATCTGACTTGTTACCAAACCCCAAACTAGCCCAATGCTTTATACTGACATCCCTGTCTATTGAATCAATGCTAAATATTAAATGATGAAACAAGTTGTTTAAAAAAAGATATATAAATTCCTTATTCAATTCATCTAGTTTTATTCAGAATCTAGTTCTTAAAAAGTTAAAAATCAAGAAGAAAAAAAACCTGGCAAGGCAAAGAAAAAGTAGCGAGACTTTGGAAAGCATAGGTTGTACCACTACCTTTGGAAAGGGTAGGTTGCACCACTACCTTATTCTAGCCTTTCTTTCTATTCAGTGTAACAGCAAACTGAATAGAAAGAAAGGCTAGAATAAAATTTGATCAAATGAATGGATAGAATGAAAGAACACAGACTAATAAAAACAGGAAACAGATTGGCTTCAGGGAAGAAAAGGAAACAGGAGATAGGAAAATTCAATATGAAAGGAGTTTTCCTGAGTTTAATGTAATTGTAAAGCCATAAATAGAAGTATTATGAAAAAAACAAAACAAACAAACAAACAAACAAAACCTGAACAACTAGGCTATCATCTCCTAACTCATTAATACAAAATGAATTACTTTAACCTCAGATTCTTTGGATTCAGAAACTCACTTCAAATTCTTAGGTCCTTTGCTTTTTCCAAGGAAGTCCACTCCTACTCCACAGCTTCCACATGGCTGACTTGACCTCTTTGTTTCGCAGTGTGTAGATGAGGGGATTCAGCATAGGGGTAATAACACTGTAGAGTACAGACACCATTTTGTCAGCAGAAAAAAATGGAGAAGGAACAAGCATAAATGAAAATACAGGGTCCGAAAAAGAGTGTTATCATCATGAGGTGGGAGGCACAAGTAGAAGGTGCCTTTTGTCTTCCCTCCTTGGAGCGAATCTTGACAAGAATAATGGTGTAGGAAGAAATCAGCATCACAAACGAGCTGGTAGAGATCAAGCCACTGTTAGATACCATTAGTAATTCAATAACAAATGTGTCTGCACAGGCAAGTTTGATGATAAGGGGGACATCACAAAAGAAGTTGTCCACCTGATTTGGCCCACAAAAGGGCAAATGGATAGTGAGAATTGTCTGGACAGTAGAGTGCACAGATCCTCCCATCCAGGAGGCAGCTATTAACACACAGCATAATCTTCGACTCATGATTATCGTATAGTGCAGGGAGCGACAAATTGCAACATAGCGATCATAGGCCATCACTGTGAGCAGGAACATCTCAGCTGCCCCTACAAAATGCAGGAAAAAGAGTTGTGCAATGCATTGGTCATAAGGAATGAGCTTTTTATTATCAAGAAAGTCAGCCAGAAGCTTAGGAGTAGTTACTATTGAATAGCAAAGGTCCAGGAAAGAGAGGTTGCCAAGAAGAAAATACATGGGTGATGAATTTAAATTGTTATCAGAGGCCACTGTGACCATGATGAGGACATTGCCTATCCATGTGGACACATAGAAGAAGAGAAATAGTACAAATAGCCTTGTCTCAGTAGATGGTTTCTGTGAGAAGCCTGCCAGGGCAAATTCTTTCACCACTTCTGTTTGGTTTTCATCCATTTGACCTGACTCCACCTAGATCCAAGAAATTAAACAAGGGACATCAGTAATAAAAATGGATGAGATGTTTTACACAAAATACAAGAAACTATTAATTTTTGAGAGATAGTTTTTTCTAGAATATTTTGATTAGCTGGAAGAAATTCTTCTCTCCTTAGCTAATATAAAAATATATTCTCCAACCAGCTCCAACTTTGAGAAAGCCAAGATTATTTTAGATCATGAAGTTGCCTGGTTCCAGGCCTTTACCTTCAACTTGATGAATCTCTCTTCCATAAATCACTATTTTACTTTTCTCTCTTTTTTTACATTGTCTTTAAATATATGTTACATTTCCCTGAGATAGTAATATATACATATGTACATATGTATATAGTAGAAGCCTGGTGCATAGAATTCTTGCACTTGGAGGGTGGGGAGGTTCCTCAGCCCAGCCTGCACCCTCTCACAGTCTTGTGAACCCAGCATCTGGCTGAGTGATGTTTCCCCTGTGGGAGCACATAGACCACCAGGGCACAGCTCCTGCATTGAGCATCTGCCCCCTAGTGGTTAGTATGCATCATAGCGAACAGTTGTTCTGCCATTTGGTCAATTTGCATATTAACCTTTTATCATATAGGATTAAGATTATTAAAATTTTAAGTGAGGTTTTTATTTAAAATTTTAAAAATGAACCAACAAATTATGAAATAAAATGCTATCTTCTCCAATAAAACACAAATTGTAACTGCAAGTCTCATGTGGCAAAATTGGCATAATTTAAAAGTTACAGATGTCCCCCACTTTGCCTTCCTCTGCCCAGCCCCTACCACACCCCAGGCCTTCACCACATTATTGTCTATGGGCTATGCATATAAGTTCTTTGGTTAATCTCTTCCTACAACCCTAACCAAAAAACCTTAGGAAAAAATAAAACTTGAAGATAGAATTTAAGATTCAACTAAACAGGCATAAGCTCTGTGGAGGTTGTATTTGGGATAGGAAATCACACTATGCAGATGTTCAGACTACAATAATTACCCTGCATTCTTTTCTATCAAGATAACTCTTGTGGATCTCTGTACTGTGCAAATGGCTGGAGGAAGGATCACATTCCACTTTGGGCTTATTGCTAGTTCATTGACGATTACCTAACTTTCCTGAATGCCTGTCCAGCTTATTATCATCTATAACACATTTCTGTCCAGATTATTATGGTCTACAATACATGTGGACATATGGGCATAGGTTATGCTTTTAATGATTTAAATAGAATCATAAAATAATTATGATTATTTAGGTGACTCCTTTGACTATCCTATCAAATTAGGTAAAAGTAAATTATTTCTCCAAAGTAAAAAATATTAGCAATCCAGGGCTTGTGTATATGTGTATTTTATTTTTTTTATCTTTTATTTATTTATTTATTTTTTATTGTGTTACATGTATACATATCTCCCCATTGGTTCCCCCTCCATCCCAGGCATACCCCAACCCTCCAGTGTCTATGTTCATTGGTTATGCTTATATGCATAGATACAAGTCCTTTGATTGATCTCTTATCTACCCCACCTCTCCTTAATCTTCCTGGTATAATTTCACAGTCTGTTTGATGCGTTATTGCCTCTGTATCTATACTTTTATTCATCAGTTTACAATGTTCTTTATTATCCACAAATGAGTGAGATCATGTGGTGCTTCTCCTTCATTGACTGGCTTATTTCACTAAGCATAAGGCTCTCTAGTTCCATCCAGGTTGCTACAAATGTTAAGAGTTCCTTCTTTTTAATGGCAGCATAGAATTCCATTGTGTAGATGTACCACAGTTTTCTGATCCACTCATCTGCTGATGGGCACCTAGGCTGTTTCCAAATTGTAGCTATTGTAAATTGTGCTGCTATGAACATAGGGGTGCATAAATCCTTTCTGATTGGTGTTTGAAATTTCTTAGGATAAATTCCTAAGAGTGGGATTGCCGGGTCAAATGGAAGATACATTTTTAGTTTTTTAAGAAAACTCCATACTGTTCTCCACAGTGGCTGCACCAGTCTGCATTCCCACCAACAGTGAACAAGGGTTCCTTTTTCTCCACATCCTCGCCAACACTTGTCGTTTGTTGATTTGTTGATGATTGCCATTCTGACAGGTGTAAGATGATATCGCATTGTCGTTTTGATTTGCATCTCTCGGATAATTAGTGATCTTGAACATGTTTTCAGGTGTCTCTTGGCCTTCCTTCTGTTGTCTTTTGAAAAGGTTCTGTTTAGGTCCGTTGCCCATTTTTTTATTGGATCGTTTATCTTCCTTTTATTAAGTTGTATAAGTTGGCTGTAGATGTTGGAGATTAAACCTTTATCAGTGCTAACATTTGCAAATATGTTCTCCCATACAGTAGTCTTTCTTGTTATTTTGTTGATGGTTTCTTTTGCTGTGCAAAAGCTTTTTATTTTGATGTAGTCCCAATTTGTTTATTTTTTCTTTAGCTTCCATTGCCTTTGGGGCACTATCAGTGAAGAAATTCTTTCGGCATATATATGAGATTGTGCTGCCTGTGGATTCCTCTAATATTTTTATGGTTTCCCTTCTAATGTTTAAGTCCTGTATCCATTTTGAGTTTATTTTTGTATTTGGTGTAAGTTGGTAATCCAGTTTCTTTTTTTTTTGCATGTATCTGTCCAATTTTCCCAACACCATTTGTTGAAGAGGCTATTTTGACTCCATTGTATGTGCATGCCTCCTTTGTCAAATATTAGTTGAGCAAAGTGGTTTGGGTGGATATCTTGATTCTCTATTCTATTCCATTGGTCTATGTGTCTGTTCTTGTGCCAGTACCAGACTGTTTTGAGAACAGTTGCTTTGTAATATAGCTTGAGGTCTGGTATTGAGATCCCACATACTTTATTCTTCTTTCTCAGAATTGTTGGGGCTATTCATCCTCTTTTTTGTTCCAGATGAATCTATGAAGAATTCTTTCTAGGTCTGTGAAGTATGTCATTGGTATTTTAATGGGTAGTGCATTGAATCTATAGATTGCTTTGGGTAGTATGGACATTTTAATGATGTTGATTCTCCCAATCAATGAGCATGGTATGCTCTTCCATCTGTTAACATCTTCCACTATCTCTTTTTTCAGTATCCTTTAGTTTTCTACATATAGGTCTTTTACCTCTTTAGTTAGGTTTAATCCTAGGTATCTTAATTTTTTTGGTGCGATGGTAAATGGGATTGCTT
>JAAGEH010000067.1:17451-28128 GCA_011751065.1 Lasiurus cinereus | reverse complement strand
GCTCGGGGTTTACCCCTCCGTGTGTGTGTGTGTGTGTGTGTGTGTGTGTGTGTGTGTGTGTGTGTGTGTGTATCCGCTCCGGCAGGTCTCCCGGCTTCACCGGAGCCCCGGGAAGAAGGAAGAAAGGCACCAACTGAACCGCCGCCGTAAGAGACGGCTCCCGGCTCCGGCTCCCAGGGGCTTACAGATAACGACCCGCATGGAATGGCGACGGGGCCGAGCTTCGTGTGTGTGTGTGTGTGGGGTGACGTGGGGCAGCCCCCCAACATCAGACACAGACCTGGAGGTTACCTGCCAAAAATGAAAACACATTTCCACCCAAAAACGTGCACACACCTTTATTTTATTTTTTAATATATGTATATATTTTTAATTGATCTCAGAGAGGAAGGGAGAAGGAGATAGATAGAAACATCCATGATGGGAGAGACTCACTGATCAGCTACTTCCTGCACGCCCCACACTGGGGATCAAGCCCGAAAAACCCAGGCAGGTGCCCTTGACCGGAATTGAACCCGGGACCCTTCACTCTGCAGGCTGACGCTCTACCCACCGAGCCACACCAGCCAGGCCAAAAAACATGTGCATGCATGTTACAGCTGCATCATCTGTTACTGTGAGAAGTAGAAACAGCCCAATGTCCGTCCCCCGAGGAGTGGCTAGATGAAGGTGGCGGTGCCTTCATAACGGGACATTTCTCATTAAAAAAGGACTGAAGTGCTCGCGGCGTCGCTAGTGTTTCAGTGTCCAACTGGGAACCCGGAGGTCACGGTCAAGGGCGTGGGCTCGGTCCCCAGTGGGGGGCGTGCAGGAGGCAGCCGATTGATGATTCTTCCTCATCAATCATGTCTCTATTTCTATCTCTCTCCCCCTTTCTCCTTAAAATCAATAAAAATATCTTTTTTAAAAAAATATATTTTATCGATTTTTCACAGAGAGGAAGGGAGAGGGATAGAGAGCTAGAAACATTGATGAGAGAGAAACATCCATCAGCTGCCTCCTGCACGCCCCCTACTGGGGATGTGCCCGCCACCGAGGTACATGCCCTTGACCGGAATCGAACCCGGGACCTTTCAGTCCGCAGGCCGACGCTCTATCCACTGAGCCACACCGGTTTCGGCTCATTGGCGGGTTCTCGACGGCGGGTTCTCGGTGGGCCTGCTGGTGCTCACAGCCCCTCCCCCTCTCGCCTCGCAGGGGGATTCCGGGAGCCCCCTGGTCTACCAGGGCACCTTCAGGGGCATCACGTCCTTCGGGAAGCCAGGCCAGTGTGGGGACCCCCACGGCCCCGGCGTCTACGTGCGACTCTCCCAGAAGCACCTCCACTGGGTCCCCGCGGTGGCGACGACTCGGAGGGCAGCCCAGGTCACAGACGTGCGTCCCACCTGCTTCCCGCCCCGGCCCGCCATCAATACAGGCAGCATCAGACCGTCCTGCTCTCCCCGTCACTCCTGGGCAGGCCTGGGAGGGCGGGGCCGGCCACAGCGGGGCCTGGGAGGGCGGGGCCGGGCGGGGACCGGTGTCCCCCATGTCTCGGTGATAAGCACAGGCCAGGGCTGCGATGGCCGATGGCCTCCTCGGGAAACCAGCAGCATCACCTGAAACGCAAGTCCGGGGCAGAGGGAGAAACACAGCCGCTGTCGGCTTGAACCCGCAGGGGCCTCGAGAACGCCGGTGCCCTGCCCCCCACAGGGCACGCACCACCGGGCCCGGGGGGCCGCGCATCTTGTGGGGAGACACGGAGACGCCGCCTCAGGCGCCGAGCATTCCCCCGACACACGAGACGGCGAAGCCAGGACGTGTGTGCGACTCTGCTGTCACATCGACCCCGCCAATGGGCACGAACTCCTGGCCCCGGGCCCTCTCCCGGCCCTGGCCCAGCCACAGAGCCGCTCTGGGTCCCCCGGGACCCTCTGAGGTCGGGCCTGTCGCTGGGGCTCAGTTTCAATTCTCATCAAAGCACCCCTCTCACCCCCTCCCTGGAGTCAGACCACAGGCCACCGCCCCTGTCTCTCGAGCTGAGACGGGCAGGATCAGCAGGGACCCAGCCCACCCGTCGCCCGCGGCAGAGCCCGGCGAGACCCCAACAGGTGTCCCGGGGAGCGGCTGCCGGGCGGGCTGGGCAGAGGCGAGGCCGCCACGGTGCGACCCAACTCGGGTCGCACTTCCTCCCGGCGGGAAAAGAAGCGGCACCGGGCGGGCTGCTCCGTGTTGCGTGTTTGGAAGCTGGTGAGAGCGTCGGTCGGGAAAGCCCCCGTCGATCCCCCCGGACGGGAAACCCTCAGGTAGAAAGCTACCAAAACGCGTGCCGTGCTTACGAGAGGACAGTCACAAGGCTCTCGCCAAGAAACTCCGTACACTGACAGTCCCTGGGCACCGATGAGGAGAGTCAGTGCTGTGAAGATGTCCGTTCACTCCACGTTGCTGTAAAGAGTCTGTGCAACCAAAACCGGTGTGGCTCAGCGGATAGAGTGTCGGCCTGCGGACTGAAAGGCCCCAGGTTCGATTCCGGCCCAGGGCATGTATCCTGGTTGCGGGCACATCTCCAGTAGGGGGCGTGCAGGAGGCGGCTAGTCTCGATGTCTCTCTCTCATCGATGTTGAAACTCTATCCCTCTTCCTTCCTCTCTGTAAAAAATCAATAAAATATATTTTTTTTTAAAAAGAGTCCATGCAACCGGGTAAGTTATTTTTTGAAATATATTTTATTGATTTTTTTACAGAGAGGAAGGAAGAGGGACAGAGAGTTAGAAATATCAATGAGAGACATTGATCAGCTGCCTCTTGCATGCCCCCTACTGGGGATGTGCCCGCAACCAGGATACATGCCCTTGACCAGAATCGAACCTGGGACCCTTCAGTCCGCAAGCTAAAGCTCTATCCACTGAGCCACACCGGTCTCGGCTTTTCTTTTTTTTTAATATTGACAGATTCTGAAGTTTATCTGGAGGACAGAGGTCCCAGGAGAGTCAGCGCCACCCTGAGCGAGAAGAGCCGAGTGGAGGGACCAGCACCCTCCGACATTAGGCTTGCCAGCAGTGGGGGGAGTCAGCGGGGGTGGGGTGGGGTTTGGTGGAGAGGAGACAGCCGGGTCGGTGGGACAGACCGGGAGATCAGGTCCTCGGCCGCCCAACAAGGAGGCGCCTGAACAGGAGAGTGGATCATAGACGCGACCCACCCAGGCAGGGGGTGTTATCTCAGGGCTTAGCACAGCGCGGGAGCCAGCCCTGGCAGACACGGGGCGCCACACACACACACACACACACACACACACACACACACACACGTGCAGGAAGCCACTCAGCACAGGCGACGCTGCAGGAGTCCACCCACAGGCCGCTCGGGCGAAAGCAAAGCCAGGGAGACCGCGAGGCGTCCGTCTGCGGGGGTGGAGGAGGGAGGGGGAGGAGGGGAGGGAGGGACGAAGCATGTGGCGGATGCCGGTCACTGCACGCGTGTCAGACCCACAGAACCCAGCGCCCCAGGCTGAACCCCCGCACACGCGAGCTTGGGTCGCGGTGATGCACCACATGGACCCGTCCAGCGGGTGGGACCTGGGCGGTGGGAGGCCGGGCGTGTGCTGGGGGGCGGGGAGGGAAGGGGTAGGAGAACTCTCTGTACTTCCCCTTCATTTGCTGGGAGCCCAAACTCCCCTGAAAATCAGAGCGAGAGAGACAGGTAGGTAGGAGGGTAGGTAGATACATCTCCCAGGTCAGCGGTCGGCAAACTCATTAGTCAGCAGAGCCAAATGTCAACAGGACAAGGATTGAAATTTCTTTGGAGAGCCACATTTTTAAAAATATATATATATTTATTGATTTTTTACAGAGAGGAAGGGAGAGGGATGGAAAGCCAGAGACATCAATGAGAGAGAGACATCAATCAGCTGCATCCTGCACGCCCCCCACAGTGGAGATGTGCCCGCAACCAAGGTACGTGCCCTTGACCGGAACCGAACCTGGGACCTTTCAGTCCACAGGCCGATGCTCTATCCACTGAGCCAAACCGGTTTCGGCTCTTTTTTTTTTTTTAAATATATATTTTTTATTGATTTTTCACAGAGAGGAAGTGGAAAGAGATAGAAAGCCAGAAACATCGATGAGAGAGAGTAGAGCCACATTTTTTAAACTTAAACTCCTTCTAACGCCACGTCTTCAAAACAGACTCGCCCAGGCCGGGGTGTTTTGTGGAAGAGCCACCCTCATGGGGCCAAAGAGCCGCCTGTGGCTCGAGAGCCGCCGTTTGCCGACCAGGGTCCTAGGCTATCACAACACTAGGGGCACCTTCCCTCCTCCGCCCTTTTAGCACGGATGCCTTTCTCCTGGGTCGGACCTTCGGCGTCTCACAATGCCGAGTCAGTGAGAGCAGCGAGCCGGTGGGCCGACCCCACGGGTAGGGGGCGCAGGCCGTGCCCGGCGGACGGGCCGCTGCGTCCTCGGTGCGGCCCCAGGCCCCCTCTCCCGTCCGGGAAGCGCCTGTCACATAGCTCTCGGTGACGCGCGCACATATTCACGGGGAGGAAGAGGGAGATAAGACACTAGACAAAGGGGGGAAAGGTCCTAAAAGGGCCCGACGCTCCCGCACACACGGTCTGGCTTGTTTACCGCCCGGGCCCGTGGTGCTGGTGCTGAACCGGGCGGAGTGCCGAGCACGGAGAAGGCCTGGGAACCTGGAGGGGCGAAAGCCAGGTCAGGAGGCAACAAAAGGCAATAGGAACACACACACACACACACACACACACACACACACACACACGTATCTAGCAGCAAATAAGCGGACGCAAGTATTCGGGGGGCAGGGGGACCCTGCACATCCCAGGGGGGACCCTAGGGACACCGTGAGGTTGAGGCAGTAGCGGCAACAATGACCCATTAGCACCCTCGCCGGTTCGGCTCAGTGGATAGGGCGTCGGCCTGGGTACTGACGGACTTTATTAGATAGGATATATATATTTTTTTTTCAATTGATTTCAGAGAGGGAGAGAGAGAAACATCAATGCACTGCCCAGAGGCCCGGAGTGGCCGGAGCGGGGCAGACCGCCTGTCTTGTTGCCATGGCGACGACACAAGCCTCCCAGCCTGGCTGCCGCCATCTTTGTTGCCTCAAATTTGCATCTTCCCTCCTTATTGGCTGTGGGCGCTACCCTTTTTGTTGCAGAGTGACGGTCAATTTGTATATTCTCTCTTTATTAAGTAGGAGATATATATAATTTTTTTTTTTTTTTACTTCAGAGAGGAGAGAGAAAAACACCAACGATGAGAGAGGATCGTGGATCGGCTGCCTCCCACACGCCCCACACTGGGGATCGAGCCAACAACCCAGGCCTGTGCCCTGACTGGGAATGGAACCCTGACCTCACGGTTCATAGGTCAGCGCTCAACCCCTGAGCCCACGCCGGCCCGGCTACCTAAGCTTGCAAAGTCGTTTTCACATCGAGGGAGTTCCCAGTGGCCCCCTGCTCTCCCCCCCTCCTTTTCACCCCTCCCCCACCCCCCATCCGCCCTACCCACCATCGATGCAGGAAACCCAGGCTGCTCAGCCTCCCGGCCTCGGGCTGGGAGCCTGGGGCCAGTGTCTGCGGCTCCATCACGGCCTCTCCCCGGCCAGGCTCTGGCTCGCCTCCTGGGGGGTCCCGGGATCTACTGCAAGGCTCTTATCACCCCCACCCCACCCCGGGGCGCTGCCGGAGGTGAGTCAGCCGCCCTCCTCGCTCAGCGGGGCCACCGGGGTGACTTGTGAGTGACCTGTGAGTGCGCTGGGAGTCCGGTTCCTGAGCCGGGGCGCGGGCAGTGCAGGAGCTGGTGGCACTCCGCGTGTGGAGGACAGACACAAACCACGTCCACCCGCAAAGGCCAGGGCGCTCACCGAGGAGCCCGTCGCTCCGGAAACAGAAGCCGACGTGGCCTGACCTTCCTCAGCGTCCGTGTGCACCTGCCCTGTGGCCTGTGAGGCCCGGGGTCTGGGGGTCGGGGGGTCGGGGGGGTGGGGGGGTCGGAGGTGCGAGGGCCGGTCCCTCCCCAGCACCAGGTGCCCAGGTGGCAGCGCCCCGGCCCAAGGGTGCCGGGGACAGCGAGGCGGGAGTGGCCGCAGGAGACGGGCCTCATCCTCACTGAAAAGGAACAGCCTGCGGCCAGTGGGCAGCCGGTACCGGGCGGGGAGGGCAGGAGGGTGTGTGACCAGCACCTTCTCCGGGAAGAGCCCTAGTGAAGGGGGAGGAGAGACTGGGAAAGCCTCGGCCATTTCCCACAGCCGCCCAGCGGAGGCGCTAAGCCCTGGGCATGGAGGGTGGGGTGGTATGCAAGCCACAGGGCTCAGCCCGGAGGATCGAGGATCCATCAGTCGCTGCTCCGAGTCCCCTCCCCACCCCGCTCAGACACCGGCTCTCCACCTGCACCAAAGGCCTTGTTTCCGCCCGGCAGGCCGCAGCCTCCCAGCGTGTGGCTTGAACTTGGACAGGCGGGGTTCCCACAGCAGGTTTTCCAGGAACCCCGCATGCTCGGTGGCTCGGCCAGAGACCCCGGGTGGAACTGTCACAGTTGCGGGGTGACCCGTGCCGGACACCCTTCTGTTCTTTGCCGGAAACTGTGTTCAGGAGAGGATGCCTTTCTGCTGTGGCCACTCCGCCCAGGCTGAGAAGCAAGTGGTATGGGCTCCACCCTCCACGCGCCCCCTCCCCCTGAGGCCCAATGGGAAGGGCCTCCCGTCACCTCTGCCCCTCCCTGCTCCTACTCCCACCCCTCGCTAAGGCATCAGCTGCTCAAGAGGGTGTTTTTAAGAAAGATGCGTCTCAGGTTGCCATCCCAGTCGCAGGAATGTCCTCACAACGGAACCATGGCCGGGCCAGCGTTGTGAGGAATGGTAAGGAATTGCACGGTTAAGCCGGTGCGTTAACGACCAGAAGGGTGCGAGCTACCAGCACTCGGATCGATGGCTACGGAGGCACTAGTGACTTCCCTTTGTGATAAACGATAACGCACGGTCCCAGCACCTTTTGGAAACACCTCTGCAGGCCTGGAGGTCCAAAGCCCCTCGGTTGGGGAGCCAGGATCTCAGGCAAGGTGGTCCCCCACCCCCCATGGCTGCCCCCAGATGTTCAACCCGGCGAGAGAGCTCCCTCGGGGCGGCCAGGGGGAAAGATCAGAACCAGGACCAGAACCAGGATCAGAACCAGGATCAGAACCGAGCCGCTGGAGGAGGCGCCGAGCAGCCGTGAGCTGGGGATTATCGCATCCGCCAGGTTCTGCTTCCGTCAGTAGGTCGCAGCCCGTTGGTGACACGGGGGCCACCTTCAGAACTCAGTGTGTCGCCAACACCGGTGTGGCTCAGTGGACAGAGAGTCGGCCTGCGGACTGAAAGGTCCCGGGTTCGATTCCGGTCAAGGGCATGTACCTGGGTGGCGGGCACATCCCCAGTGGGGGGCGTGCAGGAGGCAGCTGATCAATGTCTCTCATCGATGTTTCTAACTCTCTATCCCTCTCCCTTCCTCTCTGTAAAAAATCAATAAAATATATATTTTTTTAAATGTTATAGCCAAAACCAGTTTGGCTCAATGGATGTAGTGTCGGCCTGCGGACTGAAAAGTCCCAGGTTCAATTCCGGTCAAGGGCATGGACCTAAGTTGTGGGCACATCCCCAGTGGGGGGTGTACAGGAGGCGGCTGATCGATGTCTCTCTCTCATCGATGTTTCTGACTCTCTATCCCTCTCCCTTCCTCTCTGTAAAAAAATCAATAAAATATATTTTTTTAAAAATGTTATAGCTGAAACCCGTTTGGCTCAATGGATGGAGCGTCGGCCTGCGGACTGAAAGGTCCCGGGTTCAATTCCGGTCAAGGGCATGTACCTAAGTTGTGGGCACATCCCCAGTAAGCGATATGCAGGAGGCAGCTGATCAATGTCTCTCATCCTTGTTTCTAACTCTTTATTCCTCTCTCTTCCTTCTCTGTAAAAAATCAATAAAATAAATGTATATATAAAGAACTCGGTGTGGTAGGTGCACCTGGCCCAGGGCTTTGGGTGTCCCAGGGGGCAGTGGGCAGTGATGCTCCCTGAAACCCGTGGCCATCTGCTCCATGGAAGTTCCCTTCCTGCTGTCAGTCACGACCAGAAACAGGAGCAGCACAGAACTGGGGGTCCTTGACGACAGAGCGGGGCCCTTTAAGCCACCGTGGTTTACCGGCGATTCATTCCTACTCTCTTCACGGGCCTGGCCTTAGCCAGGCAGGGTGATGTTTTCTTTCTTTCTTTCTTTCTTTCTTTCTTTTTTTATTGATTTTTTACAGAGAGGAAAGGAGAGATAGAAAGTTAGAAACATCGATGAGAGAGAGACATCGATCAGCCGCCTCCTGCACGCCCCACAGTGGAGATGTGCCCGCCAGCAAGGTCCATGCCCCCGACCGGAATCGAACCCGGGACCTTTCAGTCTGCAGGCCGACGCTCTATCCGCTGAGCCACACCGGTCTCAGCCGATGATGCTTTCTTATAAACTCCGTGACCTCACAGAGCGTGTGCAACAGCCAGCACATCCTACGCTCACCCTTAGGGTCCCCCACATCCTGTGCTCTGGGCACCCAGGGCCCCCCCCCCCCCCCCTAACGGACTGCTGCCGGGCGCCGCTTCCCAGCGACGAGGGCGCCATCTGCTGGGGAAACCGTTTCTGGGTTGGGAGAGCGAGGGAGCCCCCCAGCCCGAGGGTCCCCAGCTTCTTGCAGAAATCGCAGAGGTTGCGCTGCAAAGCCCCTGAAGTTCCCGGCTGGCTGGCGCTCCTTCCCACCTCCTCCCGGGCAGAGACGGGCCTGCCTGGCCCTCGTCAGGGTGGGCGGGCCAAGCCAGTCTGTCCTTCCGGGTTTCCCCCCTGGATCTGGGCTGGGAGAGGGGTTTGGCTGTTTTTTCGGCTCCTCCTCGGAGGCCGCCCCTCCCCGCCGAGCCCTCCTCCCGCCGGATCCTCCAAGATGGAGCCTCGGGCCGCCGCCGTGGCTCAGCCCCTGCGCTGCTCGGGGCTCCGGGCCAAGGTGCTGGCCGTGCTGCTGGCGCTGGCGCTGTGCGCGGGGACGCTGCTGCTGCTGCTGCAGCTGAGGGCGGCCCGCAGGCCCCGGGCGGCCGGCAGCTTCTACGCCTTCGAGGTGAAGGACGCCTCCGGCAGGCCCGTCTCCCTGGAGAAGTTTCGCGGCAAAGTAAGTGCTGCTCCTCCCGGGTCCCGGCGGGCGGGCGGGCAGGCAGGCGGGCGGGCGGGCAGGCAGGCGGGCGGGCGGGCTGGGCGGATGGGCTCTGCCACGTGTCCCCGTGCCCTCCTCCGGAGCCTGGAGCCAGTGCTCTCAGCCCCAGGGCCGTGCGTTATCGATTATCACAGAGGGATGTCACTAGTGCCTCCGTAGCCATCGATCCGAGCGCTGGTAGCTCGCACCCTTCTGGTCGTTAACGCACCGGCTTAACCGTGCAATTCCTTACCATTCCTCACGACGACATCGATGGTTCCATTGCCAGGACGTTCCTGCGACTGGGATGGCGAGATGCATCTTTCTTAAAAACACCCTCTTTGAGCGGCGGCTGATGTCCTAGCCGGGATGGGGGGTGGAGGGGACGGGGCAGGGAGGGTCCGCCTGCGTCTTCAGGGGCAGCCAGGCCGTGGTCTCCCATGGAGTTAGGGTGCTGGTCTCCCCGGGGGGAGGAGGGGTTCAGCTGCTGGCAGAGCCTTTTCTGACCACCACCCCCCCACCCCGCCTGCCCCTGCTTCACGTTCTGGGAAGCGGCACCCAGCAGTCCGTTAGCTCGGCTGGGGGCTGGGTGCCCAGAGCACAGGAGGTGAGAGGACCCCCACACACACAAGGGCGGGCGTAGGATGCACTGGCTGTCAGGTCCCGGTGTTTGTAAGCAAGCATCCATCGGAAGGGATCCGGCCTCTGACCCCGCCCCCCGCTGTCTCCTCTCCTCCCCGGAGGTCACGCTCGTCGCCAACGTGGCCAGCGACTGCCGGCTCACCGACAGCAACTACTTGGCACTGCAGGCGCTGCACCGCGAGTTCGGGCCCTTCCACTTCAGCGTCCTGGCCTTCCCCTGCAACCAGTTCGGCGAGGCCGAGCCCCGGCCCAGCCGCGAGGTGGTGTCCTTCGCCAGGAGCACCTATGGCGCCACCTTCCCCATCTTCCACAAGATCAAGATCCTGGGGCCCGAGGCCGAGCCCGCCTTCCGGTTTCTGGTGGGTAAGTGTCTTTCCCCCCGCCTCGCCACGCCTCGCCGGGGACGGGCGCGCTGGGCTTTTGTTTTTTTAAAAATATATTTTATTGATTTTTTACAGAGAGGAAGGGAGAGGGATAGAGCGTTAGAAACATCGAAGAGAGAGAGACATCGATCGGCTGCCTCCTGCACACCTCCTACTGGGGATGTGCCCGCCACCAAGGCCCATGCCCTTGACCGGAATCGAACCCGGGACCTTTCAGTCCACAGGCCGTTTTATCCACTGAGCCACACCGGGTTCGGCTGCCTTCCTTTCTAAAACGGGACCACCCGCCCCTCTCTCTCGTTGGGAAAAGCTTCTGGGGCAAAGTGTCGTGAGACCATCAGGGAGCCCAATTCCCATCCTTCCGCCCTTCTGCACCCTACGCTTCCCTGAGATCCGTGGGGTTTTTTTGGGTTTTTTTTGTTTTTGTTTTTAAAAATATATTTTATTGATTTTTTACAGA
>JAAGEH010001594.1:0-19683 GCA_011751065.1 Lasiurus cinereus | reverse complement strand
CTGTGGTCTGAGAAAATGCTTGATATGATTTCTATCTTCTTGAATTTCAAGAGACTTTTCTTATGATCCTACATATGATCTATCTTTGAAAATGACCCTTGTGCACTGGAGAAGAATTTATATTCTGTGGCTTTGGGGTGAAATGTTCTGAAGATGTCAATTAATTCCATCTGATCTAGTGAGTCATTTAGGATTGATGTTTCTTTGTTGAATTTTTGTTTAGAGGATTTGTCCAGTGGTGACAGTGGGGTATTAAAGTCTCCTAGTATGATTGTATTGCTGTCAATCTCTCCCTTAATACCCTGCAGGAGTTTTTGTATGTATTTAGGTGCTCCTATATGGGGTGCGTATATGTTTACTAGAGTTCTATCTTTTTGTTGGATTGTTCCCTTTAGTATTATGTAGTGGCCTTGTTTATCTCTTGTTATGTCCTTCACTTTGAGATCTAATTTGTCAGATATAAGTAGTGCAACCCCAACTTTTTTTTCATTTACTTTTGCCTGAAATACCATGTTCCATACCTTCACCCTCAATCTGTGTGCATCTCTTTTCTTGAGGTGAGTTTCCGGTAGACAGCAGATATGTGGATCATGTTTTCTTATCCAATCGATTACCCTATATCTCTTGATTGGAGCATTTAATCCATTTACATTTAAAGTTATTATTGATAGGTATTTATCCGTCACCATTTTTATTCTTTAGCCCAGAGTTCTTTCTTGCTTCCTCTTTCTTTTTATTACAGCAGACCCTTTAACATTTTTTGCATTGCTGGTTTGGTGGTAATATATTCCCTTAGTCCTTTTTTGTCTGTGAAGCTTCTGATTTCACCTTTAATTTTGATTGAGTGTCTTGCAGGGTATAGTATTCTTGGATTCAGACCCTTCCTTTGCATGACTTTGTATATTTCATTCCATTCTCTTCTGGCCTGATGAGTTTCTTTTGAAAAATCAGTAGCTAGTCTTATGGGGGTTCCTTTGTAGGTAACTTTCTGTTTCTCTCTGGCTGCTTTTAAGATTCTTGCTTTATTGTTGCTGTTTGCCAATTTAATTATAATGTGCCTTGGTGTCGGTTTTGTGGGGTTCATTTTGCTTGGGACTCTGAGCTTTTTGGATTAATGTGGATTTTTCCTTTCCTATATTGGGGAAATTTTCTGTCATTATTTCTTCAAGCAGGTTCTCTAGGCCTTGTTCAGTTTCCACTCTTTCTGGAACCCCAATTATGCGGATGTTGTTTATTTAAATGTTATCCCAAAGTTCCCTTAGGCTTTCCTCCTGCTGTTTAATTTTTTTTCTAGAAGCTGCTGTACTTGGGTATTTTTTCCTACTGTGTCTTCTAGCTCACTGATGTGGTCCTCTGCTTCTTCTAGTCTGCTTTTGATGCTTGCTATTGAGTTCTTTATGGCAGTGATGTTATTTTTCATTTCTTCTTTATTATTCTGCATCTCATCTAGGTTCTTCTGCATTTCTTCTTGCTGCTTCTTCATCTCCTCTTGTGTTTCCTCATTTCCTCTTGGCTCTTACTCAGATTGTCGATTTTGTCTTCCATTCTTTTCATCCACTTTATGATCATTTCTCTGAACTATTTCTCTGGCAGGCTTATTTCTGCTTCTATTTCATTTACTTCCTTTTCTGGTGAAACCTGCCTTTCCTTCTTATGTGGGCTGTTTCTTTTTCTGCCCATGGTCTTTCTTCTCCGGGTGTCTGGTTATGTAGTTCTCTCTCCTATGTTGATTGAAAGGCACAAACTACAACACGACCAGGTATGGCACACAAGGCACTGAGTAGAAATATATTCAAGATGTTAATAATCACAAATAAGCTGATCACCAATGAAAGACAAATTAGGGGTAAATAGAGAAAGAAGAAGAGGAAAATGAGGAAAAAAGAAAAGAGAGAAATGCCAAAATCAAATTGGGAGAGCGAGAAAAGAAAAATGAATAAATAAATAAATGAACAAAAACTAAAATAAAATAAGAAAATAAAAAGGAGAAGAAGGAGAAGCAAAGAGGAGGAGGAAAAAGTCAGAATGAAAAGAAAGTGTATAAGGGAGAAAAGAGGAACAAACTATAGATGTCAGGAGAAAACTCCAATAGCACAGTCACTAATCCCAATAAAGGCCAGCAACCAGTACCTAGAGATTAATACAAACTGCAAATAGCAACTGGTATCAAGGTTGGTGAGGGAAAAGAGAGGTAAAAAACAAAGTAAGCAAAAAGCAAAATAAAGAATTTCAAAAAATCGATATAATCACTTTTCAAATAGCAAGAAAAGGACATAGAGAAAAAACAACTGTTTGGCTAGTGAAGACAAGAAGAGAGAGGTTTGTATGGACTTGTAGTAGGGGATTTGAAATTAGATATATAAATGGGGTCAAATTTTAACCATGTAAAGAGAAAGAATAGGGAGAATCTAAAGTTGGAAAAGGGAAAGAGAAACAAGACAACAAAATGGGGAAAGGTAGGAGGAAAGTGTTGGCATAAAGGTAGAGTTGAATTGGAGTAAAATTATGCTAAATGAAAGAGGAAAATAGAATGTAGAACCCTAATCCTGTAACAAAATAAAGAGAAAACAAAATGACACTTGTTTTTTTCCAAAAAAGGTAAAGTACTAGTACTAATTAATAATACTAGTTTAAAACAAAAATGTAATAATTAAAATGGTAAAATCAATTGATCTGGAAAGAAAAAAATAGTCTTTTAATTAAAATATGTAAAAATGAAAAAAAAATGAAAAAAGGAAAAAGAAAAAAAAATAGAATGGTCATTCACTTCCACTATTATTCTGCTTGGCACTCCTGTTTCCCAGTAAGGGAAACTGTGTTACCCTATTTGTGTTTTAATCTCTTTATTCTCTTGTGGTCATTGGAGAGTCAATTTGTGTGTCATCCACTGGTTGGCAGTGTTTCAGATTTGATCTCTGAGACAAAGCACAGGACTTCTCTAGGCTGTCCTAAGATCCTGCTACGCTGTGGTTCTCAAAGCCAGACTGTGGGGATTTTGCAGCCAGGACACTGTAATAACTCCCAGGCTGTCCCTTTGCCCCAGAAAAAAACGAGTCGTTTTCCAGAGCTCCCCTATGTCAACAGCTCAGAGTGTCTGCCTCCACACTTAGGGATCATGCCGTGCCCACCTCTGGGGACCTCTCCAGAGGCATCTTTCCACAGCCAGGCTCCCACAGTGTGTGTGTCTCTGTTCTGCAGGGGTAGGAGACCTCACCCTATCTCAGGCAAAATCTGACCTTTCTGTGTGCCGTGTGGATCTCTGAATCTGCTGCCCACGTGTCTGTGCTGTTTGGAGAGCTGTGTCTGGGTCCCCGGCTGTTCGGTGGGTGCCTCCACCAGTCGCAGCTTTGAGACCTCCACAGACATCCACCTCCCTCTTATCCCAGGCAAAATCTGACCTTTCCGCGTGCTCTGTGAATCTCTGATTCCACCACGTGTCTGCGCCGATTGGAGAGTTGAGTTCTGGATCCCCAGGTCCATGGCTGCTAGATGGGTGCCCCAGCCGCAGGCTTCAGACCGCCGCAGACATCCACCTCCCCCTGCAAGATAGCGCGGTCTCCATGTGCACGCTGGTGGCTCCGGCAGACAAAATCCCGTGGCAGTGGGGCTGCCTGGCCAGGAGAGCCCCGTCCATCAGTCCCCCACCTTCTCCTGGAGGACAACTGACTTTTAACTTGCCAACAAACACTCCCAGTGCGTCTCTCAGCCGCTCTCTCTCCCTCTGCCCAGTGACAAAGCTCCAGACACATCTGTCTACCTTGCCGCCATTTTCTCTCTCTCCCTAAATAGAGACTTTTTGAAAGAAGACATACAGAAGGCCAATAAGTATATGAAAATATCCTTTCTGAAACATTTTAAATTAGGTTGCAGACATATTGCCAAATTACCCCTAAATACTTCAGTGTATTTTTAAAAAACAAGGGTACTCTTCCACATAACCTCAATACCCTCATCAAATTCAGGATATAAATATTATTATGATACTCTATCTAATCAACAAACCCCTCTCAAATTTTTCCAATCATCACTTATGGAAGAAATAATAACAAACTTGTTGTCTTTCTCTCCTTTCCTTACTGGTTCAAGATCCAATCTGGAATCATCTATCTATATTATAGAGGAATATGCAAATTAGCCAGGATGCTGAACATCACTATCGAACAGCAGGGACCTGAGGCTGTATGGCACTTGGCAAGGGTGAGGGACCTCAGGCTGCACCCCTCGCTTGTTAGGGCTTAATCGAGGACGTCAGATCATGCCCCTCACCTGGAAGGGTTTGACAGGGGACTTCAAGCCATGCCCCCCACCCTGTTCTGGATCAGGGTACTTGAGGCTGTGCCCCCTGCCCAGCAGAACATGATTGGGGGGACCTGAACTGCACCTCCCACCTATGTCTCCTGCATTTTCAAAGTGCATATGAGTGGTGGGAGGGGACTTGACTCTAGGTCCTGCGAGGTGCCCCAGACTCTGACAGGAAGGAGATTTTCATATACATTTTACTAATTTTCTTTCACTTCTGATACTTCTATTTTAAAGGGCAAATAGCAATATTGAAATATTTTCTCTAGTTAATTTCCTTTTTTTATTGTTTAAAATAGTACATATATTAGTACATTTATCTCCTTTTTTTCCCCATTGAAGTTCCCCCTGGTCAATGCACCCCCTATTGCATGCCCTAATCTCTCCCCCCACCACATACACACAGTGTGTTGTGTTTATTGGTGTGCTTGTATGCATACATACAAGTCCTTTGATTGATCTATTTCCCTCCCTCCCTAACACTCCCCAGCCTTCCTGCTGTAATTTGACAGTCTGTTCCGTGCTTTACTGCCTCTGTATCTATCTTTTTATTCATCGGGTTATAATGTTTTTTATTTTCTATAAATGAGTGAAATCATGTGGTATTTTTATTTCATTGCCTGGTTTATTTCACTTAATATAATGCTCTCCAGGTCTATCCATGATTCTGCAAATGGTAAGAATTCCTTCTTTATTTATAGCAGTGTAATATTCCATTGTGTAGATGTACCACAGTTTTTTAATCCACTCATCTGCTGATGGGCATTTAGACTGTTTTCAAATCTTAGTTATGATGAATTGTGCTTCTATGAACATAGGGGTTAATATATCCTTTCTGATTGGTGTTTCTAGTTTCTTGGGATATAATCCTAGAAGTGGGATCACTGGTCAAATGGGAGCTCCATTTTTAGTATTTTGAGGAAACTCCATACTATTATCCACAGTGGCTGCACCAGTGTGCAGTTTCCACCAGCAGTGCAAGAGGGTTCCTTTTTCTTCACATCCTTGCCAGCACTTGTCGTTTGTTGATTTGTTGATGGTTGCCATTCTGACAGATATGAGATGGTATTGCATTGTCATTTTGATTTGCATCTCTTGAATAATTAATGACTTTGAGCATATTTTCATATGTCTCTTGGCCTTCTTTCTGTCTTTTTTCAAAAAGATTCTATTTAGGTCCGTTGCCCATTTTTTAATTGGGTCATTTATATTTCTTTTATGAAGTTGTATTTTTTTAAATTTCTTTATTGATTAAGGTGTTTCATATGTGTCCTTATTCCCTCCTTAGCCCCAATCCCCCTCACTCATGCACTCACCCCCCTGTTGTCTGTGTCCTTTGGTTAGGCCCATATGCATGCAGATAAATCTTTTGGTTGACCTCTCTCCCTTCCCCTCACCCTCTCCTACCTTCCCTCTGAGGTTTTAGATTTGAACCATGACCTCTTGGCTCCCAGGTGGATGCTCAACCACTAAGCTATATCGGCTGGGATTCGGGCTCATATTCTTTTATCTTGTCTCACTCTTAGAAACAGCCATTTTGCCAAGGAGCCTTGTTTCCTTTTATTTGAAACAAGTATTAGAAACAAAAATCTGGGTATCAGGTATACTTGTTATCAGAGAGGTAACTTTCTTTTTTTTGGCCCTCTAACTTTGATAGAGCAAAAAACATATGTGTATACTAGCTTGTGTATATATCTATAAACATTTTATATGTTACCATCTGTATCTATGTTAAGGAGAACTTGAATTTATATTGATTTTTTGAACTATAATTCATTACTATATGGGTCATTTGGGATTAATTTTAATTATATTTTATTTATTTGATTAATTCATGTAGTTACATGGTTGAAAAGAGTAAAAGGGCATGTAATGAAAATTTTCTCTCCTACTCTTTTCTACCATCACATTGGTTCCCTCCTAGAGGTGACTAATGTTATCAGTTTCTTGTGGGAAATTGAATTGACCTTCATAGGACCTGCAAGAAACTTAATTTTCAAAGCAGGTTGATATATCTACTTTAATTTTATCCTGCAACAATAATGTGATTCAATCAAAGAAGTGGGTTCCAATACCATTTTAAAATAAGAGAACTGGAAAATAAAAATCTGTTTTCCTCCCAAATAAGAAAATTGGGTAAATGTATAATAAGCACAATTTGAGACTACAGAAATCTCTAAATTTTAAAGTCAAGTTTTGACTATAATATAAATTTCATGTCTGGTACTGCCTAATGACTTTGCCATGTATTTTAAATTCTCTGCATCTTATCATTGGAATAATAATACCTACCTAATACTGAAGCATCCATCTTATTTAAAAACTGCTGTTTGAAATTTTAACCCTGCTATTTTGGCTTCTGTAAATGCTTGCTTACTTAAATAATAAGAAATATAAGTCTATTCCCCTTCCAGAGAGGCCGTGGACTATGCCCCAGATAGAGTTGTCAGTGCTGACAACAGGCCAGGCCCTGAGATATGGTCTCATAGCCTTTTCCCAGCATGTAGGCCTTCTTTCCCAGAAGGCCCAGAAGTCTCATTCCAAATTTGGGAGACAAAAGAGCTAGGAAAAGTATAAGTAGCAAAGGTTTCCTCCATGTGGGGGTTCCCAGAATTTGAAAGGCACCTTTTTCTCTGGCCCTTCCCTTAATAAAATGTAACTCCCTTTCTTTAAGCATGGCTTGTTTTTTTTTTTTTTTTTTCCCATTCTGCTGTAACAATACAGCTGTTAATTATGCTTGTGATGGATTTAATCTAGTGCCTGGCATAAACTATGTTCAATAAATGGTAGTTATTATTATTTTTGAGTTGTTTTAGTGGTTGAGCATAAAACATTAAGCTGTTTTGTTATGCCAGTAATATTTATTTAAGTTAGACCAAATATTGCAGAGAGGGACTAGAAATCTAGTTCACTGCTATCTAGGTAAGTACATTGCTGCGAAAATTCAGAGGAAAGTTTCTGCTTCCATCTCTAGATAAAGATGCAAAGTCTGGCCCAGGCTAGGTGGGCTCAGTTGGTTAGGGCATCTTCCAGATACATTAAAGTTGAGGGTTCAATCCCTGGTCAGGGCACATACAAAAGTCTATCAGTAGTCCTAGCTAATTTAGCTCAGTGAATAGAGCGCCAGCCCATGGACTAAAGGGTCCCAGAGTTAATTCCTGTCAAGGGCACATACCTCGGTTGCAGGTTTGATACCTGGCCCTGACAAGGTGCAAGCAGAAGGCAACCAGTCAATGTGTCTCTCTCACATAGACGTTTCTCTCTCTGTCTCTCCCTCTTCCTTCTACTTTCTCTAAAAAATCCATGGAAAAATATTCTCAGGTGAGAATTAACAACAACAACAACAACAAAAGAATCTACCAATAAATGCATAAAAATGTGGAACAACAAACTGATGTTTATCTCCTCCTCCTCTCTCTCTAAAATCAATGAAAAATATGCAAAGTTAAAAAAAATTAAAATTTATTTAAAATTATAAAATTACTTTTGCCTCTAATAATGACACACAGGTGCTTTTGTTGAGTATATAAAGCATTTTGGGGAGGCCTTTGTAAAACAGTTAATTTGTACTCTGAGGAGAGACCCTTAACTTGGATGAAATTCTAAAGATATATCAAAGTGACAGTTTGGCAGTAAGAGAGGACGTTTCTCTCTGTTTAAACTGCTCTTTACAGTGGTCACTTAACCTGGCTAATCAAATGTGATTTCTATCATCAAAATTAATAAGGCATTGCCGAGACCGGTTTGGCTCAGTGGATAGAGCGTCGGCCTGTGAACTGAAAGGTCCCAGGTTCGATTCTGGTTGGGGGCATGTACCTTGCTTGCGGGCACATCTCCAGTGTGGGGTGCGCAGGAGGCGGCTGATCGATGTCTCTCTTTCATCAACGTTTCTGACTTTCTATTCCTCTCCTTTCCTCTCTGTGAAAAATCAATAAAATATATTTAAAAAAATTAATAAGGCATGAAAAACCTTTATCAAATCTTTCATTACATTGCCCATTTGAAAATCTGATTTCTTGTGCCTATTTAAGAGCTGCCACTTGGTGTTCCATCTGCAGTCCAGGATTTGTTAATCCCTATGGAGGTTCTTTAATGGTCATGTTTATAAAAGAGCTACTGACCTCTTGGATAATTAGTATACAGTCTCTCCTACTTTTTAACTTGCAGTTTGTAAACGATTTAGTGCTACTTTCTCTAAAGTCATATCCTTCCCCAAGTTTATCTCCTGATCTTATATAATTCTTATCAAGAAGAGGGAAATCACTGATACACATCATAGGGAGAAGTTACCTAAGGCAAAGAGGATATACAAGCACAGTTGACATTTGAACAACACAGGTTTGAAATGCACAGGTCTCCTTTAAGGCAATTAAAAAAATTAATACTGTAAATGTATATTCTCTAACAAATGTTTTTTAAAAATAATTTTGAGAGAGAGAGAGAGAGAGAGAGAGAGAGAGAGATTTCTAGGTTACCTCCTCTATGCACCCTAACTGAGGATCAAACCTGCACCCTGAGTATGTGCTCTGACTGGGAATCCAACACGCCACCTTTTGGTGTATGGGACAGTGCTCTCTAACCAAATAAGCCACACTGGCCAGGGCTTCCTTATAATTTTTAAAAAAATATATTTTATTGATTTTTACAGAGAGGAAGGGAGAGGGATAGAAAGTCAGAAACATCGATGAGAGAGAGACATCGATCAGCCGCCTCCTGCACGACCCCACTGGGGATGTGCCTGCAACCAAGTACATGCCCTTGACCGGAATCGAACCCGGGACCCTTCAGTCCACAGGCCGATGTTCTATCCACTGAGCCAAACCGGTTTCAGCCCTTATAATTTTCTTAATAATATTTTCTTTTTCCTAGCTTATTTTAGTATAAGAATACAGTATTATTCAAAACACATGATAAATGACTATGTTAACAGTAGGCTACTAGTAGTTAAGTTTTTTGGGGTAAAAAGTTACATATCCCTTTAACCCTGCATTGCTTAAGGGTCAATTGTACTTCCAAATTTACCTACTCTGACTTTTGTCCTTTGTAATGCCAACTGAAGATTGTTGCTGCCAAGTCAACACTGACAGAAGTCCTTAATTTGAGATGCAGTGAGGGAAAAGAGATGTTATTCAGTGCAAGTAGCTCAGTTATGATTTATTTTGTCTTTGGAATAGCATGGTTGTGATATAGGTCAATTATGACACAGTATAGCTGTTAAAAACACAGGTATGAGGCTGCCCCGGTGGGGCAGCCCTGGTGTTACAGCTCAGGTGGAGTGAGACAGCTTCATGCTGGTGTTGCAGCACAGCTGATGTTGAAGCTCCAGCTATTGAAAAAAAGTCTTCATGGAAACTGAAAGTGTGCTTTACAGAGACTAGGGAGGCAAATAAGGACTCCAAATACTTAGTTTGATTGGTCCAAGTAGCATCATCCTGATTGGTCTAAATAGAGTTTGTCTAATTGGATGGTGAGAATGCAAATAAGGATATAGCTGTGCAGCTCTGATTGGACAGGGAAACTATCAGCTCTATTGCTCAAATTTGGATCCTACGAGCTTTTTTATAAGGATCGATTCAGCAGAAGCACAGTGCTGCTTGGCAGCCCAGTCTATGGTTTTTCATTGAAATGCAAAGTGCCTGAGGGACCTCTGTGAACAATGGCTACTAGACTTGGACTATGAATTTGAGCCTAAAGAGTCCTTTTTTGGCAGTTATACTCTTTTTAGGTTTAACACTAGCTAGCAAATACAACTATGAAGACATAGATGTTGCCCTGGCTGGTGTGGTTCAGTTTGTTGGAATGTCATCCTGTGCACCACAGAGTTGCAGGTTCAATTCTCCATCAGGGCACATACCCAGGTTTCAGGTTTGAATCTCAGTCTGGGTATGTGCAGCAACTGATCTATGTTTTTCTTTCTCTTCCTCTCTCTCTCTCTCTCTCTCTCTCTCTCTCTCTCTCTCTCTCTCTCTCTTTCTCTCTCTCCCCCCCACCCCCTCTCTCTCTTGCTATACTATTAAATAAATAAATAAATAACCTAGATGTAGTACACCTATGTGTACTACATATATGTAAGTTGGTGTATTATATTTCTTTCACTTTAAGCTTTTTTTGTTTTTGTTTTTATTCCCAGGTGTATCTTTAAATCAACCTCTAATTTTATGATAAAGTCATTCATTTTTGTAATTAGCCGTCATGCAGTGGAATTTGCCCTGTTTATGTCTCACTTTCTATAATTTAACTAGGAATTTTCAGCTAAATAAGCCTCAGTCAGCTTATTTTTTGATTTAGGAAAATGCAGATTTCATGTAATTGGTAAATCAATCTCTGTCTATTAGGTACCCTCATGAAGTGCAGAGTCTAGGGAATAATTTTACATCATAGACCTGCTAGTTTGGATAAAACTGCTTCTATGGGCACTTGGAAATAAAATGCAAATTTGCCTTGGTGATTGTAGCTTGACTGATGTGTTACTAAATTCTAGTATACAACCAATTCTAAAGGTAAATTGTCAACTAGTTTATAAGATTTTTAAACAGTGCCCAGAAGAGAAATATGCAAGTCCAGAAATGTCAGGATTTGGCCGATAGTACTTAATAAGATAGTATTGGGCTTTGAAAGAATTATATAAAAATAGTGACATAATTTTGAATGGTTCTGGGGTTTTCCAATGGTTGCTAAACCTAAGTGTATTAATTATACAGTTATCTGTACAAACTTAATAAATGAAAATATTTGGAGGAAATGAGATTTGGTTCCTCTAGAAGTTATGATGTGGGGCAATTTATTTAACTGTGTGTGTACATGCTGTGTCTTATTTATCTCATTTATAAAATTCTGACTACTTTTAGTGGTGCATGGTGTGGAACAGAACTGTATGACAGAATTATCTTTGATGATGTAGATGTTTAAGGCCATGGTCCACATTGCCTGGGTTCAAAGACCTGGAGAAAGGGCTAACATACAAATTAATAAATAGACTAGACATGAAATATAAATTTGGAAAGCATTTTGGGGAGCCATAGGAGACTTAGCTTCAGTAACCAAGTTCTCAGAATCTCTGGACCCCTAGCTTTTTATTAATGAAAATTTCCCTAAAGCAAAGCAGATATATATATCTGTAAATAAAAGGTAAGGTAAAGTTTGGTATACAGTAGGCATTGTCAGTTGGGGGAACTGCCTTCAGTTATTCCAGCAGACAATAATATGCAGATTTTTAGGTTTGGGGAAATGCTTTTGGCTATTCCAACAGGCAATAATATGTATCTTCAGCCCTGCTGAATATAGAAGCCTATCAACCTTTTGAGGACGTCTTGCATTTATTATGATATGCTGGAATTAGCTTCCAGCAGAGATGTTCTATGTATTTACTGTCCAATATGATAGCTACTAGACTCATTTGACTACTGAACACTTGAAATATAGCTAATGCAAACGATTAACAGAATTTTAAATTTAATTCAATTAATTTAAATTTAAATAGCTATATGTGAAAAAAGAGTACTGTTTTGCACAGTGCAGTTCTAAACACTGACATACCAGCCATACTCTCTTTCTAGGCATAAGTGAGAACAACATCTAGGTTAACATGCATTGTAAAGGAGTGACCACTAAATACTTCTATTTCAGATGTAAAACAGAATTCTTTTTTGTTTTACCCCAAGGTAAATAGTATCTAATCATTTATTTGATTAGTATCATAACTTTTATCAACTCTTTTTCTTCTTTTTATTCATGATAACAATTTATAGTCCTTGACTTGTTTGTAGTTTTTCTTTACTTAGCACCCATTTATTGAGCATCTATTATATATTAGTCACTATCTCAATGTTAGATATGCAACAGTGAATAAGACTGACTGATCAGGTCTCTGCTCTCACTGAAGTTACATTAACACATAATCATACAACAATTGATTTTTTAAATGTTTTTATTTATTTTAGAGAGAGAGGAAGGGAGAGGAAAAAAGAGATAAAAAACATCTCTCTGCATATCTACCACTGGGGAATGAGCCCACAACTCAGGCATGTATCCTGACTGGGAATTGAACTGTGACTTCCTGGTTTATAGATTAATGCTCAACTACTGAACAAAAATGGCCAGGTACAGTAATTGAAGTTTTGGTAAAAGTAATCTATTTCAGGAAAGAATTATCAGGAAAATTAAATTTATTTTATTTTATTTTAATTTCTTTATTGATTAGGTGTTACATATGTGTCCTTATCCCCTCACTCATGCCCTCACCCCGTTGTCTGTGTCCATTGGTTAGGCTCATATGCATGCATACAAGTCCTTTGGTTGATTTCTCCCCCTTACCCCTACCCTCCCTTTCCTTCCCTCTGAGGTTTGATGGTCTGACCAATGTTTCTCTGTCTCTTTAACTGTTTTTGTTCATCAGCTTATGTTGTTCATTATATTCCACAAATGAGTGAGATCATGTGATACTTATCTTTCTCTGACTAGCTTATTTCACTTAGCATAATGCTCTTCAGTTCCATCCATGTTGTAGCAAATGGTAGGAATTCCTTCTTTTTTTACCCCAGTATAGTATTCCATTGTGTAGTTGTACCACAGTTTTTGAATTCACTCATCTGCTGATGGGCACTTAGGCTGTTTCCAAATCTTAGCTACTGTAAATTATGCTGCTATGAACATTTAGGGGTGCATATATCATTTCTGATTGGAGTTTCTAGCTTCTTGGTATATATTCTTAGAAGTGGTATTACTGGGTTAAATACAAGTTCCATTTTTAGTTTTTGAGGAAACTCCATACTGTTCTCCACTGTGGCTGCACCAGTCTGCATTCCCACCAGCAGTGCACCAGGGTTCCTTTCTTCTGCATCCTCACCAACATTTGTCATTTATTGACTTTTTGATGATAGCCATTCTGACAGGTGTGAGATGGTATCACATTGTCATTTTGATTTGCATCTCTCAGATAATTAGTGACTGTGAGCATGTTTTCATATGTCTCTTGGCCTTCCTTCTGTCTTTTTTTGAAAAGTTTCTATTTAGGTCCATTGCCCATTTTTTGATTGGATTGTTTATCTTCCTTTTGTTGAGTTGTATGAGTTCCCTGTAAATGGTGGAGAGGAGATTAAATCCTTATCAGTGATAACATAGGCAAATATGTTCTTCCATGTAGTGGTCTTTCTTGTTGTTTTGTTGATGGTTTCTTTTGCTGAAGCTTCTTATTTTGATGTAGTCCCATTTGTTTATTTTCTCTAGTTTCTATTACCCTAGAAGAGTATCAGTGAAGAAGTTCCTTCGGCATATGTCTGAGATTTTACTGCTTGTTAATTCCTCTAGTATTTTTATGGTTTCCCATTTTATGTTTAAGTGCTTTATCCATTTTGAGTTTATTTTTGTGTATGGTGTAAATTGGTGGTCTGGTTTCATTTTTTTTCATGTATCTGTCCAATTTTCCCAAAACCATTTGTTGGTGAGACTGTCTTGATTCCATTGTATGTTCCATGCCTCCTTTGTCAAATATTAATTGAGGATAGTGGTTTGGGTCGATTTCTGGTTTCTCTATTGTATGCCATCGATCTATATGTCTGTTCTTGTGCCAGTACCAGGTTGTTTTGAGAACAGTGGCTTTGTAATACAGCTTGAAATCTGGTATTGAGATCCCACCTACGTAGTTCTTCTTTCTCAGGATTGCTATGGCTATTTGGGGTCTCTTTTATTCAAGATTAATTTTTGGAGAGTTTGTTCTAGGTCTGTGAAATATGCCATTGGTATTTTTAAAAAATATTTTATTGATTTTTTTTTTTTACAGAGACGAAGACAGAAGGGAAAAAGAGTCAGAAATATCGACGAGAGAGAGACATCGATCAGCTGCCTCCTGCACGCCCCCCACTGGAGATGTGCCCGCAACCAAGGTACATGCCCCTGACCGGAATTGAACCTGAGACCCTTCAGTCCAGAGGCCGACGCTCTATCTACTGGTTTCGGCTATGCCCTTGGTATTTTAATGGGGTTGCATTGAATCTATTGATGATGTTGATTCTACCAATCCATGAACACAGTATTTTCTTCCACCTGTTTATATCTTCCTCTATCTCTTTTTTCAGTGTCCTGTAGTTTTTTGCCTCTTTAGTTAATGTTATTCCTAAGTATCTTAATTTTTATTTTAATGTAGGTCTTTTACCTCTTTAGTTAATTTTATTCCTAGGAATCTTAATTTTTTGGTGTAATGATAAATGGGATTACTTTTTTAGTTTCTCTTTCTGTAAGTTCACTATTGGTGTATGGAAATGCCATAGATTTCTTGGCATTAATTTTGTATCCTCCTACCTTGCCAAGTTCATTTAATAAGTCTAATAATTTTTTATGTAGTCTTTAGAGTTTTCTATGTACAGTATCATGTCATCTGTGAAAAAGGACAGTTTTAATTTTTCTTTTCCAATGCCTTTTATTTCTTCTTGTCTGATAGCAAAGGCTAGTATATCCATTATGTCAAACAGGAGTGGTGAGAGAAGGCATCTCTGTCTTGTTCTTGTTCTTAGTGGAAATGGTTTTAGTTTTTGTCCATTGAGTATGATGTTAGCTGTGGGTTTATCATATATGGCTTCTATGCATAATTCTTCTATTCTTACCTTGCTCAGAATTTTTATCAAGAAAGAGTGTTGGATTTTGTCAAATGATTTTTCTGCATTAGTTGATATGACTATATTTTTTACTCCTCAGTTTGTTTATGTGATGTATCTCATTTATTGATTTGCGGGTATTATACCATCCTTGCATTCCTGAGAAAAATCCTATTTGGTCATGGTGTATGATCTTTCTGATGTACTGCTGGATCTGATTTGCTAGAACTTTGTTGAGGATTTTGGCATCTATGTTCATGAGGAATATTGGCCTGTAATTTTCTTTCATTGTGTTGTCTTTATCTGGTTTTTGTATTAGGGTGATGCTGGCTTTATAGAATAATCTTGGAAGGATTCCTTCCTCTTGAATTTTTTGGAATAGTCTGAGGAGGATAGGTTTTAGTTCTTCCTTGAATGTTTGGTAAAACTCCCCTGTGAAGCCGTCTGGACCTGGGCTTTTGTTTGCTGAAAGCTGCTTTTTTTAAAAAAATATATTTTATTGATTTTTTACTGAGAAGAAGGGAGTGGGATAGAGAGTTAGAAACATCGAGGAGAGAGAAACATCGATCAGCCCGCTGCTGTACGCCCCCCACTGGGGATGTGCCCACATCCAGGATACATGCCCTTGACTGGAATCAAACCTGGAACCTTTCAGTCCGCAGGCCGATGCTCTATCCACTGAGCCAAACTGGTTTCAGCTGCTGGAAGCTTTTTGGTGACTGCTTCAATTTCTTTCATAGTTATTGGCCTATTGAGATTTTTAGAACCTTCCTATTTTTCTAGGAATATGTCCATTTCCTCCAGTTTGTCTAGTTTGTTGGAATAGAGTTGTCCATAATATTTTTTTTAGCAATTCTTTGTATTTCTGTGGGGTCTATTGTTATTTTGCCTCTGTCATTTCTGATTTTGTTTATTTGAGTCCTCTCTCCTTGCTTCTTGGTGAGCCTGGCTAGATGTTCAACAATCTTGTTTATCCTTTGAAAGAACCAGCTCTTGGTTTCATTGATATTTTGTATTGGTTTTTTTTTTTGGTCTCTGTTATTTATTTCTGCTCTAGTCTTTATTATCTCCTTTCTACTCATTCTGGGCTTTTCTTGTTGCTCTCTTTCTAATTCTTTGAGTTGCAGGATTTGATGATTTAATACAATTCTTGCTCTTTTTTTGAGGTAGGCCTCTGGAAGTATAAACTTCCCTCTCAGGATTGCTTTCATTGTGTCCCATAGGTTTTGGATTGCTGTGTTTTTATTGCCATTAGTTTCCATAATGTTATTAATTTTTTCTTTAATCTCATTGGTAACCCAGTCAATATTTAATAACATGCTATTCAGCTTCCAAATATTTGAATATTTTGGATCATTTTTATTGTAGTTTATTTCTAAAATCATGACATTGTGGTCTGAAAAGATGCTTGGTATGATTTCAATCTTCTTGGATTTGCAGAGACTTTGCTTGTGATCCAGTATGTGGTCTATTTTTGAAAATGTCCCATGTGCACTTGAGAAGAACATATATTCTGCAGCTTTGGGGTGAAATGTTCTGAAGATGTCAATTAAGTCCATCTGATATACTGAGTCATTTAGGATTGTTGTTTCTTTGCTGATTTTTTGTCTAGAAGATTTATCAGTGATGTTAGTGGTGTATTAAAGTCCCCTTTTATGATTGTATTGTTATCAGTCTCTTCCTTGATATCTTCCAGGAGTTTTGTTATGTATTTGAGTGCTCCTGTTTTAGGGTGATATATGTTTATCAGGGTTATAACCTCTTGTTGTATCAATTCCTTTAGTATTATGGAGTGGCCTTCCTTATCTCTTGTTATGGTATTCACTTTGAGGTCTATTTTGATAGATATAAGTACTGCTACCCCAACTTTTTAAAAAAATATATATATATTTATTAATTTTTTATACATATCTCTCCATTTCCCCCCCTCCCTCCCAGGCATACCCCAACCCCCCAGTGTCTATGTTCATTGGTTATGCTTATATGCATGCATACAAGTCCTTTGATTGATCTCTTATCTACCTCACCTAACTTTAATCTTCCTGCTGTAATTTCACAGAGTCTTTGAAGCTTTACTGTCTCTGTATCTATCCTTTTGTTCATCAGTTTATAATGTTCTTTATTATCCCCCAATGAGTGCGATAATGTGATGCTTCTCCTTCATTGACTGGCTTATTTCACTAAGCATAAGGCTCTCCAGTTCCAACCAGGTTGGTGCAAATGGTAAGAATTCCTTCTTTTTAATGGCAGCATAGAATTCCATTGTGTAGATGTACCACAGTTTTCTGACCCACTCATTTACTGACGGGCACCTAGGCTGTTTCCAAATTGTAGCTATTGTAAATTGTGCTGCTATGAACTTAGGGATGCATAAATCCTTTCTGATTGGAGTTTGTGATTTCTTAGGATAAATTCCTAAGAGTGGGATTACAGGGTCAAATGAGATCCATTTTTAGTTTTTTGAGGAAACTCCATACTGTTCTCCACAGTGCCTGTACCAGTCTGCATTCCCACCAACAGTGCACAGGGTTCCTTTTTCTCCGCATCCCTGCCAACACTTGCCGTTTGTTGATTTGTTGATGATTGCCATTCTGACAGGTGTAAGATGGTATCGCATTGTCGTTTTGATTTGCATCTCTCGGATGATTAATGACTTTGAAGATGTTTTCATGTGTCTCTTGGCCTTCCTTCTGTCGTCTTTTGAAAAGGTTCTATTTAGGTCCATTGCCCATGTTTTTTTTTTTTTATTGAATCCTTGATCTTCCTTTTTAAAGTGTATAAGTTGGCTGTAGATTTTGGAGATTAAACCTTTATCAGTGATAACATTTGCAAATATGTTCTCCCATACAGTGATCTTTCTTGTTGTTTTGTTGATGGTGTCTTTTGCTGTGCAAAAGCTTTTTTTTTTTATGTAGTCCCATTCGTTTATTTTTTCTTTAGCTTCCATTGCCTTTGGAGCAGTATCAGTGAAGAAGTTCTTTCGGCATATGTTTGAGATTGTGCTGCCTGTGGATTCCTCTAGTATTTTTATTGTTTCCCTTCTAATGTTTAAGTCCTGTAACCATTTTGAGTTTATTTTTGTATTGGTGTAAGTTGGTGGTTCAGTTTCAATTTTTTGCATGTATCTGTCCAATTTTCCCAACACCATTTATCGAAGAGGCTATCTTGGCTCCATTGAATGTTCATGCCTCCTTTGTCAAATATTAATTAAACATAGTGGTTTGGGTGGATATCTGGGTTCTCTATTCTATTCCATTGGTCTGTATGTCTGTTCTTGTGCCAGTACCAGGTTGTTTTGAGAACAGTTGCTTTATAGTATAGCTTGAAGTCTGGTATTGAGATCCCACCTACTTTATTCTTCCTTTCAGAATTGCTGTAGCTATCCGTGGTCTTTTTTTGTCCCAGATGAATCTATGAAGAATTCATTCTAGGTCTGTGAAATATGTCGTTGGTATTTTAATGGGTAGTGCGATGAATCTGTAGATTGCTTTGGGTAGTATGCACATTTTAATGATGTTGATTCACCCAATCCATGAGCATGGTATGCTCTTCCATCTGTTAACATCTTCCTCTATCTCTTTTTTCAGTGTCCTGTAGTTTTCTGCATAAAGGTCTTTTACCTCTTTAGTTATGTTTATTCCTAGGTATCTTAATTTAATTGGTGCGATGGTAAATGGGATTGCTTTTTTAGTTTCTCTTTCTATAATTTCACTATTAGCGTGTAGAAATGCCACAGACTTCTTAGCATTATTTTGTATCCTGCTACATTGCCGAATTCATTAATTAAGACAATTAATTTTGGAATGGAGTCCTTTGGCTTTTTTATGTACAATATCATGTCATCTGCAAATAAGGACAGCTTTACTTCTTCTTTTCCAATTTGGATGCCTTTTATTTTTTCTTCTTGTTTAATTGCAATGGCTAATACTTCCAGTACTATGTCGAACAGGAGAGGTTTGAGTGGGCATCCCTGTCTTGTTCCTGTTCTTAGGGGAAATGGTTTTAGTTTTTGCCCATTGAGTATGATGTTAGCTGTGGGTTTATCATATATGGCTTTTATGATGTTGAGGTATGATCCTTCTATTCCCACTTTGCTGAGAGTTTTTATCAAGAAAGGGTGTTGGATTTTGTCAAATGCTTTTTCTGGATCAATTGATACGACTATGTGATTTTTATCTCTCAATTTGTTTATGTGATGTATCACATTTATTGATTTGCAGATATTGTACCATCCCTGCATTCCTGGGATGAATTCTGCTTGGTCATGGTGTATGATCTTTCTGATGTACTGCTGGAACTGGTTTGCTAGAATTTTGTTGAGAATTTTGGCATCTATGTTCATGAGAGATACTGGCCTATAATTCTCTTTCATTGTGTTGTCTTATCTGGTTTTGGTTTTAGGGTGATGCTGGCTTCATAGAAGGTGTTTGGAAGTGTTCCTTCTTCTTGAATGTTTTTGAATAGTCTGAGATAGATAGGTTTTAATTCTTCCTTGAATGTTTGGTAAAAGTCTCCTGTGTAGCTATCTGGACCCGGGCTTTTATTTGCTGGAAGCTTTTTAATGACTACTTCAATTTCTTCCATAGTTATTGTCCTATTGAGATGTTTGGTTTCCTCCTCATTGAGTTTTGGGAGGTTATATTTTTCTAGGAAAATGTCCATTTCATGCAGGTTGTCCAATTTGTTGGAATAGAGTTGTTCATAGTATTTTTTAACAATCCTTTGTATTTCCACAGGGTCTGTTGGTATTTCTCCTCTTTCATTTCTGATTTTGTTTATTTGGGTCTTCTCTCTT
>JAAGEH010001593.1:1530-13848 GCA_011751065.1 Lasiurus cinereus | reverse complement strand
AATACTTCCAGTACTATGTCGAACAGGAGAGGTGAGAGTGGGCATCCCTGTCTTGTTCCTGTTCTTAGGGGAAATGGTTTTAGTTTTTGGCCATTGAATATGATGTTAGCTGTGGGTTTATCATATATGGCTTTTATGATGTTGAGGTATGATCCTTCTATTCCCACTTTGCTGAGAGTTTTTACCAAGAAAGGGTGTTGGATTTTGTCAAATACTTTTTCTGCATCAATTGACATGACGATGTGATTTTTATCTCTCAATTTGTTTACGTGATGTATCACGTTTATTGATTTGTGGATATTGTACCATCCCTGCATTCCTGAGATGAATCGGACTTGGTCATGGTGTATGATCTTTCTGATGTACTGCTGGATCCGATTTGCTAGAATTTTGTTGAGGATTTTGGCATCTATGTTCATGAGAGATATTGGCCTATAATTCTCTTTCATTGTGTTGTCTTTATCTGGTTTTGGTATTAGGTTGATGCTGGCTTCATAAGAGGTGTTTGGAAGTATTCCTTCTTCTTGAATGTTTTTGAATAGTCTGAGGAGGATAGGCTCTAATTCTTCCTTGAATGTTTGGTGAAACTCTCCTGTGTAGACATCTGGTCCTAGGCTTTTATTTGCTGGAAGCTTTTTGATGACTGCTTCAATTTCTTCTATAGTTATTGGACTATTGAGATGTTTGGCTTCCTCCTCATTGAGTTTTGTAAGGTTGTATTTTTCTAGGAAAATGTCCATTTCTTACAGGTTGTCCAGTTTGTTGGAATAGAGTTGTTCATAGTATTTTTTAACATTTCTTTGTATATCCGCAGGGTCTGTTGTTATTTCTCCTCTTTCATTTCTGATTTTGTTTATTTGGGTCTTCTCTCTTTGCTTCTTGGTGAGCCTGGCTAGAGGTCCATCAATCTTGTTTATCCTTTCAAAGAACAAGCTCTTGGTTTTGTTTATCTCTTGAATTGTTTCTTTGGTCTCTATGTTGTTTATCTCGTCTCTGATCTTTACTATTTCCCTCCCGGCTTACACTGGCCTTTTCTTGTTGCTCTCCTTCTAGCTCTTTGAGTTGTAGGGTTAGGTAATTTATTACCATTGTTTCCTGTTTTTTTGCAGTAGACTTGTAGGGCTATGAACTTCCCTCTCAAGACTGCTTTCACTGTGTCCCATAAAATTTTGTATTGTTGTGTTGTCATTGTCATTTGTTGCCATGATGTTTTTATTTCTTTCTTGATCTCTCTGGTTACCCAGTCGTTGTTTAATAGCATGCTGTTTAGTCTCCATGTGTTTGATTTCTTTGTATTGTTTTTATTATAGTTGATTTCCAGTTTTATGCCACTGTGGTCTGAGAAAATGTTTGATATAATTTCTATCTTCTTGAATTTGAAGAGACTTTTCTTATGACCCAACATATGATCTATCTTTGAAAATGACCCATGTGCACTGGAGAAGAATGTATATTCTGTGGCTTTGGGGTGAAATGTTCTGAAGATGTCAATTAATTTCATCTGGTCTAGTGAGTCATTTAGGATTGATGTTTCTTTACTGATTTTTTGTTTAGAGGATTTGTGCAGTGGTGACAGTGGGGTATTAAAGTCTCCTACTATGATTGTATTGCTGTCAATCTCTCCCTTAATACCCTCCAGGGGTTTTTGTATGTATTTAGGTGCTCCTATACTGGGTGCGTATATATTTACCAGAGTTATTTTGTTTTGTTGGATTGTTCACTTTAGTATTATGAAGTGGCCTTCTTTATCTCTTGTTATGTCCTTCACTTTGAGATCTAATTTGTCAGATATAAGTATTGCCACCCCAGCTTTTTTTTCATTTCCATTTGCCTGAAATACCATCTTCCATCCCTTCACCCTCAATCTGTGTGCATCTCATTTCCTGAGGTGGGTTTCTTGTAGACAGCAGATATGTCGATCATGTTTTCTTATCAAATCGATTACCCTATGTCTCTTGATTGGAGCATTTAATCTGTTTACATTTAAAGTTATTATTAATAGTTATTTATCTGTCGCATTTTTAGTCTTTAGCCCAGAGTTCCTTCTTCGCTTCCTTTTTCTTTTTATTACAGCAGACCCTTTAACATTTCTTGCATTGCTGGTTTGGTGGATATATATTTCTTTAGTCCTTTTTTTGTCTGTGAAGCTTTTGATTTCACCTTCCATTTTGATTGAAAGCCTTGCAGGGTACAGTATTCTTGGATTCAGGCCCTTCCTTTGCATGACTTTATATATTTCATTCCATTCCCTTCTGGCCTGATGAGTTTCTGTTGAAAAATCAGTAGTTAGTCTTATGGGGGTTCCTTTGTAGGTAACTTTCTGTTTCTCTCTGGAACTTTTAAGATTCTTACTTTGTCATTGGTGTTTGCTAATTTAATCATAATGTGCCTTGGTGTCGGTTTTCTAGGGTTCATTTTGCTTGGGATTCTGTTATCTTCTTGGATTTGTGTGAGTTTTTTCTTTCCTCTATTGGGGAAACCAAAGAAAACCACACCAAGACTCATCTTAATTAAAATACCAAGAGCCCAAAAGACAAAGAGAAGATATTAAAAGCAGTAAGAGAAAAACAGTTAGTTACCTACAAGGGAGCACCCTTACGATTGTCCGCTGATTTCTCAACAGACACTATGCAGGCCTGATGAGAGTGGAAAAAAATATTCAAAGTGATGAGTAGTAAGAACCTACAACCAAGAATATTCTACTCAGCAAAGCTATCATTCAGAATTGAAGGTCAGATAAAGAGCTTTTCAGATATGAATAAGCTAAAGGAGTTCATCAACACCCAACCAGTATTATATGAAATGCTGAAAGGTACTCTTTAAGAAGAGGAAGAAGAAATAAAAGGTTAAGATACAAATTATGAATAACTAATACATATCTATCAAGAAGTGAATCTAAAAATCAAGTGAATAAAAAATCTGATGAACAGAATAAACTGGTGAATATAATAGATCCAGGGCATAGAAAGGGAGTGGACTGCTAATTCTCAGTGGAAAGGGGTGAGGGGGTGCAGGGAAATACTGGACAAAAATCATATATACCTATGGATAAGGACAATGGGTGGAGAAGATAAGGGCAGAGGGAGATGTGGGAGTCTGGTGGAGGGGAACTATAGGGAGGAAAAAGAGGAACAATTGTAATAATCGGAACAATAAAGATTTAAATATATATTTATTGTTGAAAGTATTATATATGTCCCCCCTTTTCCCCTCTTTGACCCTTCTTGCCTGCCTCTACTCCACCTCCCCATCCCAGAAGGCAGTTTCAATTTAGATAAAGCAATGTGTTGGAGATGCTTTTGCATTGGTCACAGCTACCTCATTTTATTGCATTGCAAATGATGTTAATTTTGTGCTTAGTTATGGTTAATACAATATATATGCAGCCCAGTGTTTATCAGTTGGACATAAATATGCTATTGTTTCTTTCCATCTTCATTCTGTGTATCATTTTTTGATTTTTGAAAGCAGCTGGAGTTCTTCCATGTGAATTGAAACAATTACAAGGCTGTACAATAAATGTTTTCTCTCTAAAAACCATGTTTTATCAACTGTGGTTTTTGCCTTTTAGAGTTGTACATTCTCATGCAAAATTTTAGTGTACTCTTTGCAATTTATTAGATCAGAAGAAATTTCTCTTTAGATTAACAACAAAAATGTTTATATTACCCAGAATTTTTCAAAAGCATACAGCTTTCATCCATGAAACAGGAACTTTCATCTCTTCAAATTGACTATTACAGTCTGATGGGTATGTTGACTTATGTTTACATGAAAGACCATGTTAATATGACTGGATATTTGTGACTTAGTTTCTTGTAATTTCAACTATTACATGTGACTCAGAAGATGAAAAGAAAATTATTTTAAAAGTATTACTTCATTTAGCTTGATGATAAAAGATGAATTTATTTCAAAAATGATCTTTTAAATTCTTTTCAGTACAAGATCAAAACTACAATTAAAGCTGAAGTATAAGTATTGTAAAACATTGTAACGTGATTTTCCCCCCAAGAATTTAATATTCATGAAAATAGTTTTGTTGATTATCAATACTTATTAAAAATTAATAAAATTTCTGACAGCAGCTTCATATGTAAAATTTAGGTCATTGTAAAATTTAAGTTATGTTATAATAATAATAATAACTATGCTTATTACATAAGTATTCTGTCTCAAGGGCTTTACATACATTATATTTATCTCATTCTTTCCTCAGAACATCTATTTAAAATAGGATCAGAAAATAAATTGTGTTCTAATTTAAGAGGATCATTAAGTGGAAAGTGCAGAATCAGAAACCATGTTTGCCTGTGCAAAACCCTTGCCCTGTCTGTTTCCATTGATACTGTGTATCTTTCTTCACCCATATTGTCATCAGGGGACCCAGGAGATGGAGCCAAATGAAATCTCCAGCCACGTGCCTACTACTCTGAGCATTGGTTCCACACTAAATCTTTGCTCTCTTTTATTCTCAGTAAACTTAACACATTTACAAACAAATTTTTTGGCTAATGTTGTCTCTTCCATAGAAGTCTTTTTTTGTTGTTGTTGTTCTAGCAAATTCTAAATACTAGAGATCTCTTCCTTTAACAATGAGAAGAACCATTAAGTGCTACAGTTTATTTTTCTTGCTATTTTTCCTTCTGAATCTCTGTCTCCTTTGCCCATACAGACTTCCTGGGACATAGTAACTGTTCAATAAATGGTCACTATTACTACCTTCTGGGGCTCCTCTCTGAAGGGATTTTTAATAATAATAATAAAAAACACAACTAATACTTGTTGCACACTATGTGCCAGGATCTTTTCCAAGTACATTAATTGTATGTGCTCTGTTATTATATATCTTTATCAAGCCAGGGAAAGGTGACATTAACTCAGAAATCAATGGCATTTTTATACACCAATAATGATCTCTCAGACAGAGAAACTAAAACAATACCATTTACCATTGCAACCAAAAAATAAGATACTTAGGAAGGAGGTATAAGACCTGTACCCAGAAAGCTACAGGACATTGAAAAAAGAGATAGAAAAAGACATAAACAAGAGAAAGAGTATATTATGTTCATGGATTCATAGAATCAACACCATTAAAATGTCCATACTACCCAAGGAAATCTATAGATTCAATTTAATCCCTGTTAAAATACCTATGGTATATTTCACAAACCTATAACAAACATTCCAAAAATATATATGAAATAAAAAAGTCCTTGAATAGCCACAGCAATTTAGAGAAAGAAGAACAAAGTTGAGGAATCACAATACGAGATATCAAGTTATACTACAAAATCACTGTGCTCAAAACAACCTGGTACTGGCACAACAACAGGCATATAGATCATTGGAACAAACAGAGAACCCAGAAATCGACCCAAGCCATTATGCTCAATTAATATTTTACAAGAGAGGCAAGAACATACAAGGGAATAAAGACAGTCTCTTCAATAAATGGTGTTAGAAAAAAATGGACAGGTACATGCAGAAAAATGAAACTAGACCACTAATTTACACCATACAAATGAATAAATTCAAAGTGGATAAAAGACTTAATGAAAGTCATGAAACCGTAAATATCCTAGAAGAAACCATAGACCACAAAATATCAGATATCTCGCATAGCAGAATTTTCACAGATACTAGTACATCACTTAGGCAAGAGAAACAAAGAAAAAAAAATAAACAAATGGGACTACATCTAGCTAAAAAGCTTGTGCACAGCAAAAGAAATGTGCATCAAAACGAAAAGGAAATGCACTATATGGGTGAACACATTTGCCAATGATACATCTAATAAGAGATTAATTTCCAAAATATATAAAGTACTCATACAACTCAACAAAAGGAATACAAAACAAACCACTTTAAAAATGGACAGAAGACCCAAATAGATACTTCCTAGAGAGGACATACAAATGGCCAAGAGACATATGAAAACATGCTCAGTGTCACAGGTCATCAGAGAGATGCAAATTAAAATGACAATTGGGTACGTCACACTTGCCAGAATGGCTATCATCAATAAATCAACAAATAACAAATGCCGACGAGGATGTGGAGAAAAGGGAACCCTAGTATACTGTTGGTAGGAATACAGACTGGTACAACTATAGAAAAAAATGTGGAGTTTCTTCAAAAAATTAAAAGTGGAACTACCATTTGACCCAGTGATCCCATATATCCTAAGAAGCATGAAACAACAATCAGAAAGAGTATATGCATCCTTGTGTTCATAGCAGTATTATTTACAACTAGAGGCCAGGTGTACTGGAAATTAGAAATTACATATATATCTTTCCTTACCCACTCTTTTCTTTTTTCCTCCCTATCTTCCTCTCTCTTCCTTCCCCCCTCCTTCTTTCCTTCCTTCTTTCACTACCTAAAGTAAATAGCACCTTGTCTAATGTTTGAAAACAACAACAACAAAAATAAATACCACACAAGTTCATTTTTAAGAAGGAAAATTGAACCTTTCTGGGCTCTAAACATATATTTATAATATTTATTCCCTGGTAAGACAGATTGGAAAACAAAAAACTATTTACTTATATTAGCTAGGGCTCATACAAGTAACTTTTGATAGAAAGTCCTCACCCAACACTAAAATGATAAATGGCTAACTTTAGTCATCCTTTGACCATCATGCAGAAATTTTTCCTTCTGTCAACAAATAATCTACAAACATTTGCAATAGTGATTAGAATGAGGATCTAGACCCAGAGTGCCTGGATTTGAATATCTGACCCCACTAAAAGTTGTATGCCTTTGGGAAAGTTCTACACCTCAATTTCCTCATGTATAAAATAGAGAGATAATTCTTCATACCTCACATGTTGTTGGGATTAAATCATCTGATTGAATTAATTATTATATGTAAAAGCATTTAGAATACTGCCTGCCACATAGCAAATGCTTAATAAATGTGAGTTATCATTATTAGTAGGTGTCATCTAGTCTTTTACAAAATTCTTTGATGCTGGCTAATAGAGGGGGTTCAGCAGTATCCTAATTCTAACCTGCTCCCCCTCTATGTGATTCTCTGAGGTCTCTTCTTGTGTCTTACCCACAGACCTCTTCTCAGGCTTTAGTCTTTTTTTTTTAATATATTTTATTGATTTTTTTACAGAGAGGAAGGGAGAGGGATAGAGAGTTAGAAACATCGATGAGAGAGAGACACCGATCAGCTGCATCTTGCACATCCCCTACTGTGGGGATGTGCCCACAACCAAGGTACGTGCCCTTGAACAGAATCTAACCCGGGACTTTTCAGCCCACAGGCTGATGCTCTATCCACTGAGCCAAACCGGTTTCAGCCTTCAGTCCTTTTTTGACTTCTTCAGGAAGATGGAGAAAATCAGGCTCATCATATACTTACTGCCCAGGTATATCTTTCTGACATCAGTTGAAAAACATACATTTCTGACATAAATTTTGTATACTTCTTCACATTTTCCCTTTTCACTCTTTACAAATTACTAGCATTTTATTTATTCTATAACATTTTTATTTCTCAAGGCAACCTGGATGCTCTGATCAAGAAAAATATTTAATACAATGATATTGGCTGGGGGAAAGCACAAAGATCAGTATTTTAAGATATTTTCTTCCTATTCTTAAGCATCAAACATTAAGATCCCCATCTTCTTTGACATTCCTGCTCTGAATCCCATCACTTCGCACTCTCTCAAGAATTTAGTTCCATTCTGGAGAGAAAAATGGCTGCAGAATAGAGGGACATGTCCTGAACCTTGTCCATGAGCAGACAGAGAGAACAGCTGAGGGTAGCACAGGGAGTGTTTGTTGGTGATTTAAGGAATACCATACTCCAGGAGAAGGTGGGGGACTGCTGGACAGGGCTCCTCTGATCAGGCAGCCTCCACTGCTAACAAATTCCCTGCCTGAGCCACCAGCTCAGATGTGGAGACCATGCCATCTTGAAGGGAAAAGTGGATGTTTACAGAAGCCTGAAAATCTACACCTGGGCCACCCATTGAACAGCTGCAAACCCCAGAACACCAGTCCCCAATTGATGCAAATCTTGGATTCAGAAGAGCTCCACATGCCACACAGAAAGGTCAGATTTTGCCTGGGATAAGGTGAGGTCTCTGGTCCTGCAGAACAGAAAGGTGCACACTGAGAGCTGGAAAATCAGGGGGAATTTGCACCTAGAGAAATCCATGGCTGTTGGTCAGGGTGTGATCCCTGAATGTGGAAGAGGACCCTGAGAGCTGTTAACAGGGGGGTTCTCTAGAAAGCAACCCATTTTTATCTGATGCAGAAGGACAGCCTGGGAGTTATTAAAGTGTGCCGGCTGCTTGGACAGAAGCAGGGAAAGGGGCCTGTACAGACTGGCGCTCTTTCCTCTTCAGATCCTTGCTTCTGATTGCTAAGCCCAATACAAAGGATCACCCAGTTAGAGACACCTTAGGAAAGTGCAGGAAAAAGTTATCCTGTTTCACTTACCCTTTTCCTACTTTAGATATTTCCTCATCTTTCTTTTTATCCACTGTTAAAATTTCACCTGACATATATATATATATAATTTCCAATCCCCTGCTCCAAGTCAATAGACACCTCTCTCTTCTCTGTCTTCACTATCAAAAAAATTGTTTTTCTTTGTCCTTTTTGTTGTTGTTTGCTGGAATGTTGATTATATCGATTTTTTATACAATTTTGTGAGATGGTTTTGCTTATTCTTCTTATTTTGTTTTGTTTTTTGTATGCTTTGTTTTTTTACTTCTGTTTTCCCTTGCCTCCCATGATATTAGTTATTGTTTGTAGTTTGCATTAATCTCCAGGTACTTGTTGCTGGCATTTGTTGGGATTAGTGCTGTTCTATTGTAGTTTTCTCCCCATATATATAATTTGTTCCCCTTCTCTTTCTTTTCTCTATTTTTTTTCCATTTTTTCTCCCTTCTCCCAATTTCATTTTGGCACCCTCTTCTTTCTTTCTCTTCTCCTCTCCTCTCTTCTCCTCTCTTCTCTTCTCTTCTCTTCTCTTCTCTTCTCTTCTTTTTTCTCTTCTCTTCTCTTCTGCTCTTTTTTTTCTTTTTCTTCTTCTTTTCTCTATTCATCTTTCTCTCCTATCCTCTAAATTCTCTCTCTCTGGTGGTCACCTTTATTTGTGGCTATTAATATTGCGAATACATTTCTGTTCAGTGCATGTGCATTGTACCTGGTTATGTTGTTTTTGTGCCTTAAATCACACAGGAGAGAGAGAACTACATAACCAGATACCCAGAGAGAGAGACCATGGGCAGAAAAGGAAACAGCCCACATATGAAAGAAAAGCAGGCATCACCAGAAAAGGAAGTAAATGAAATGGAGGCAAGTAACCTGACAGAGAAAGAATTCAGAGAAATGGTCATAAGGTGGCGAAAAGAATGGAAGACAAATTCGACAATATTAGTGAGAACCAAGAGCAAATGAAGAAGAACCAAGAAGAAATGAAAAATGGCATTGCTGCTGTAAAGAACTCAATAGAAAGCATCAAAAGTAGACTAGAAGAAGCAGAGGACTACATCAGTGAGCTAGAAGACAAGGTAGGAAAAAATGCCTAAGTACAGCAGTTTATAGAAAAAAAAATTAAAAAGCAAGAGAAGAGCTTAAGCGAACTTTGGGATAACACGAAACAAAACAACATCCACATAATAGGAGTTCTAGAAACAGTGGAAAATGAGCAAGGAATAGAAAACCTGTTTGAAGAAATAATGACAGAAAACTTCCATGATATAGGAAAGAAAAAATCCACACAAATCCAAGAAGCTCACAGAATCTCAAGCAAAATAAAAGCCAAAAGACCAATACAATTATAATTAAATTGGCAAGTACCAACGACAAAGTAAGAATCTTAAAAGTGGCCAGAGAGAGACAGAGTTACCTACAAAGGAACCTCCATCAGACTAGAAACTGATTTCTCAACATAAACTCATCAGGTGAGAAGGAAATGAAATGAAATATACAAAGTCATGCAAAGGAAGGGTCTGAATTGAAGAATACTGTACCCAGCAAACTATCAATCAAAACTGAAGGTGAAATCAGGAGCTTCACAGACAATATAAGACTAAGGGAATTTATTACCACCAAACCAGCAATGCAAGAAATGTTAAAGGGTCTGCTGTAAAAAAAAAAGAAATAGTAAGCAAAGAAGGATCACAGGGGTAAAGAATTAAAATGGTGACAAATAAGTACCCTGTTTCCCAGAAAATAAGACAGTGTCTTATATTAAATTTTGCTCCCAAAGATGTAGTAGGTCTTATTTTCAGAGGATGTCTTATTTTTCCATGAAGAAGAATACGGTACACATTTATTGTGGAACAACAAAAAAGGAAATTTATTACCTGCATATGGTACGGTAGTAGTTGTCATCACAATCCAGCTCACTGATTGGCCACAGCATAACTGGATCTGTTCAGGCAGTGCGAGGTCTCTTTAAATCAGGAGTCAAATGCCTTATGGTAGCTTCGGGGACCTTATATTCTGGGGAGGCCTTATGTTCAGGGGAGGCATTATTATAGGGGAAGTCTTATTTTGGGGTGGATGCCTTATATTATAGAGAGAGGCAAAACTGGAAGTAGGTCTTGTTTTTTGAGGATGTCTTACTTTTGGGGAAACTGGATACCTATCAATAATAACTTTAAATGTAAATGAATTAAATGCTTCAATCAGGAGAGAATACAAGATGGTGGCATAGGTAAACACCTACACTGCTGCCTTGCACAACAATTTCAAAACTACAACTAAAAGACAGAACAGACATCATCCAGAACCACAGGAAAGCTGGCTGAGTGGAAATTTTACAACTACAAAGAAAGAGAGGGGCTCACAGAGACGCAGAGGAGCTGTAAAAAGCTGAGGTATGGAGACGCATGTGTGCAGAGAGTGGGTGCCTGAGAACCTGGCTGGCTTTCTCTGGGGGGAGGGAGATGGAGACTCTCAACAGCATTGAACACCTTATCCTATGACACTAAACCCCAGATCCAGCCAAAACTCATACTAGGGCAGTTTGGACTGTAAAAAGGGAGAAGTGCACGAAAATTTAGGGGAGTTGAAAAAGATCAGAAGTCTGGGGCCCGCAGGACACTGCGAGCAGAGGAACAACTGCTGATTGTGCTGCTGGCTTTCATGCGTGGGCGGGAGAAAGACCCTCCCAACTGTGTCACTTCTAACTCCACTAAACCCCAGTTTCTGGTGAAACTCTGGGGACCCAGACTCATATGGTCCTGGAGCACAGAGGAGCCAGAGGGGCAGCAGTCTAGAGGCACTGTGCGAGAGAGAGTGTGCACGCAAGGGCGCATACATAGACCGCTCCAGTGATTACCCAGTCATGTGAGACTCAGGGGTTGTGGAGGGCGGGATCAACTGGAAGGCAAACCTGTCACTGAGACTCCATCCATCCAAACTCAACAGAGAGGCTTTTGCAGTTTTGCAAGTCTGGTATCATAAGGCTGAATCCAACACAGAAATTCTCCCAGCATAGTGAAAAAGCCGAGACAAGGGAAGGGATCACAAACAAAAGAAATGGAGGAAAACAAATGACTGGATATAGAGTTCAAAACCACACTTATAAGGTTTTTCAAGAATATCCTAGAAAAGTTGGATAAAGTTAGTGAGACCCAAGAGGAAATGGAAAAGGACCAACTAGAAATTAAACATACACTGACTGAAATAAAAAATATTATACAGAGACCTAACAGTAGACTAGAGGAAGGCAAGAATCAAGTCAAAAATTTGAAATACAAAGAATCAGAAAACACTCAACTGGAAAAGAAGAAGAGAGAAGAATCCTAAAATGTGAAGATAATGTAAGGAGCCTCTGGGACAGCTTCAAGTGTACCAACATCAGAATTGTGGGGATGCCAGAGGAAGAGAGAGAGCAATATACTGAAAAGCTATTTAAATAAATAATGACTGAAAACTTCCCACATCTGGTAAAAGAAATAGACTTACAAGTCTAGGAAGCACACAGAACCCCATATAAAAGGAATCCAAAGAGGACTACATCAAGACACATCATCATTAAAATACAAAGATCAAAAGACAAAGAGAGAATATTAAAAGCAGCAAGAGAAAAACAGTTAATTACCTACAAGGGAGCACCCATATGACTGTCAGCAGATTTCTCAACAGAAACAATGCAGGCCAGATGGGAGTGGCAAAAAATATTCAGCGTGATGAATAGCAAGAACCTACAACCAAGAATACTCTATCCAGCAAAGGTATCATTCAGAATTGAAGGGCAGATAAAGAGCTTCACATATAAGAGAAAGCTAAAGGAGTTCATCAACTCCAAACCAGTATTATATGAAATGC
>JAAGEH010000066.1:24784-36600 GCA_011751065.1 Lasiurus cinereus | reverse complement strand
AGGCCGACACTGTCCCAGGAGGAGTGTGTGTCCCTGTGGTTGGGGGTGGGGGGGAGGGGGAGGAGGGGGGAGGGGAAAGGGGGTACAGAGGCGGGGAGAAAGGAGGCGCGCAGGTGGCGGGGCTGCGGGCATCCCTGAGCAGGAATTTTGGGCTCCGCGTCCCGGAGACAGAAACAGTCTCCGCGTCCTCCAGAAATAGCCGCAGCAGCTGGGCCAGCAGATGGCGAGCAGCCAAGGGGGGGAGCCAGGACAGAGGACAGGGTTCTGGGGTCCTTTCATCCTAGTGATTGATGCCCCCCCCCCAAACACACACCCCGTTGGTAGAGTCAGCCCGCCCGGCCTACTGCCGCGTCGGTCATGTCCTGAGCATCTGTCTGTTCCAGGCCACGGATTTTGTGGTGAGAAAGAGCGCTCTCCCCACTTGGCTCGCGGGAAAAGGGGGTGTTGCTGCATGGATACGGGGGTGTCGGGGGATCCCAGGACAGGCAACGGGTGTGTCCAGGCGTCTCGGACACTGGAACCAGGAGATGGAGCCCAAGAGGCGACTTGACACACGAACTCCTCTCCTGCCCCCTCGCGCCCATTTCCTCCGCATGCTCCCCTTGCAGAGGGCCGCCCCTTCCCCCCAGCCCCGGTTTGGGGCCCAGCACCCAGGCGTTCCTGCGATCCTCACGTCTCAGAGTCTCCGATTGGCTCCGGCCCGCACGGTGCTGAGCTCATCCCTCCCACCGCTGGCCCGGGTGTTCACAGGCCTCCGCCATCCGCCGCCACCCACGGCACGGGACACGCACAGCCAGGACACCCCGTCCCTGGACCAGCGGTGCCAGAGCGTGTGGCTGCGGGATCTCAGGCCGCTCCCGCGCACCAGCCAATGCGAAGCCGGCATCGGGCTTGTGAGGCAAACGAGCAGCCCCCAGGGGAATGGAGGCTCCTGAAGCAAGGAGCTGGGTCACAGTGAAGGCACACCCCCCCTCCCCACGTGGCTGTATCCTGCCAGCACCCGGCAAAGACCAGTCCCGGCTCGCCCCTCGGAAGGAAAGCGGCCCCACCTCCCACAGGGGCACTCAGCACTCGGAATGCAAAGCCAGAGTAAACCCACCAGCACGCGAGATCAGGAGGCTGGCGGTGGGTTCGGGTGCGCACCCCGCCTGTGCCCTCCTCCTTCCTGTTCTGCAGATGAAAAAGCACAACTGCTTCACCTCTCTGCTTCCTGGTCCTGCTGCCATTTGCTTCCTCTTTCTCTTCTCCCCGCCCCCCACCCCACACCAGCCCTGCCCTCCCGGCCAGGCTCCTAACATCTGTCTTTTATCGCAGCCTTTATCAAGTTAGCCAGGCAGGGCTGTGTGAGGCAGTGATTCTCTGAGTCTCCCTCAAACTCTACTCCCAGACTTTGGCTCCTGCTCATCATAAACGAATTCTCTGCACACGGGGCCAGGAGCACGCGGAAATGGGTGATGCTCGGGGAACACAGGTGGGGGTACAAGCCCCAGGCGGCCTCTGCGCGGGCGGACGGCAGGGCCTTAGAGCAGACACGGCAGACGGCGAGCATTCTGAGCTCCTTGACCGACTTCCCGCCTGGACCACACACAGACTGCATCCTGAGGCCACACCGGTTTCGTTCTGTTTGCACTTCCTTTTCTTACCTCTTCCTACCCCCGCCCCTTGCTTCTTATCTTCCCATTCCTCCGTTCCCTTCTACACTATCCTGAACCCACTCACCTCAGCGTTGCCCACGTACGTACGTCTCATTTCATTCACAGATTTCCATCAAAGTACTGTTTCTATTCATTCTCAGCCTGACGCAGCCCCAGAATCACCTATAATAATAAAAGCGTAATATGCTAAATAGATCGGACAGCCGAATGGCCTTTCGGATGTCCTTCTGGATGAAGCCGCAGCGGTGGAGGCCTAGGCAGAGGCGGTTAGGGGTGATCAGGCAGGCAGGCAAGCAGTTAGGGGCGATCGGGCAGGCAAGCAGGTGAGCAGCTAGGAGCCAGCGGCCCCGGATTGTGAGAGGGATGTCCAAATGGCAGTCGGACATCCCCTGAGGGGTCCTGGATTGAGAGAGGGTGTAGGCCAAGCTGAGGGAACCCCACCTCCGTGCATGAATATCATGCACTGGACATCTAGTTTTCAAATAAAAGCTATAGCCCTGGCTGGGTAGCTCGGTTGGTTGGAGCATTGTCCTGAAGTGACAAGGTTATGGGTTCCATCCTCAGTCAGGGCACTTACAAGAACCAATCAATGGATGTATAAATAAATGAGTGGAACAACAAAAATCCGTGCCTCTCTCTCTCTCCCTCCCCTCCTCTCTCTCTCTTTAAACCAATAAACATAAAAACATTTTTTAAAAGGCAAATAAAAGGTATATTAGACAACACACAGAATTCCTGAAGAACAGCTACAGTGGTTCCTCGAGATACGACTGCCCTAACATACGAGATTTTTGAGATACGAGCCATCGAGCGAGCAATTTTTGCTTTGAAATATGAGCAACATTTGAGATAGGAGTCATCGCGCGGATCGGCAGGCTGCACACGACCCACCCGTTTACCGCGACTCGAGCATCTCATAGTTTCCCACGCCTCAAGGTTACGGAACGAATTAAACTCGTATCTCGAGGTTCCACTGTATTTGAATAAAACAACAACGGAGTCCATAGTTCTTGGGAACACAGAGCTCAAATGCGGAGCAGACAACCCACATTTTACATCATGGGTGTGTGCATCCACAGAGTGATCAGCTCATTCAGAAACAAGGCTTTCTCTCCAACCAAACCAAGGTTATCAAGCCACTCCACTGAGGAGGAGTTCATTTGTATCTATATTACCACGTCTTAGGGGACAGTCAGTCATCGTCTTGGTCATCCCAACCCCTTTTTCTTTTATTTTCTTTCTTTCTTTTTTTTTTTTTTTTTTGGTTAACAAAAGAGAGGACAGTTTAAAAATTCACTCAAAAGGAGAACCAAGATGGCGGCATAGGTAAATGCAGGTACACACGGCCTTCCACAACCACATCAAAATTACAACTAAAACAGAATAGCCAAAACCGGTGTGGCTCAGTGGATAGAGCGTCTGTCTGAGAACTGAAAAGTCCCAGGTTCGATTCCGGGCAAGGGCACGTACCTTGGTTACGGGCACATCCCCAGTAGAGTGCGTGCAAGAGGCAGCTGATGTTCTCTCTCATTGATGTTTCTCTCTATCCCTCTCCCTTCCTCTCTGTAAAAAAATCAATAAAATATATTTTTTAAAAAGAATAATTTACAGGCATTTAACAATAGAGCAGAGGATTCCAAGAAGCAAATCAAGGGTGCGTTGGCACCATTATCTTCCGAGAGGTCGCCTTCCGCTCTCCTACGTACCCAGCCCCTCCATTTCAGAGCCTCCTGCCCTCTGTGGAAAGAGAAGGAAGGGCAAGAAGGGCAGGAGAGGCTGGCACCCACCCCAGGGGCCACCTGCTACCTCTGCCCCCTGGCTGCTGGTTGCCAGTCTCTTCTGCGACTCCTCGGAAGGCTGCAGCTTCGATCAAATCTCTACGTCCCCTCCCCCACCCCAGGCAGTACCAGCCGGCCTGCGCCTCCCCCTCCCGCCTCGGCAGCAGAGCTGGGCCCTAACTCGATTGTGCAGTTAATCTCGAGTGCCCGGGGCAGATTAAACAGGCGGCCTCCGACCCATCAGTCCCGCCCTGGTCAGGCTGGCAGGAGGCGCCAGGGGACCGGGAGGGGGCTGAGGCCAGGCAGAAGGCTGATTACCCCCCCACCCACTCCATCAGCCCAGCCACGAAGGGGGCGGTGTGCAGTGGATCAGGAGCCCCCTGGCCCGGCTCTGGCACCTCCTCAAGATGTGACCTTGGACAGATTTTTTTTTAATATATTTTATTGATTTTGTACAGGGAGGAAGGGAGAGGGACAGAGAGTTAGAAACATCGATGAGAGAGAGACATCGATCAGCCGCCTCCTGCACGCCCCTACCTGGATACATGCCCTTGACCGGAATCAAACTCGGGACCTTTCAGTCCTCAGACCGATGCTCTATCCACTGAGCCACACTGGTTTTGCCCTTGACCAGATCATTGAGCCTCCCAGGGCCTCGAGTTCCTCATCTGTAAACCAGGGCCACTAACTCTCCCTGCGTGGTCGGGTTCTCACCAAAATTAAACTGGGTAAAACACATAAATCACTGAGCAGTGCCCACACACAGGTGTGCTTGTTAAATGCCGGGGACAGCAGCCACTGGCCTAGCAAATCCCCCTCCTAACCGGCCCAGAGAGGCCTCAGCTGGCGAGGCTCCAAGCGGGGGCAACATCTACAAGCTGTGAAGGAGTCGAGGGGCCAGCCCTAACCTCTCTGGGCCTCCGCTTTCTCTCTGTAAAATGGGTATCACACGCCGAAACCAGTGTGGCTCAGTGGATAGGGCATCGGTCTGGAGACTGAAAGGTCCCAGGTTCAATTCCGGTCAAGGGCATGTATCCTGGTTTCGGGCACCTCCCCAGTCGGAGGCCTGCAGGAGGCGGCTGATTGATGTCTCTCTCTCATTGATGTCTCTAACTCTCTATCCCTCTCCCTTCCTCTCTGTAAAAAATCAATAAAATATTTTTTTTAAATGGGTATTATAGCTGTGCCTACAGCCCTAGCCGGTTTGGCTCAATGGATAGAGCCCCGGCTGGAGGATTCCATTCCAGTCGAGGGCACATGCTCAGGTTGCGGGCTTGATCCCCAGTAGGGGACGTGCAGGAGGCGGCCAATCAATTCCCTGTGCTTGATGTTTTTCTCTCCCTCTCCCTCTCCCTTCCCCTTTGAAAGCAATAAAAATATTTGTAATATATTTTATTGATTTTTTTACAGAGAGGAAGGGAGAGGGATAGAGAGCTAGAAACATCAATGAGAGAGAAACATGGATCAGCTGCCTCTTGCACGTCCCCCACTGGGGACATGCAGGCAACCAAGGTACATGCCCTTGAGCGGAATCGAACCCAGAACCCTTCAGTCCGCAGACCCTCTATCCACTGAGCCACACCGGTTTCGGCAAAAAAATATTTTTATAAAAATAAATAACAACCGTGCCTGCACGGTGGAGCTATGAGGATCCGGTGAGGAATCGCAGGAATGTGTGCTGCTATTCTATCTGCGAGGACAATGGGCGCTGGGCACCGCACACCCAGCCGCAGGCTCCGGGCCTCTGGCCACGCCCCTCGGGGCAGGGAGCGGGGAGGCCAGCAGGTGCGCAGCGCCGTGGCCGTGGGTACCCCTGGCGCCAACGCGAGCAGCTGGCGCGGACCACCGCGAGCAGAGGCCGGGCTGTTGGCGACCTCGCAGGCCCGAAAGGCGAGGGGCAGCCCGGGCCCGCTCCGGCCTTGCAGTGCCTGGCGGGGCGAGGGTCTCCCGGGGGCGGATGGAGAAGGATGGGGTTTCCGCTCCGCGCGCCCCGCATCGTGGGCTCGGAGCCGCGGCCTCCGCCTCGGTGCGGACTTGAGGTCAAGGCGCCCGCGGGGAGGCCGGGGAAAAACTCTCCGGGGGGGGAAAGGAAGCAGACTGAGCGCGTCCGGAGTCAGGGGACCCCGGAACCGGTCCTCGTACCCCGTCCCTCCCCGGGCGCGCACGGAGACAGAGTCCAGAGTCGGGGAGAAGCTGGGATCCCGGCCGCAGCCCCGCGTCCACCCTCTCTCCCTCCCTCCCTCCCCCTGGCTTCTCCCCAGCAGTTTCCCGTGGGGCCTAGTCCTGCGCCCCGAAACTCGGGGGACCGATGCCCCAGGAGGCGGGAAGCAGAGCCGTCGCCGTTACCCCGATGTTTGGGGCTGTTGGGGGCCGCGCACATCTGAGCGGAAGCACCCGCCGCCCTGGCGCAGAGGGAAGCCACCCTCCCCCCCGCCCCGTCGCAAGTGCAGCCGAGACCCTGCCCTCGCGGCGTGGGACACAAAACTCGGGGCTCCCTGTGGAGCTGCCTCTGCTCCCCGCTTTCACCTCCCGCCCTGAGAACCCGACACTCGGAGCGGCCAGAACCCCCCCGCAGGCGCGCAGCTCCGGCCGCTCCAAACCCCCTTTCTCCTGGGCGGGGAGCGGTGCGGCTCCTGCCCCCCCACCCCCCGTACCCCACCTCCCTCCCAAGCTCCTAGCACAGCCTGGGGGTGGGGGTCGGGGAGGAAGAGGGCAAAGCGCCGGATAGGTGGGGAGTGTTCTGCGGCCTGGCTTCGCAACCAGACTCAGATCCCCTTTCTTGTCCCAAGAGGATGCCTTGGGGTTGTGGCCACTCGCGCCCCAGCCCTCGAGCAGGGGGGTCAGGGGGACCGGGGGAAGGAGGGGCGCTACTGTAGCAGCATCCCCCACCCCGGATTTCAGCGTCTGCTTCTAAAATCAAGTGGATTAGTCTCTCCCCGGGGTCCCCACGTGGTGGTGCGGAGCGGGGGAGCGAGGCTGAGGGCCTAAAGCCACGGGGAGAGGTTGGCAAGGAAGGGTGGGTGCCCCGGGGATGGCCAGCTGCCCCCCCCCTGCCCTGGCTCTGAATGAGGCGGAGGGACAGCAGGTGAGAACTCACACCCCTTCTCCCCTCTACCTCCCCCCAAACCAGCTGGGCGAAAGGGTCGGTGGGCGAGGAGGATCCCCCACTTGGGCCTCTGGCTCCCTGGACCGAGGCACCAGCGTTCCCACGTGGCCAGATGGTCTGGGTTTGACCTTGGACGCGAGGGCGCGCGTCCACCCGGAGGGGCTGCGGGCTCACCGCCCGGGAGCGCGCTCCCCGCCTTCCGCCAGGATCCCTGCAGGCCCCAGGGCTGCCCCGGGGGGCCCTGGAACTGCAGCCACCCCGACCCCAGCTCCGAAGGCCTGTAAGTGGCCCCATCTGGAAAAGGGGGTGATGATAACAGAGCCTCCCTCCAGGGACAACCCGGCTCCTGGACGCATTGCGCTCCGCGGCGCAGGCCCGGTGAGCGCGCAGCCCGCTGCAAACCGCCACCGCGGCTCCGCTCGGAGCCCACGCCGGCGCCACGTGCCGCCGAGCCGCCCACCGCGCCGTCGGACCGGGGTCCTGCCTCCCACAACGCGCGGACGGACGCAGGAGCTGGGACCCAGGGACGGAGAGGCCACCGCCTGGCCCAGGGCGGTTCCAGAGGGAAGGGACAGGCCCGGATGCTCACCCGGGACAGCTACCCCGCCTGTCCCCCCCACCTCCACCCACCCCTCCGCGGTGGGGAGGCGGAGAGGGGCGCCCGGCCGCGCGGGGCGACCCCGCGCTCCCTCGGGGGCTGGAGGAGTGAGTCCTCGGCCCAGGGGGACCCACAGCCGGAGCGGAGAGAGCCCGGCGCCCCGCTCCCGCCGGGTTCCCCCCTCCTCCTCCACCACCGCCCAGAGGGAAGCCGGAACCGGCTGAGGTCAGGGCGGCGGGGGGCGCGCGGCGGGGGGGACGGGGGCGGACCCCCACGGGCGCCTCCCGCGGCTGCTTTTTGCGAGGCCCTTTGTCGCAGGCAGCCGCGTTCGTGCGGCACTCGGCGGCTTAAAATAAAGACAATGTTCCCAGCCTCCCCGCGGCTAAATCCGGCGCGGCGCGGGGGCGGTGGGAGCGCGGTGGGAGCGCTGCGCGCGGCCCTGCGCCCTCCTCCCGGCCTTCCTCAGTTTCCCCATCTGGTCTGGGGACCTAGACGGAGACCTGGGCTGGTGGAGGCGGGGTAGGGGGAGTCATCCCTGCATGACCTGAAAGTGGAGACGCTTGGCACCTAGAGGGGCGCTCCGGAGAAGGCGGGGGGCTGGCGAGGAGGGGGGAGCGAGCTGGACGCCCTCCTCTCCCGCCTACAAAAAAAAAAAAAAGTGTTTTTATTTCTCCAGGGACGTGCGCAGAGGCGGTGGGAGAGGAGAACCGGGAGACCAAGGAGGCTGGGGGAGGGGGCCGAGGAGCCTGACTCAGAGTCGGAAGTGGGTATGGAACGTGGAGGCCTGGCACCGCCACCCCCGGCCACGTGGACGCGCGCCAGGGCTCGCAGGTCCCCCCCCCCAGCCGCGCGCCTAGGCCGCCGTGGCCACCAGGGCGGCCGGCAGAGGGCAGCCCGAGCCCGCACCCCGGGGCAGGGGTGGCTGCGCCCTGGCCCGCCCGCCCCGCCGGCTGATCCATCCGGGCGGCAGCCTCGCCCTGGCCGCGGGCGGGAGGTGGCCTGGGTGTGCGGGCTCTGAGCCGCCCAGAGGCCCCCGCATGCGGCTGCCACGTGCCCCTTCCGCTGCCACCCCGGGCAGCTGGCCAAGCCCCGGGGACTCGGTGTCTGGCTCCACTGGCGACTGGGCTCCAGCCCAGGGCAGCCCTGGGCATCCAGACGGCGAGGGCCACCCCCCCACTGCACGCCAGAGCCCTGCGCTTAGAGCTACGGGACCCCTGGGGCGCTCACCCACCGCACAGGGGTCACCCCTCTGCCCCTTGGACGCCCCATCTACCTTCTGGGGCGCGTGGGTGCCCGGGCCTCCCTGCCTGCCACCCCAGGGCTTCTTCAGCCGGGCCCGGCGGGGCGCAGCACACTCAGCCCGGCCAGAGCTCCCCCCCCACCTCTCCTCCTCGGGCCAGCTCCCCGGGAGGTCTCCGGGGCCAGGTGAGGGCGGGCCAGGAAGGGCCCCCAGGGGCTCCGTCTCCGGAAACTCAGCCCAAATCCAGACCGGCCAGGAAGGCAGGGCGGCCAGCCGGCCCGGGGCGCAGGGAGGGAGGAGGGAGGGAAGGAGGGAGGAGGAAGGGCAGGTTCCTCATCCCAAACGGCGCGCCCCGAGTGGGAGGCGGGAGACAGAGTTTGACAAGCTGGGAGGAGCGCTGTCTGTCTGCTGTCGGTGTGTCTTCCCGGTGGAAGCCGGGGGCGGAGCAGGCGGGGAGAGGCCGCCCGCCCTCCCTCCCTCCGGGGGGATTAGCGAGCTCCGCGCAGTTGGGCAACACCCAGGCGCGCTGCGCACCGACACGCGTGCACACACTTCCTGGCCCCGGGCCCACAGGTGACACCTGGGTTCCCAAAGGTGGCGTGGCGACGACACGCGCACCCCGGGACACACACGTGGGGGGCCCTCCTCTGCAGCACGTGGAGCAGGCACCTAGCCCCCCCCCCCCACACACACACACACACTCTCACCCCCAAAACCAGACACCTGTATGCCTCCCACGGGGCTCCGCGGCGCGGACAGATGCGCGAGCGCACTGCCTGCCCGCGGTGCGCCAGCCCCTGGGTCTGCTCCAAGTCGGGGCGCTCACATGAGGCCCGATGTGTCACTTCCCAACAGAAGGAATAAGGGGGTGGGGGGGGGGAGGGGGGGCGGGGCTGGGGGCCGGCGAGGGGCGCGCGCGCGCACGTGCCGGGGGCAGAGCGCGCGGGTGGGGGGCGGAGGCGTGTGAACCGGGGGGGGGGGGGGGGGGGGGGGGGGGGGGGCCGGGGGGGAAGGCGCCCCAGGAAACAGAGTGTGCCTTTGTGAGGGTGTGTGCGCCGCCGAGCTGTGTGCTGTGGGTGTGGGCGTTTGTCTCCCTGCATCCGCCTTCTCCCCGCTCCGGACGCGCAGCCGCTCCGGGCGCCGCGTCCTCCCGGGCGGCCCCCTCCTGCTCGGGGCTCAAATCGGGGGGCCCCGGCGGAGGCGGGGGGCGCGCTCCAGGACCCAGTCCAAACCCAGACGTTGCCTGAGGCTTCCCTCCAGCTCCCCGCCCTTCCTCGCCTCCCTCCCTCTCTCTCTCTCTCTCTTCCTCCCTCCCCCCCCCTCCGGGCTGGCGTGCCAGGGGGTGGGAATGCCAATCACTGGCGGTGCCTCTCCGCTGCCAGCACAGGACGCGGCTCCCCCCGGAGCCAGGTGTTTGGGTCCCTGGAGACACTGCCCGCCGCCCCGGGAGGCAGAGGCGTGGAGGAGCCCCCGGACCCCGGTCCAGCCCACGTGAGTGCCTTGGCAAAGGGTGCGGGAGGGGCCAGCAGGTGCGGCCTGGAGAAAGCAGGGTCCTGGGTTCAAGGGGAAGACCGGAGCACCGGGGGGAATGTGGGTGGACCCCAGAGGGAGGAGGGGGGCCAGGGAGGGGTCTAGAGACCCGGGGGCTCGCAGCATCGGACGTTGGCTGCTCCAGCTGCCCTGTCTCTGGCTTGGAGTGGACACACCTGGTGTTTTTCTGGGGTTCAGCCGGCAGAGGAGAGGGAGACCCCCTTAGGGAACCGGACCCGGAGCTGAAGGGATCGGGCTGCCACGCAGCAGGCACGGCCCCCAGGACCTCAGGAGCAGAGGGGAAGGGCAGGGGGCACCCTCGTCATCGTCAGCGCCCTGAGTGAGGGTGAGCCCTCCCATTAGGGGACCAGTCCCAGCCCCCCTCCTCTCCTCCCTCAGTGGGTTCTGAGTCCCACCACCCTCTCCCCCTCCAGCGCCCCCAGGATGGACTGAACCCGGCTGCCGGCCCGATGGACGAGCTGGATGCCCAGGTGGGTGTCGGGCCAGGAGCCAGCAGGAGGCCAGGCCAAACGCCCGGGGCTCTGGGCACAAACGGGCACGGAGACGGCCACGCGGCAGGGGACATGGTGCCGACACGTGAGGCGCCGGGCGGCCTGCCCCGCGGCCTCCGTCCTCGGCTTCTTCCGCACAGGTCGCAGCGCTGGGCCCAGGTCATACCCAGGGGCCTCCCCGGACCCCCAGGTCCCCACAGTGTGGGCGTGGGCTGGGGGCCAGGAGCCCCGCTGGTGGCAGAGCCGCCGGGGAGGGTGTCCCCTGGCACTGGGGCTCGGGGCCCCTCAGGTGTGTTGGTGCCAGGAGACCAGGGTCCGCGTCTCCCCACCAGGCACACCTGCAGCTCCACCGGACCGACCGGCCCGACCGACCGCCGGCCGGAAGGAGCCGGGGTGCCCTGCAGCCACGCAGGCTCTGTGGCCGGAGAGCCGGCTGCTCGCTGAGCTGTCAGATGGGAGCACGGCTCCCCGGCCTCAGCCAGCAGGCAGAGGGTCGCCTCTGCGGCCCAGGAGGGGAGGCGGGGAGCAGAGGGCGAAATGGGGTGCAGCAGCTGTGACTCCCGGCTCCCCGGCTGGGCTGAGGGGGGTGGTCTCAGAGCTGAGGCCGGAAGCACAGAGGGGACTCCCTCCCAGGGTGGCAGCCAGGGGTGAGGCAGAGGTCATGTCCGGCCGGAAAGGGGCCCCCCATTGTACAGGAGGGGAGACTGAGGCTGGGAGAGGGGAAGGGGCAGCTTTGGGGAGCGGCGAGCTCTGGGCGGCGGTGGGAGCTGGGGCCGGCGGGGGTTGGGCGGGTGGGGAGAGGTGGGTGGATAGCTCCCTGGGTTTCTGCTGGCTCTGATGCCATGGTGATGTCTCGGAGGGGGGGGAGGGAGGGAGAGGGGGAAGAAAGTGGGGAGAGGAGCAGGAGGAGGAAGAGCAGGGGGCGCAGGGACAGGAGGACGAGGGGCCCAGCCTGCTGACGCTAGGCGCTGGTGGCGGTCCCCCCTACAGCGAGGGGATCTGGGGGTTCCGGGCACGGGCTGCATTAACTGCTGGCTCTGCCCTCGGGGGGGAGGGGAGATGGTTGGCTCTTCCAGGGAGGCCGCTGAGCCTAAAAATGGGATCCGTTGGATCTGCCTTTGCCTGGTCCCCGCAGCCGGGCATGGGGTGGGAGCTGGTGCACCTTGGATGGGTCAGGAGCTCCCTGCAGAGATGAGTCCGCCCTGGGGGGCGAGCACGCTGACCCGGCTTGGGGTTAAGGCCCCGTCAGGAGGGCCAGGTCAGGTGCCCAGCCCCCGCCCCCACCTCGTACCTCCTTCTCCCCAAACTGCCCCTTCTCTCCGTCGGGTCCGCAGGCTCCCAGGCCCAGAATCACAAGATGGCTCCGCTCCTCCTTCCTGAGCCTTTGGCCAGCACCC
>JAAGEH010000066.1:10489-24774 GCA_011751065.1 Lasiurus cinereus | reverse complement strand
CCAGATGTGACACCCTCGGAGGATGAGTCCCCACCCCTCCCCACAAAGCTACAGGCTCGCCCACCACTCTGACTCTTACTCAGCGAGGACACGCCCTCCCCCTCACGCTCTCATCTCGCAAGAGGGCACCGGGTCAGAGCGGGGCCTGGCCCAAGGTCACACAGCCAGGCGAGAGCAGAGAGGGGGCCTCCAGCTAGGCAGGGGCAGCGCCCAGGACGTCTGGGGGCGGGGAGTCCTCCCCCAACCCCTTGCACCCCCTCCTCTGCAGACATTCCGGGGCTGCTGGACCCGGGCACCTGGCTCAGCCCAGGGAACCAGCCGCAGCTGCACAGCCTGGTCCCTTCACCACCACCATCTCTGAGCCTCCTGGCCTTGAACAGGCAGCGGGCTGTCCCCGTCCAGGTTAAGGAGAGCCAGCCACGGGCACACAGCAGGGACCGGAGCGGGCCTGAGCACATCGCTGTCCAGCGAGGTCTGGGGAGGACTCGCTACTGGGTCTGGAGGACAGGCTGGGCCGCGGACAGCTGCTCACAGCTGCACCCCCAGATCCCAGAAGCCCCAGGGTCTGCCAGGAACCAGGGTTCAGTTCCCCAGAACCTCTACTCTCCCCCTCCCTCCCAGGTGGGCGGCCTCAGTCCTCATAGCGGATCGGTCGGCCGAGGGGGAGGATGCAGACCCTGGAGCCCCAGGTCAGACCGAGTCCTTGCTCCCTCCCGCTTCCAGGGAGACATCAGGGAGTCCCTCAGGCCCCCCCCCCCCCCGCCCAGCACAGAGCTGAGAGCCCCACACTGGGGCGGCCTGTGGAAGAAGGGGAATGGTTACCACCGCAGAGCCCTGGCAAGCAGGAGGCGACTAACCATGAGGCTGGTTATCAATCTGGAAAGGAGGGAGCGGGAAGGGACGTCCGCCATCGAGGAGAGGGACTCCGCCCCCGGCCTCCGAGGACCGCTGCTTCCCTCCGAGGCGCAGTGTGATCCATCACCGCCCTCCTAGCTCCCCGCAGGGGCCTCCTCCCGCCGCGGGAGATGGCGGTGCAGCCCCAGCCGGCTGAGAGCACGTGAGAGCCGCCAGCCTCCGGGACCTGGGTCCTTGCTGCCCAGCGCCACGAGATGTTAGTTCAGGATCCGGTGCCATCCCCCGAGATGCCCCCTGGCCCACCTCCCCCGCCGCCAGGCACATGAGCAGTGGGGGGCCTGGGAGGGCCGTGCCTGGGGTCCTCAAGGTAAGGGCCAGGGCCAGAGGGGCGGGGCGTGCCTCGGAACAGGAGTCAGGAGGAAGGACAGGCCTTTGGGGGGCATTTCCGAGCCAGGCGCTCCGGCTGGGGGGCGCAGGGCAGCCGGAAAGCAGGGGTTACTCTATAGTGGCTGATCCCCGGCCGGGAAGGGACGGATGGCTTTGAGATTCGGAGCCAGGAATGCTGGCCTCGGGTACAATTCGTGAGGAGCACACAGACCCCTCCATCACCGGGAGAAGTGCTATAGTCACGTCATGTTTCCAGAAATCCGATCACAAACTGCCCCCCACAGCGGGTGGGCCGGCGGCTTTTGTCCGGTTTCATCGGAACCGGGGCCAGGGCGAGGGGCAGGCATGGTGACGGGGTGTGTGCGCGCAAGTGCAGGGCCGGATCCTGTCTTTGTTCAAACTGGTGTTCATTCCGGACGTTTTGCCTTGTTTTCTATTTTTAAATGTGCATTGAACTGTCCTTCGCTTGGTTCCTGAGTTTGAGGCCCTTCCTGAAGTGGCCCACCCAAGGCAGGGGGCCTTGCCCCGCCTGGTCTTGTGCTGTGAGGGGTGAGGTGGGGGGTCGGGGCTGGGCCCAGGGCGCCGCTGGGGCCGCGGAGCTGCGCGGAGGCATCTGGGAGTTGGGGGCAGGCAGCACCCCCTTTCAGAGCTAGGAGAGCTGGGCGAGCCTGCACCTCCTCCCCTCTTCCTCTGGCCTCGGTCACTCCATCGGTGCAATGGGCGTCACCCAGCACTGAGCTCTGACCAGAGGGACAGGCGGCAGGCAGGCAGGGGACCTGTCCAGGGCCGTGTCCACCAGCTGCCTCGCCGGGAAGCCACCGGGAGCCTCCGATCCCAGCCCCCCCCCCCAGCGCCGGCCTTCAGTTCAGGAAGGGAAATAAATACAGTAGTACCTCGAAATACGAGTTTAATTCGTCCCATCACCTTGAGGCGTGGGAAACGATGAGACGCTCGAGTCGCGGTAAACGGATGGGTCGTGTGCAGCCGGCCGATCTGCGTGATGACTCCCATCTCAACTGTTGCTCGTATTTCAAAGCAAAAATCGCTCGTTCGACGGCTCGTATCTCAAAAATCTCGTATGTTAGGGCACTCGTATCTCGAGGTACCGCTGTAATAACATTTCCATGGAAGGCTTGAAAAATCCAAACGGGCCAACTCTGGCCCTGGGCCGAGCATCCGTCTTTCAAAAATTTCCCTGGAACCAATGGCGGAGGCTCAGGTCCTGGTCCCAGCTCCCCCTGTACCTGTGCAAAGCCTCTGGCTTCTCTCAGCCTCGGTTTCCCCAACTGAGAAACGGGAGGAGAGCAACGCGTGGGCTGCAGGCCCCCGGCTACGATGGGACTGCACGCAGGGCGCCGTCACAGCCATGGGCACTGTCCCTGCGGTCGCCAGGGGCTGCGGTCGGAGTTGGTTTGTGGTCGGGAACCTTAGATCGAGGCGCCCAGTGTGCCAGGTCTGAGCTAGGCGCGTCTCCCCTCTGGCCCCTGTAACGCCCCACGGCAGGGCCTTGATTTGTTAGCCAGGAGCTCGTACCCCCATTTTTCAGTTGAGGAAACTGAGGCGCACTGCAGCCGTGTCACTAGCAGAGATCACACACACACACACACACACACACACACACAGCTGGATTCCCACGCAGACAGACGGGGGCCTTCACCCCGGGGGTTAAGTGTGCCCTCGGGCGCACAGGGGCCCGGGGCCCGCGGACAGCCACAGCCCCTCTTGCTGGGGGCACACTCTGACCCCTCCACCCTGAGAGCGGCTATCTCGCACCGACGGCTCGCCTCGAGCTGATGGTGCCTGCAGCCGCCTGTCGCACAGCGACCTCTCCCGCCGCCAGCCCTGCGCCCCGCATTCCCGTCTCTCACAGCCGGGTGTCCGGGATCCCGGGCTCGGCGGGCCCCGGTCCCAGACCTCTCCCTTGGCGTATTTTCCACGGCACAGCCCTGAACCTCGGCGGCCAGAGGAGGAGGCCCCGGTGTCGGCGATGGCCAGGTGGACACCGGGGCCCGGAGCCGCAGGAGTATAGCGCGCGGCCACGGCCAGGTGTGGGGCCTCCCGCCGTCCTGGGTTTTCCTTTATCTGGGCCGGTGCCTGGGCTGCATTCTGGGGTCAAAAAACTGGGGATCCTGCCTCGGCAGCTCAGTGGGTAGAGCAGCGGTCGGCAAACGCATTAGTTGACAGAGCCAAAGAGCGACAGTACCACGATTGACATTTCTTTGGAGAGCAAATTTTTTAAAAATACATTTTGTTGATTTTTCACAGGAAGGGAGAGGGGGAGAGAGTTAGAAACATCCATGAGAGAGAGAGACATCGATCAGCTGTCTCTTGTACATCCCCTTCTGGAGATGTGCCTGCAACCAAGGTTCATGCCCTTGACCAGAATCGAACCTGGGACCTTTCAGTCCGCAGGCTCTACCCACTGAGCCACACCGGTTATGGCGAGAGCGAGTATTTTTAAACTTAAACTCCTTCTAACGCCACTTCTTCAAAACAGACTCTCCCAGGCCGAGGTATATTCTGTGGAAAAGCCACACTCGAGGAGCCAAAGAGCCGCATGTGGCTCGAGAGCCGCAGTTTGCCTACCAGGGGGTTAGACCGTCGCCCCGATACGCCAAGGCTGCAGGGGCGATCCCCCGTCCGGGCACATAAAGAATCACTCAGTGAGCGCCTGAGCAAGAGGCACTGTAACAACCTGATGTTCCTCTCCCTCTCTTTCCCTCCCCCCACCGCCCCCCTCCTCTCTCTCTCATCAATAAATAAACCCAGAAAACAGTTTTTTCCAGGGAGAAATCTGGGAGATCTTCCTGTTCCCCTGCTGCCCCCATTCAGCTGGAGCCCAGGAACAGAGTGGGGGGTGGAGGGCCTCCCACACCCCATCTGGGGCCAGGCCCCGCGGCTCTGGGAGCGGAGTCACTTGCCCCTGGTGCCAGCTTCACTGCAGACCTTCTGCCCCCGTGAGGGTCTCGCCCAGCACCGCTGCCCTGCTGCCCTCCTCAAGGGCCGACACGGCTCCAAACACCCCTCTCTCTCTCTCTCTCTCTCTCTCTCTCTCTCTCTCTCCCTCCCTTCCTCCCTCCCTCCCCCTCCTCCACACACCGCACAGATACACATCCACACAGGCCCCCTCTACCCCACTCTGTTCTGCTTTATCTTCTCGTCTCTTGTCTCCTTATTTGACAGAAGCTCCCGGTGCTCAAAGAGAGAGAGAGAAGTGGGTTCTAATCCCCCACCGGGGTCTCCCTGACCAGGCCTAGCCGCCTCGGGTGACCAGTGGGTCCTAAGAGACCGTCCCCCGGAGACGCACGCGGTGGAATTAGGGAGCCCCCCGGAGACGCACGCGGTGGAATCAGGGAGCCCCGGGAAGTCTGAGCGTGTGCCTGGTGCGCAGTGACTGTCGGTAGAGCAGGACTTTGATCGGAGGGGAGAGATGTTTTGAAACCGGCAGGGCTGTCCACAGAGCCGGCTCCTGCGCCCGAGGTCGGCACGCCGGAAGCGGCAGCAGCCTCCCAGCGAGGAGAACACCGAGGCTCAGCCCCCACGGAGGAGCGGGAACGAAGACGGGGATCCCCGGATTCCCCAGCCGCCCCACCCCCCGGGCGTCGGGCAAACCCCTTCCTGGCTGGGAACGTGCGTTCTAATGACCGCACGTGTGTGTGTGTGTGTGTGTGTGTGTGTGTTCGCCAGAGCAGGAAGGGCCAGCCCGCCCGGGAGGGTGCCGATGGTGGTGCTGGTGGTGGCCTGAAGTCCTGGGAGCGGGGGGGCTGGGGTCCTGGCCCCCCACGGCAACCCCCTTCCTCTCTCTCCCCAGGTGATGCCCTCCCGCTGAGGAAACCCGCCGTGTGACCCGAGGAAGGGGCCGCCCTCCCCCCCACCGCCCAGCGGCCGCCATGAACACCTCGGCCGCCCCCGCCGTCAGCCCCAACATCACCGTGCTGACCCCGGGCAAGGGGCCCTGGCAGGTGGCCTTCATCGGCATCACCACGGGCCTCCTGTCGCTGGCCACCGTGACGGGCAACTTGCTGGTGCTCATCTCCTTCAAGGTCAACACGGAGCTCAAGACGGTCAACAACTACTTCCTGCTCAGCCTGGCCTGCGCCGACCTCATCATCGGCACCTTCTCCATGAACCTCTACACCACCTACCTGCTCATGGGCCACTGGGTCCTGGGCACGCTGGCCTGCGACCTGTGGCTGGCGCTGGACTACGTGGCCAGCAACGCCTCGGTCATGAACCTGCTGCTCATCAGCTTCGACCGCTACTTCTCGGTGACGCGGCCGCTGAGCTACCGCGCCAAGCGCACGCCGCGCCGGGCGGCGCTCATGATCGGCCTGGCCTGGGTGGTGTCCTTCGTGCTCTGGGCGCCGGCCATCCTCTTCTGGCAGTACCTGGTGGGCGAGCGGACCGTGCTGGCCGGCCAGTGCTACATCCAGTTCCTCTCGCAGCCCATCATCACCTTCGGCACGGCCATGGCCGCCTTCTACCTGCCGGTCACGGTCATGTGCATCCTCTACTGGCGCATCTACCGCGAGACGGAGAACCGGGCGCGGGAGCTGGCGGCCCTGCAGGGCTCCGAGACGCCGGGCAAGGGCGGTGGCAGCAGCAGCAGCTCTGAGCGGTCCCAGCCGGGGGCCGAGGGCGCGGCCGACACCCCGCCGGGGCGCTGCTGCGGCTGCTGCCGGGCCCCCAAGCTGCTGCAGACCTACAGCTGGAAGGAGGAGGAGGAGGAGGAGGAGGACGGCTCCCTGGAGTCCCTCACATCCTCGGAGGGGGAGGAGCCGGGCCCCGAGGTGGCCATCAAGATGCCCATGGTGGACCCCGCGGCGCCGGCCCCCGCCAAGCCGCCCCCCAAGACCTCCCCCAACACCGTCAAGAGGCCGACGCGCAAGGGCCGCGAGCGCCCGGGCAAGAGCCAGAGGCCGCCGCGCGGGAAGGACCCGCTGGCCAAGCGCAAGACCTTCTCGCTGGTCAAGGAGAAGAAGGCGGCGCGGACCCTGAGCGCCATCCTGCTGGCCTTCATCCTCACCTGGACGCCCTACAACATCATGGTGCTGGTGTCCACCTTCTGCAAGGACTGCGTGCCCGGCACGCTGTGGGAGCTGGGCTACTGGCTCTGCTACGTCAACAGCACGGTCAACCCCATGTGCTACGCGCTCTGCAACCAGGCTTTCCGGGACACCTTCCGCCTGCTGCTACTCTGCCGCTGGGACAAGCGGCGCTGGCGCAAGATCCCCAAGCGCCCCGGCTCCGTGCACCGCACCCCCTCCCACCAGTGCTGAGGGCCCCCCCCGCCCGGCCCGGCCCCCCGGAGCGCCCTGGGCCCGGCTCCGTCCCTGCTGGCGGCGTGCGTCCCCGGCCCCTGGGTCACCTTCCCGGACGGCCAGAGAGTGCCCGGGCCGGGAGCCACCCGGGGAACTGGTTTGGCTGTGCCCCGCCGCCTGGCGCCGGGCGGGAGCCAGCGCTTCACCAGGAAGGAGGCAGGAGGAGGAGGATCCGGCCCGGGATTCCTTGTTTGCAGCGAGGCAGGAAGGCCGCCCGGAGCCAGCCAGCGGGCCGGGCCAGCACTGAGGTTCACCTGGGCACGCGGCGCCCCCCCCACACCCCCCACCAGCCCGGACGGCGGTGGGCAAGGGCGCCCTCTGTGGCCACCGCCGGGAACTGGCACCAGACACGCAGAGAAGAACTGGACGCCGAGGGTCCACCAGCCCCGGGTCCCTCCGCGGGCACAGCCCGCTCTGTGGGGGCTCCAGGCTCTCACTTTCCCAGAGTGCCCGGCCTCCCTGCCGGGGGCCCCCTCCAGGCGAAGGTGCCGCCTCAGCGGGCAGGACAGGGGCCCCGGAGGCACCCGCTCGGCTGGTCACGCGTCACCTCCCGAGGCGGCTCAGCAGGCCCGGACGCCGGCGTCCCACGAGGTCATTTTCTGGGCGTGAGGGCAGGTGCCTGCCGTCCAGCCTCACGCCCCTCCCCCCGTCTCCCCCGCCCCAGAGAAGCCTCAGTCCCCCCGGCTCACAGCGCCGGGCAGATCCAGCCAGGCCTCCTGCATGCTGCCTGCCTCCAGCTGCCCCACCCGGCCCGGCCACCAGCGGGGCCCCTCCTGTGAGCCCCGTCCCGCCCATGCATGGCCCCCGCCACCCTCGCCTCCAGGCCCGCCTGGCCCCAAATAGCCCTCCTTCCATCTCAGCAGCTGCTGAGTCCGAATAAAGCCTCGTCACCCCATGCTGGGTCATTCCTCCTGTGTTGGGTGCAGGACCCGGTCGTGGGCCGGGCAGGATTGGGGGCAGGATGGGGGGGGCAGGTACCAGGATGTGCACCGCTGCCCTGACAGTGCCCCCGAAGGGCAGTGCTGAGAGGCAGGACCCGCTGAGGCCGGTGGGTGGGCCCGGCACCGGGTGCGGCTCAGGTGGGCGGCTGAGGGGTGCCGGCTCCTGGGGTGGGAAGGCCGGGCTGAGGGACGCCCCCCGCAGGCCCACAGTCCCCGTCCGCTTTGCGCTGTCACCCCAGCGAGCACACCTGCTCCCACCCCTCATCGCAGACGGGGAGATGCAGGCCAGCGACCAGGGGGCCTCAGGGTCCCCCCGCAGAGCAGCATCAGGCTCCCGGCAGTGGCGCTTCCCAGAGGCGCTGGTCCGCGGAGGTCAGGAGGCCCCCCTGAGGCCGGTGGCTCCCGAGACGGACACGGATCTGGCGAAGCTGTCCCCCTCGCGGTTAAAGCCGCAGAGCGGAGTCCGTGAGCCGGGCAGCTTCCGGGGCGTCCTGGGTGGCACCCACCTCCCCAGCGAAGGGGTGGCGACCCGCAGGGGAGCGGGGAGCTCCACAAGCAGTTTCCCCCTTCCCCACCCCTCCCCCCACACCCCCCTGCTGCTCTGCTGTGTAGGCGCGGCCAACCCCACCGCCTCGGCCTCAGCCCCTCCAGAGGCCAAACTGCACCCCATGGCCCGGAGCCCCTGTGACCCCATGGCCCGGAGCCCTGTGACCCATGGCCCCTCTGTGACCCCATGGCCCCTGTGACCCCATGGCCCCTCTGTGACCCCATGGCCCGGAGCCCGGGCTGGCTGAAGGCCGCAGTGGGCTCACCAGGAGGACGGGCAGGGCCACGCTGTGGGGAAGGGGCGGGTGTGGCCACCCCACCGGCGTGGCAGGCCCTCGGTGCATAGCGGCCTGGCCGGGAGCGCCAGGGCACGGGAAACTGGTCAGGTCTGTGCTCCCCGGGTCGCCCCAGATGGACGGAGCCAGACTCCAGGGAGAGCCGGGCCGCTGTCAGCCGCCCTCCTGAGGAATGGGGGCGCACAGGGCTGGCCCAGAGAGGGTGGGGATTCACCCGCCGCTGTCAGGACTCCGAACCCTTTGAAAAGGAGGCGGGCGGCAGGGGGGCGGGCAGCCCCGGAAGAGGTGGGCAGAGCCGGCTGGCCAGGGACTGAGAGCAGTGACTCCAGGACACGACCCCTCCCCAAGCCCCGAGTCCTCAGGCCCCTCCCCGTGGCTGCTCCCCTCAGCCCTGAGCCCCCGTTAGAGCCCAGTGCAGGCCCAGTTGCAGGCAGGGTCTGGGAGGCAGGGACCCAGGAGCCAGCAGTGCTGGGGAGCAGGGCGCTGGGCTCACCGCTGACTCCCCTGGGCACCCCGAGCAGACGGTCAGGAATGGGGCCGGCACCGCCCCTGTCCCAGGCACCGGTCCCACCGGCCTGCGCCCCCTCCCCGCCGCCTGAGGCGAGGCTCATCCTCGGTGTCCTCGCCCCTGGGAGGAGCCTGAAGACGCGGGGGCCTGGGGAAAGCGCCCCACTGGCTCCATGTGAGTCCCCACCGGACCAGGCTCTCCCAGGCGAAGGCCAGGAGCGAGTCTGGTGTCAGACACACCTCTTCACACCCCTCCAGCCGAGGCTCCAAGGGGCCCAGAGTCCCTCCCCCACCCTGACCCTCACCCCCACCCACCCTGACCCTCACTCCCACCCTGACCCTCACCCCCACCCTGACCCTCACCCCCACCCTGACCCTCACCCCACACTGACCCTCACCCCCACCATCCTGACCCTCACCCCCACCACCCTGACCCTCACCCCCACCCTGACCCTCACCCCTGGTCCAGCTGCCGGAGCTGCAGGAGGCGCTGAGCCAGACGGGCACCAGTTCACCCCACGCTGTACCCTCCACCCGGGGCGCCCTGCCTGGCCCCAGAGATAAGGGCCTTGGTGCCGAGCAGGAAGTTGGGAAGGAATAAGGCGTCTCTGAACGCCACCCCGCCCCTGGCAGGTTGGAGCCAGCCTGGAGAAGGGCACCGGGGAGGGTTCTCTGTCCTCTCCTCTGCCCCTCCACACCCCCTCTTCCTCCTCCTCCCCCGTCCCTCTCCCCACTTCGCAGCACGTCCCTCTGGCTCCATCTGCGGGCGATCGAGGGAATCGTCCTCCAGCTGGCTGCCTCCCGGCAGCAGGACCAGCTGGGCAGAGCAGACGGGCTGGCACCAGGAGGAGCCCGCACGCCCGGGCAGGGACCGAGGCCCGGAGGACCAGCTCGCTGCGTGGCTGCGATCCTAAACCCCCAGAGGCAGCCCTGCCTCTCTCCGTGGGCCACCCTCCCCAGACGGGGGCGATGGGTGAGGGGTTAGGAGACCTGGCCCCTGGGCGTCTGCACCTCCTTCAGGGATCTGCTTGCCAGGCGCTGGGGACCCTGCTTTGACGGCACTGATGCTGAGCCGACCGGAAGCTCAGGCAGGTACCCGCTCGCCTTTACGGCACAAGGGCCTTTGGAAGGCCAGGTGCCCACTCCAGCCTGGGCCCTCACGGGTCTGGGTACTTAGCGGGGGCGGTGACACACACAGATGGCGCGACTCCAGGGAGCAGACCTGAGAACCCCTCCCTCCTCCCTCCTGGCCCCTGAACTCACCCCACCCCTCCCCCCACTCCCAGTCCCACTCTTCCTCTTGGCATTCCGGGCACCCCATTCCCTGGCTTCTCACCCAGAAATCTGGGCATCGTCCCAGATTCCGTCTCCTTTCAGCCCTGTGCCGGGTCAGCCTGTCTACCTGCCGAATTAGACCCCAGATTCACCCAGGGGCCTCCATCCCACGTCGCTGTGCCCGGGCAGGCCTCTTGCCTGAAACGCTAAATACCCCCTTAGTTCGGATGTTACAACCTTGGTCTGCAAGGGGGCAAACAGCCAGTGTGGGAGGCTATTGTGTCGTCCGTGCGCATTACAGTCTCTGCCGCGGTCGCCAAAAGCAGCCGCAAACCGTCCGTGAGTGGGTAACTGGGCCGTGTTCCAATAAAACTTTATTTGAGTTCCGCTGAGATTTGAACTTGTGTCATCTTCATGCGTCACTAAATACGATTTGCTTCTCAGACACTTAAAGAGGCAAACCCCGTTCTTAGCGCGCAGCGGGTGCAAAACCAGGCCCAGCGGCCGCGGTGGGCCAGCCCCTGCCCTCACGCCCGTCCGTTCCCCGGGCCTCCGCCGGCGCGATGGTGCCGAAACGTGGATCCGATGCCGGCAGTCCCTTGCGTGATGCCGCTAGTCCAGCGGTCGGCAAACGGCGGCTCTCGAGCCACAGGCTGCTCTTTGGCCCCTGGAGTGCGGCTCTTCCACAATATCCCACGGCCTGGGCGAGTCTATTTGGAAGAAGTAGCGTCAGAAGACGTTTAAGTTTAAAGAATGTGGCTCTCGCCGAGACCGGTTTGGCTCAGTGGATAGAGCATCAGCCTGGGGACTGAAAGGTCCCAGGTTCGATTCCGGTCGGGGGCATGTACCTTGCTGGCGGGCACATCTCCACTGTGAGGCGTGCAGGAGGCGGCTGATTGATGTCTCTCTCTCATCGATGTTTCTGACTTTCTATCTCTCTCCCTTCCTCTCTGTAAAAAAATCAATAAAATATATTTTAAAAAATGTGGCTCTCCAAAGAAATGTCCGTCGTGGTGCTGTGGATGTGTGGCTCTGCGGACTGAGGAGTTTGCCGCCCCCTGCACCAGCCAATCGCTTGAGGTGAATAAACATGGGCGCTCCTTAGCTCGGGAAGCCGTCCGTTCAGCCCCGCTTCCCGCTTCAGCCTGGGCTCTGACCTCTGACCCACAACCCTGGCCCCAGCCGCGGGGCGTCTCCCGGCTGACCAGGGCCCCAGCTCACTCTGTGGAGCAGCGGTTCTCCACCTTCCAAAGGCCGCGACCCTTTAAGACAGCTCCTCATGGGGTGGTGACCCCCAACCATAAAATGATTTCGTGGCTACTTCATCACTGTCATTTTGCTACGGTTATGAACTGTCATGTAAATATCTGATATGCAGGATGTATTTTCATTGTTACAAATGGAACATCATGAAAGCATAGTGATTAATCACAAAAACAATATGTAATTATATATTGTGGAATATTTATTTCTAATGACAAATAAATGAAATTTTGTCTTGAATCGTGGTGCAGCATGGGCAACAGTCTTCCTAGGACAACAGTAAGCTACATGGCTACACGTTGCGACACTGAGGAGCGGTGTGTTGGTTCCTAAGACCATGGGAAATAGGTGTTTTCCAATAATCTTAGGCGACCCCTAAAAGGGTCGTTCGACCCCCAAAGGGTCGCGACCCACAGGTTGAGAACCGCTGCTGTGGTGCTTTTACCGCCTCCCTGTTCCTCCGCTTGGAATATTCTCGCCCGTTGAAAGGAAACGCTTCCGTCTCCTTTGCCCTCTCTGCTCACAAAACTCTGTGATCCTTCACCCCTCACCCAGGAAGCGCAGGGGTCGGAGCTCTGTCCGCCCGGATGAGAGACCAAACCCGGGCCCAAAAGACGCTCCTGGCACCCGGTCACTCAGGAGATTAAAGGCAGGAGGGTGGCAGCCAGAACTGTGAACTTGACACATGGCTGCCTCGCCCCAGCCTCAGTCTCCTCGTCTGGAAGAGGAAGAGAAGCAGGCGGGCCTCTCCTCCATGGAGCACTCAGCCAACACGCCCCTTCCCTTCCTGCTGTGGCCTTCACCCCCCCCCCCCCCGGCCCCTGTCTCTGCCCAGCCACATCCGGGGTGCACGGTCGGACCAGGCCCCTCCCCAGGCCCCTCTCCTCGCCCCGATCAGCACGGCACTGGGAACGCTGTGACCCAGCGGACGGTCAGTGGCCATCATATCGCCGCTGCCCGGACAGCTGGGAGCCACAGGCTCCTACGAGCATCCGACCCGCCCTGACGCGGGAACAAACTCTTTGAATCTGAAAATCCCTCACGATGGCTGCTGCTGCCCTCTCTGTGATACCAGAAATGTGTGCCTGTGCCCGGCCAGTGTGGCTCAGTGGCTGAGTGCCGACCTATGAACCGGGAGGTCACAGTTCAATTCCCGGTCAGGGCACAGGCTCAGGTTGTGGGCTCGATCCCCAGTGTGGGGCATAGATTCTCATCATGGATGTTGCTCTCCCTTTCTCTCCCCCTCCCTTCCTCTCTGAAATCAATAAAAGTATATCTATATATATTTTTTTAAAGAAATATGCATTTGCCGAAACCGGTGTGGCTCAGTGGATAGAGCCTTGGTCTGTGGACTGAAAGGTCCCAGGTTCGATTCCAGTCAAGGGCATGGACCTTGGTGGCGGGCACATCCCTAGTGTGGGGCATGCAGGAGGCAGCTGATCGATGTTTCTCTCTCATCGATGTTTCTAACTCTCCCTCTCCCTTCCTCTCTGTGAAAAATCAATATTAAAAAAAAAAAGGCTGTGGGTTTGATTGCGGGTCATACGTGCGGGTTCAATCTCCAGATGGTGGGAGGCACACGGTCTCTCTCTCCCAGTGAACACACTCCGCAGGTGAGATTAAAGGATGAAAATAAAAACCTCGCCGTCACGGGGTTCGTTGCACCTCCTGCACAGAAGTGGGGGGCGGGGGGAGAGGAGAGCTCTGCGAAGCTCCCCTCTGCTCACCAAACCCTCCCAGGTGCTCACACCCGCTGAACACGGAGGTGGCATTCGTGGAAGTGTGGTCGCCGGGCAACGCATTGTTAAGGGTGACAAAGGATCAGAGTTGCAAGCTTCCCCAGGTAGAGGCGACTTTCAAAAGCCAGCGCAGCAGCGCCTACATCTCATGGTCTGGACCAGCCTCCTTGGTTGGGATGACATTGCAGGGATGGCTCTGTGGCGCAGAGAAGAACCCATGTTCATTTATTTTTCTTTTCTTTTTTTTTTTAAATATATTTTATTGATTTTTTACAGAGAGGAAGGGAGAGGGATAGAGAGCTAGAAACACCCATGAGAGAGACATCGATCAGCCGTGTCCTGCACGCCCCCTACTGGGGATGTGCCCGCAACCAGGATGCATGCCCCTGACCGGGTTTGATTTCCAGTCCCAGGTTCGATCAGCTGCCTCCTCCACACCTCCCACTGGGGATGTGCCCGCAACCAAGGTACATGCCCCCGACCGGAATCGAACCTGAGACCCTTCAGCCCGCAGGCCGATGCTCTATCCACTGAGCCAACCCGGTTGGGGCCACTTCCGCTTTGAAAGCCGGGTTCAGCAGGCTCCCCACCTCAACCAATGGCAAACGCCATCTTCCAGCTGCTCAAGCAGAAAACTAAAAGTCACTTTGCGTCTGCTCTGTCGAGGGTCGCCCCTCGCCAATCAGCAGCTCCGTGCGCGTGAGAAAGGGGCCCCCCACCCGTGAAGACACTGGACCCAGCACACGGCGGGGCCGTTGCCAGGGGAGCGGGATCCGAGGTCAGCGTCACCCACCCTCCGCCCCAGCCGCCCAAGACCTGGTGCCCAGACACACTGGGCACTGACAGCCTGTCCTCCCCTCCCCCGGGCAGCCTCCGCCGTTCCAGCTGGAAGACAATTGGACTTCCTGCTGCCCGATGCTGCCTTCCGGCCTTTTGCCAACCTGGTCCCGCCTCCTCCTGGCAGCTCCTGTGGCCTTTCTTTTTTTCTTTCTTTTTCTTTTTTTAAATATATTTTATTGATATTTTACAGAGAGGAAGGGAGAGGGACAGAAAGTCAGAAACATTGATGAGAGAGAGACATCGATCAGCCGCCTCCTGCACGCCCCCCACTGGAGATGTGCCCTCAAGCAAGGCACGTGCCCCCGACCGGAATCG
>JAAGEH010000066.1:0-10389 GCA_011751065.1 Lasiurus cinereus | reverse complement strand
CCCCCGACCGGAATCGAACCCGGGACCTTTCAGTCCGCAGGCTGACGCTCTATCCACTGAGCCAAACCGGTCTTGGCATTTTTTTTTTAATATTTTATTGATTTTTTACAGAGAGGAAGGGAGAGAGAGGAATAGAGAGTTAGAAACACCGATGAGAGAGAGACATCGATCAGCCGCCTCCTGCACGCCCCCCACTGGGGATGTGCCCACAACCAGGATACATGCCCTTGGCCGGAATCGAACCTGGGACCCACCAGTCCGCAGGCCGACGCTCTATCCACTGAGCCAACTGGTTTCAGCTACTGTGGCCTTTCAATGACTTCTGCTACTGAAGATGCCACCGACTCCAACTGGTAGGACCCAGGAACGTTTACCAGTCCCGCCCACCCTTACATCAGAAAGACCTACTCTCCACCGGCCATCTCCCGGTCACCACGGCTGAAGGCCAGCTGCGACAGCTCGGCTCCATCCGACCCCGGCCTGGCCTCCCTCCTGGTCCCCCTCCCCCTCCCCCCGGCCCTCCTCCAGAGCACCTCGCCTTCTCCTCCTCCGTTGGGGGTTCCTCTCCCGCTGTCTGTCCGGTAAGTGTGGCCAGTCCTCAGGCCTCCAGCCTTCTCACCCCTCACAATCACAGGCAGGACCCACCCTCGCAGCCTGCACCCCCACCTCTACGCCAGGGGCTCCCACCCCCTGCTGGAAACAGCCCTCCCCCTGCAAGTCCAAGGGTGCCTGTCCCAGCACCGGACCTGGAGCCCATCCCTCCCCCTTCCGCTGCAGCTGCGTCTTCTCCTGCCGCCCCCACTCAGCTGCGTGCCCCGGCCTGCTCCCCGCTCTCCCCGCTAGACATTCGGATCACCCCCTCCGCCATGGAATCCTGCTCCTGCGGCTCTTGAACTGGCCGCCAACCTGAGCTAAAGGTTGTGTTTTCTGTGCATTAAAGCAGCGGTTCTCAACCTGTGGGTCGAGACTCCTTTGGGGGTCAAGCGAACCTTTCACAGGGGTCGCCTAAAACCATCAGAAGCCAAAACCGGTTTGGCTCAGTGGATAGAGCGTCGGCCTGCGGACTGAAAGGTCCCAGGTTCGATTCCTGTCAAGGGCATGTACCTTGGTTGTGGGCACATTCCCAGCAGGGGGCGTGCAAGAGGCAGCTGATCAATGTCTCTCTCTCATCGATGTTTCTAACTCTATCCCTCTCCCTTCCTCTCTGTAAAAAAATCAATAAAAATTTATTTTTTAAAAAAAAACATCGGAAAATGTAGTAATGTGGTTTACTGTTGTTATATTAAGACTGTTGCCCACGCTACACCAGGCTTCAAGACAAAATTTCATGTATTTGTAATTAGAAATAAATATTTCACAATATCTAATTGTGACTATCACTATGCTTTAGTTATGTTCAATTTGTAACAATGAAAATACATCCCGCATATCAGATATTTAACATTACGACTCATAACAGTAGCAAAATTACAGTGATGAAGTAGCAACGGAAATAATTTCATGGTTGGGGGTCACCACCCCATGAGGAGCTGTCTTAAAGGGTCGCGGCATGAGGAAGGTTGAGAACCACTGCATTAAAGTAACAAAAAGTCTCCTTCAAAAGGAAGAAAAACTCCCAGGCTCACCCCTTTGGAGATTCCAATTTAGGAGATGTTGAATGGAGAGTTTTGTTTTGTTTTTAACTCTCATCTCATTGATGAGAGAGAGAGAGAGAGAGAGAGAGAGAGAGAGAGAGAGAGAGATGGGGAGGAGAACAGCGATGAGAGGGAGAAACGTGGATCTGTTGCCTCCCGTACGCACCCTACCCGGACTGGAGATGGAACATGAAACCTAGGGGTGTGCCCTGCCCTGGAATCAAACACCCCACCTTTTGGTGCGAGGGGTGATGCTCCAACCAGCTGGGCACTGGCCAGGGCGACGAAGAGACTGTCCCACCGGCATCTGAAGAGCCAGGAGGAGAACCTCACCAGCAAAGCACGGCTAACGTGGCCCAGCTGTTGCCCCCACCGCGTTTCAGCCTGCTGGGCTCACACCGCTCCCCAAAATTGCCCCACACTGTGCCCTCGGGTCCCTCACACTCATTGTGTCTCAACCCAGTGGCTGGACCGAATGTCCCCCCTCTACACCGAAATGCCTACTGGCGCCTCTCTCTCCGCTCCAATGCAGCCACCACTATCCCGCGCTCTCCCGGATTCAACACGTCCCCTCTGTCCCCCAGGGCCGAGCTCCCAGTGGCCTCGAAGTCTCTCTTTTATATATATATATTTTATTGATTTTTTACAGAGAGGAAGGGAGAGGGAGGGAGAGTTAGAAACATTGATGAGAAACATTGATCAGCTGCCTCCTGCACGCCCCCTACTGGGGGATGTGCTCACAACCAAGGTACATGCCCTTGACCGGAATCAAACCCAGGACCCTTTAGTCTGCAGGCTGATGCTCTATCCACTGAGCCACACCGGCAAGGGCCATGGAACCGCGTTTTCCAACTCCAGGGTGTGCAAGCTGATCTCCTCACCTGCCCCCGAAAGACCCCCGCCTGGCGGTGCTGAAAAATCTGACCGTGGCCATTCAATTCCTGGTTTATTCCTTTTCCATTTTAAAAACAAACTTGGGGCCGCATCCAGTTTGGCTCAGTGGATAGAGCGTCAGCCTGTGGACTGAAAGGTCCCATGTTCGATTCCGGTCAAGGGCATGTATCTCGGTTGCAGGCACATCCCCTGTAGGAGGTGTGCAGGAGACAGCTGATCGATGTTTCTCTCCCATCGATGTTTCAATCTCTATCCCTCTCCTTTCCTCTCTGTAAAAAATCAATAAAATATATTTTTTTAAAATAAATAAATAAAATAAAATAAAAACAAACTTGGGGAAGTTAGGGTCCAACGGGGACTGTCTCCGCTTGGCATCAGGATGCGTGGAGGTGGGGATGGGGGGCTCGTGTGGTGTCAGGCACTTCCTGCCACTGAATTGCACAGTAAAAACGGGTAAAATGCTAAGTTTTGTGACGTCACTTTTACCACTTCCTATTCGTCTGGCTCAGTGCATGGAGCCTCAGCCTGCAAACTGAAGGGTCCCGAGTCCTATTCTGGTCAAGGCCACGTACCTAGCTGCCGGCTCAATCCCTGGCCCTGGTTGGGGCTCAGGCGGGAGGCAACCAATGGATGTGTCTCTCTCACATCGATGTTTCTCTCTCTGTGGCTCTCCCCCTCCCGGCCACTCTCTCTAAAAACCGGCGGAAGGATATCCTGGGTGAGGATTAACTACAGCCGAGTCCACGGTGAACTGCAAAGCGCAGTCATGAGGCTCCACCTGCAGCGATGCCGCATCCCAAACTGTGGGTCCCAGGAGCTGGGAGGTGCAGAGAGAAGCGGGGAGCGGAGGCCCTGGGGAAGGAGCCGAGAGGGAAGAGGTGGGGAGCTCTGGGAGAGGCCAGAAGTGGGGAGAAGGGCAGAGGAGCGGCCCAGCTGGCTGGTGGGTGTGTCTTCCCAGGAATCCTGCTGGACCGCAGGGCACATGCTGGCGCCCACGCCTTCCCGCGGGCGGCCTCAGGCACAGATGCCGAGCGGGCAGCCGCTGAGCAAACAGGACCGGGCCTGTGCCCTCTTCCAGGACACCCCCGAGGCCCTGGCCCAACCCTCAGGAACAGCAAGGAGGGCCAGACTACCCCGACCACGACGGGGAATCCTCATGTTGACCCCTGAGGCTCCACCGGCCAAATGCACGTGGGCCCCCACCACTGTGACCACCCCCTCTTTCTCTGCCAGCCCGTGCCACAGCTCGGCACCCCACCACTGCCATCCTGTCCCCTGCCTGTGGTGAGGAACTCAGCTGGCAGCCCAGGAGGTCATGGTTCGGTTCCCCGTCGGTCAGGGCACAGGCCCGGGTTGCAGGCTCGGATCTCAGGGTGGAGCGTGAGAGAGGCAGTGATCAACGATTCTCTCTCATCATTGATGTTTCTCTCTCCCTCTCCCTTCTCTCTGAAATCAATAAAAAAATATTTTATTTTATTATTTTTTAAAAAATATATTTTATTGATTTCTTACAGAGAAGGAAGGAGAGGGATAGAAAGTTAGAAACATCGATGAGAGACATCCATCAGCTGCCTCCTGCACGCCCCACTGGGGATGTGCCCGCAACCAAGGTACATGCCCTTGACCGGAATCGAACCTGGGACCTTCCAGTCCACAGGCTGACGCTCTATCCACTGAGCCACACCAGTTTCGGCAAATATATATATTTTAAAAAACACTAGCCCAGCCGGTGTGGCTCAGTGGTTGAGCGTTGACCCATGAACCAAGAGGTCGCAGGTTCGATCCCCCATCAGGGCACATGCCCCAGGTGCAAATTCGATCCCAAGGAGGGGGGTGGGCATGCAGGAGGCCATCAATTGACATTCTCTCATCTTGTTTCTCTTTCTCCCTCTCCTTTCCTCTCTCGAAAATCAATAAAAACACTTAAAACACAACTCCTCCAGCCCGGAGTCGGCCTTTGGCCTCCGCTGACGGGAGCAGGTGGCACGGGGACTTCAGACCGCCTGGCACTGGGACTGAGGACGAGCCTGCGGACACACCATCTCAGGACCAAAGGTTTTAGCCTGGGCTTCAGGGAGGGGCTGGGGCCAAAGGTCAGCCTGGAGCAAGCAGAACGTGATTAAGACCCAAGAACACTCTGGAGGCCACAGGTCGGGGTGCCCGGCTCGGCCAGGGTTCGATGCCAGGTCTGGGGTCCCCCCTGAGCGCTGCGCACCCAGCCCTCAGGTCAGTGCGAACAGCCATCCTCTCGCTGTATCACTCATCTCAGTGCTTCCTGAGTTCCGTGCCTGCAAGGAGCCCGAGGGCCTGGGGCTGGCAGCCGGTGTCTGAGGGGGGCAGTCCCTCACCGTGCCACGTTCCCCCAAAGCTGCAGCTGCGGGGCGATCGCCCCGGCCAACTAGCCCTCCCCTCCCCTTCCCTGCCCACCTACTTCAGGCTCTTTTCTCAAAGGGCACTTCCTGGCTGAGGCCTCCCCAGCTCCCACCCCTTCTCCTGCTTCCCTTTTTCTTCTCTGACAACTGTCACCATACTCTAAAGCTTATTCATTTTCTTTCTTTTAAAAAAAAATATATTTTATTGATTTTTCACAGAGAGGGAGAGGGATAGAAAGTTAGAAACATCGATGAGTGAGATATCGATCAGCCGCCTCCTGCACACCCCCTATTGGGGATGTGCCTGCAACCAAGGTACATGCCCTTGCCCGGAATCGAGCCTGGGACCCTTCTGTCCCCAGGCCGAGGCTCTATCCACTGAGCCAAATCGGTTTCGGCTTATTTCTTTTTTAAAAAAATGTTTTTTATTGATTTCTTAGGGAGGGAGAGATAGAAACATCAATGATGAGAATCACTAATCAGCTGCCTCCTGCACACCACCCCCCCCACTAGGGATGGAGCCCACAACCCAGGCATGTGCCTTTGACCAGAATCGATCCTGGGACCCTTCAGTCCGCAGGCCAGCACTCTGTCCACTGAGCCACACCAGCCAGGGCCATTCAATCTGCCCCGCCAGCATATAAGCCCCAAGGCGGTAGGCATTTTTGAACTTTGTTCCCTCCTGAACCCCAACCCCAGGGCTCAGAGTGCTTTCTGGCACATGCTGAGTGTGCAACCACGGCCTCCCGCAGGAGTGGCCTCTTGTACCCTTTAGAAGCAGCTTAGACGACAGGACACCCCACTCCCACTCTGAAAGGCTGAGCTGCGGACCCACTGCTCAGGGAGAGTCAGCAGAACAGACCTCAGGAGAGCTCGCCCGCGTGCAAGGCTCAGCCGACACCTCCCCGCTCCGACTGGCAGGCCCCTTCCTGCCCGGGCTGGCAGAAGCATGACGCTCAGGCCCTCATCACCCTGGGGAAGGTGGCGGGGGGGAGGGAGGAGAAATTCCTGCCGTAACAGAAGGTGGAGGGAAGACAGACCTCGCTAGGCAGGAGAAACTTTTATTTGAAACCAGAAAACACCCTATTGGGGTTCATCTGTAATCTGTGACAGTAAAAAAAAGGAGAAACCAGAACCCAAAGGGTCTGGGGCGGGGAGGGGAGGGAGGGAAAGGAAGAGGAGAGGGGTGCAGGCCACAGATCAGGCCACGTAAGGGAAGCTGAGGAGCAGCCCCTCGTGGGGCTCCACTTTCAGGTGCTCCAGCTCCAGAGCAGCGCCCTCCTCGCGGCCGGGCTGGGTGCTGAGCCGCAGGTCGGCCCTGGCGGGCAGGCTGGCTGTGGCGGGCAGGCCGCTGGGGGCCTCCAGCCGAACCGGCTGGCCCGTGTTCCCGAAGTTGAGCAGCACCAGGTAGCGCTCGTTCTGGTCCCAGTGGCGGACGTAGGAGAAGAAGAGGCCGGGCCCCGACGGGAGCACGTGGAAGTCGCCGTGCAGCAGGGAGCGCTCCTTGCCGCGGTGGTCGCTCAGCCGCCGGAACAGCGAGAGGAGCGAGCCGGGGTCTTCGCTCTGGCCCTGCAAGCGGCGGAGACGGCAGGAAGGGGTGAAGGACCCGCCGGCTGCAAGACCCTACCAGCCACCGGCCCGGCCCCCCGAAACCCGTACCTTCACCGTCATGTTGGCGCTCACGGGTCCCGAGGCGTTGAGGGAGCTGGACTCGTCCCACAGCATGACGGGGGCCTGCTCGGGCTGGCGGGCGGGAAATGGGCCTTGGGAAGGGCTGGCCCTCTCCCCCCTCCTCCTCCTGCCCCCGCCCCGGCGGGCCCTCCGCCTCACACCCAACTTCTACCAGGCCATGCAGCGAGGCCGGCCCCCACCTCCGGTCCCTGCGCGCCCCTCGGCCAGGGGGCTCTTTCCCCAGACGGCCCGAGCCCGCTTCCTGCTCCCCGCCTTTGCACAGCCGTCTCCCGGGGTGTCCCGTGGCCACTCGGAGCACCCGGCCCTCTGTGCTCCAGGCGCGGCGCTGGGAATCACTCCGCAAAACGTGGGGTGGAGGGTGCCAGCTCCAGAGGTACCAGCTCAGGGGCCAGCCTCCAGCCTGTGGCTAGAACTAAGCCAGTGCTTCCGGTCTCACCCCTCCCTCCTCTCTCACCTGGCCCCCCACTAAACGAGGGGAGCCCAGCAGAGTGCCCCTGCCCAATGAGTCAATGAGTGAGTCCAGGCCATCACACTGAGCGCCACCTGTACGGCCCTGCGTTTTGAAGTAGCCGTCGCTTTATCTGAACCCCCTACCAGAGGCAGCCTCAGAGCCGATGACCGGGACGTGGGGACGGGAAACCGCGGCCACACGGCGGCGGCCCGGTGACTGACTAGGAGACAAAGGCAGGTCCCCCAGGAGCCACGCCTGTCGGCGGCGGCGGCCACCACTGTCTTGGTGGATAAACACAGCCCCTCCACTGCGCCGAGAAGGCAGCACCGCGTACCTGTCCAGGAAGGACAGCGGCCTTCAGGCCGATCTCGTCCCCGTAGCTGAAAACCGGGGTCCCCGGCAGCGTGAAGAGCAGCAGCTGGTAGAGTCGGAGGAGCTGAGCCGGCACGAAGGACGTCATGAGTCCCCTCTGAGACAGCTGTGGGAATGGGCGCCCTGGTGAGCCCCAAAGCCACCCCCCCCACCGCCCATCTCGCAACACCCTTGTCCCTCAAATGCACCCTGGCCCTCTGCCACCACCGTGGTACTCACACTCCAGCTGCACCAGCGACTGTCATTGGTCAAATGCCCGCGAGTGGCATTCAGGTACTGGGTGACCAGCATCTCCATGTGCTCCCCAGTGAAGGGGGAGGCCGACAGGTACGAGCTGGTCAGCAACAGGTCCTTGGTGGGTTCGAGCAGGCTCAGGATCTCGTGGAGGTTGGAGGACCCCGTTCCTGCGATCAAGAGCCTGCAGAGAGCCGAGCAGAGGTCCAGGTTGGCCCGGGCCAAGGAGGGAAGAGAGGAAGTGAGGAAGACATCCGAACTAGGCACTCCCCCCTTCCCAGGGCCGAGCACTCCCCGGGGGTCTGGCACTCACCTGTCTTCACTGAAGCTCTTGGTGATGTTCTGCCACTCGGCCAACCATACAGGCGCGTTCTAGAAGGCAGAAAGCAGAGGCAGCTTCTACCCGGCCCTGAGTCCCGCCGTGCTCCCCGAGGCCGCGTCTCGCACGGGAAGGAAACTCACCTTCAGCTTCTCCACGTCCCGAACCTGGAAGCCGTCCACACCAGCCTGCAGCCAGAAGCTCAGAGCATCCTGCGGGCGACCAAGGACGGAGGAGAGAGTGGCTGCCGCAGAGGCCCACAAAACGCACCCCCAAGGCGCCTGCCTGCCTGCCCGGGGCTTCCTCGTGACCCGGCAGCCGAGAGCCTGGAGTGGCCCCGTGTTCCCACCTCCGTTATAGAGGTTCAGGTCCCCCCACCTTCTAACTGATCGCCGCTTCTCGTGGTGATATTTCTCTACTCCCTCCCAGGGCTTCACCTTTGATAACCACAGAGGAGGCCCGAGAGAGAAAGTGTGTGCATAACCTCAGTTAACACTGAGCACGGGTGAAGGGTGGAGTGCCGAGACTCAGAAAGAGTCTCCAAGAAGCAGGGAGCCTGCCCGAGGCCCAGAAAGGGAGGAGCAGAGACAGGGCTCAACTGCCCATCAAAATCCCAAGACTAAGGTCTGACTGCTCTTCCGATGCCCTGAGGCCTCGGTGTGGTGAGTCCGGGCAGAGCAGGGCACGGATGAAAGACTGACATTCAAAGCATCCCCCCTAGGCAGTTTCCATGACGATTGGGACAAAGAGCCGGTTCTGTGGGCAGGCTCAGGCCTGAAGCCCTGGCATGAGAGGCTCAGAACATGAACCCCCACTCCCACGGCCGTTTCCCCTGTTTCTCCCCGCCACGTGCTCCCTCCTCTGGTCTCCTCCTTCATCTAAGGCCACCATCTTCGTCTCACGGCCACCCGAACACTTCCCTATCCATTGGTAGCGTTTAAAGGGTCTCCCGGCAACTTGCTGGCTGATGAGTGGATGACTCCAAGGGCCTACAGAAATGCTGGGGGACAGATCCTGCCCCAGAATCAGGGCTGCCACCAAGTGTGGGGGTCTGCTTCCATCTCTGTGCTGCCCGTTCTGAACGGGTCCCTGTCCCATAGCGCGGGCACCAGGAGCCTGGGTGACATCCACAGCCCCTCCCCCAGCCTGCGGGCTACAGAGCTTGAGCCTACACCTTCAGGAAGAGGATAAGGTCACTTGGACCTCAAACCCCAGCACAGGGCGCCCTCTGAACCTCAGACTCCAGGTGCAGTTTGGGGTAACGATAGGGACCGTGTGTGGGTGCACAGGGATTGGAAAACATCTAGAAATGCTGGGCGCGGCTTCAGCCACAGGAAGACCCCCAGGCTTGGAATTCCAGGCGGGGCTGTACTTCCACACATCAAAGGAGGACTGGAAACCGGTCAGGACAGACCCCCACTGAGTGGCTTTCCGCTCCCAAAGGGAGAGAAGTCAAACCCAGATTCACATATGAGAGGCTGCCTTCCCGGCACCCTCAGCACCAGAGTGGAGGAAACAGGAGCGCCCAAAAGAAACAAGCAAAAAATGGGTGCACTGCCGGCACTTTGGGGGGAGCGAGCCTGCTCGGCTGCAGGAGCCAGGGCCCCTGCGGGAGGGGGGCTGGGCTGACCCAGGAGCTGGCTCCCACGGCCATGGGCACCGGCGCACTCACCGATATCTTGGTGGCCACGGTGTCCATCTGAGGGGGGAGGAACCACGAGTCCTGGCCCCGGTAGTTGGGAGTGAGGTCCAGGATGACCCGGATGCCTGGAACGAGGGAGGGAGAAGCAGGGGTTGAGAGAGGAGATGAACCAACAGGCGTCAGTGGAGTGACGCCTTTGCCTCACTTGCTACAAGAGCGGAGATTTGAACCCTGGCCAATCTCCGTCCATTGAAACACACGAGCCAGAAGAGGCCTTGAACTCTCATAGGGCAGAAGGTGAACGGCATTAACAGAGAAGGCTGATCTAGAGGGTCCTGGGCTTCCCTTTCAAAGTAAGACAAGAGTTTATCTGGATTGTCTTTCCAAAAGGATCCCTCTTTTCAAGTTTAAAAACCACCACGTCAGTGAGAGCCCGTTCTGAAAACAAAATGGCACTGAGGCCCGAAGTGAGGCCTGCACAGGCCCGTGGGCAGTCCCTGGGCCGCGGGGCAAACCCGCCCAGCCCCCTCTGCCTGCCGGGGAAGCAGACAAAACCCAGGCCCTGCCTCGCTCTGCTCCCTTGCCAACTGCCAGGTCCCGCCGGGACCCTAACAAAGGCACCCACTCTTTTTCTTGGCCGACTGCAGGAGACTCTCAAAATCCTCCTTGGAGCCGAGAGCGGGGTCGATCTCTTCCAGGTGGGTCCCCTGGACGTCGTCTTTCTGGGTCTGGTGGATGGGGCCCAGCACCACGCCCTTCACCTTCAGGGAGCTCAGGTA
>JAAGEH010001592.1:0-18987 GCA_011751065.1 Lasiurus cinereus | reverse complement strand
TTAGTACATTTTCATCCAGTCCCCTAAATCCATCTATAAATATATAAAGGAATTCTCTGCCAAACAGCAATGACTTTAGAAGAAAACTAATCTAGCATACTAAATGTATAAACTATATATTTGCCTACTTAGCAAACAGACATGGTGGTCTCTGAGCTCTGAGATGGCCTGGTTAGGCTCTCAGGTTACCTCAGGGAGAAATTCTGGGATGCATTCTTTGAATCTTCCCACAGCATCTGCTGCTGCACTGTCAGACTCACCTGGATGGGTCTCTGAAAGGAAGGGTTCCTTGTAGAAGTCTGAATTGCTTCCTGAATGGTTAATGTTGGATGTTGAGGGTCTGTTCTCAGACAAAAGAGCAGGAAGGAGTGAAGCACTAGTCTCAGAGTCACACTAAAGACTCCAGAAGAAACAACTATGTTCTGTTCAAGCCTAGTGTTGCACATGTTGTGAGTCTACTGCAGAGGAGATATTACTCCTCCTTTGACTGCTCATTAGATACCTGTTTGCATTGTTGCCGTGCCCACCCGAGAGCACCTGGCTTCCCTGTGGGTTACACTGGTCTGAACAGAATGGAAAATGTTCTTGCCAATTCTCTGTTCCCAAGGGACCAGGTTAGAAGTTAAGTGAATCTTGTTTTTGTTACTCCTTCTCCATGACCCTCTTGAGGTCTTATCTCCCAGCACCTTACCCAACTTTGAATTACATTTTCTCAAAGGTCCAAGACTGAGGAGACTGGCTTGGCTAGGGACCTTGTATTTTCAAAGCACTAATTGTTGTGAGGCACAAGCCATGATACGTCCAGAAAATTGCTATTTCTGTCTTCAACAAGGGTGACTATGATGTAAAGTCATACTCTTTGGCTTCATGACACATTTTCCAAATCAATGAGAAATTTCATACTTCTGTCAGAAGGTAAGTGCTACTATTTAGTCCCACATTGTAAGGCTTTTGTTAATTATGAGTCATAGTTATATAACTGATGCCATATGATCTGTTTTTAGCATGTTACAGGCTTTGTTTGATTTAAATTTTAGTAAAGTCCATTATCTGAACTTCATTCTTCAGTGCAGGAATGGGGCTGGAAGGAGTTTAGTGATCTATCCAAAGTTATACTTGGAATAAGGAAGAGTTATTGATTGGAATTCTGTCTGCACACTTCAACTTTTTCTTTCCTTTAAAAAAATACATTTTTACTAGAGACCCAGTGCATGAAAATTCATGCACACGAGGGGTTGGTCCCTCATCCCAGCCTGTGTACTCTCACAGTCTGGGACCCTTGGGGGATATCCACCTGCTGGCTTAGGAATTCTCCCTGAGAACAGATGATCTAAAAGAAATAATCATATCCTTGGGTAAGGATTTCTTAAAAAGGAAACGGTCACATGAAAATTCACTGCTGGCAGGGCTGAGGGGACTGGGTGTTGCCATCTTGTGGCTGTGGGCACCACCATCTTGTGAGGGCATGGTGGTGAATTAGCATTTTGCCTCTTTATTATATCAGATTGATTTGAGAGAGAGAGAGAGGGGAGGAGAGGGATAGAGAAACATTGATATGAGAGAGAAACATTGGCTCATAAAATTATGCAGGTTTCAAATGTACAAGTCTATAATACATCCTCTGTGTTTTGTATTGTGTGCTCACCACAGAAAATAAGTCTCCTCTTGTCACCATATAGCTGATCTTCCTTCTCTCTTCTACCTGCCCCCATGCACTTCCCTTCTATTAATCACCATACTGTTGTCTTTGTCTATGTTTTTTATTTGACATTTTTATTGCTCTCAGTTTTATATCTCACATTAAGTGAAATCATATAGTTGTTGAACTTTTCCATCTCACTTACTTTGCTTACCATGATACTCTCAAGAACTATCCATGTTGTCACAAATGTCAGTATTTCATCTTTTCTTTTTTTTTTGAATTCATAAGTTACTTACTTTATTTTTAATTTAATAAATCTTTATTGTTCAGATTATTGCATTTGTTTCTCTTTTTTCCCCCCATAGCTCCCCTCCACCAGCTCCCACCCCTCCCTCTACCTTACCTCCCCCCACATTGTCCTCATCCATAGGTGTATGATTATTGTCTATTCTCTCCCTGTATCCCCCTGACCTCTTCCCTGATTCTATTATATTCACCAGTTTATTCTGTTCATCAGATTTTTAATTCAATTTTTAGATTCACTTGTTGATAGATATGTATTTGTTGTTCATGATTTTTATCTTTTTTTAAGCTTTTATTTCTTTTTTTTTATTAATTTTTATTAATTTTTTATACATATCTCCCCATTGCCCCCCCTCCCTCCCAGGCGTACCCCGACCCCCCAGTGTCTGTGATCATTGGTTATGTTTATAAGCATGCATACAAGTCCTTTGATTGATCACTTATTTACCTCACCTAACTTTAATCTTTCTGCTATAATTTCACAGTCTGTTTGATGCTTTATGATTTTTGTCCTCCTGAGAATTATCAGTCTACTCCCTTTCTGTGCTCCTGATTCTATTATATTCACCAGTTTATTCTGTTGATCAGATTTTTAATTCACTTAATTTTTAGATTCACTTGTTGACAGATGTGTATTTGTTGTTCATAATTTTTTGTCTTTTACCTTTTTCTTCTTCCTCTTCTAAAAGGGTACCTTTCAGCATTTCATATAATACCGGTTTGGAGTTGATGAACTCCTTTAGATTTTTCTTCTCTGTGAAGGTCTTTATCTGCCCTTCAATTCTGAATGATAGCTTTGCTGGATAGATTATTCTTGGTTGTAGGTTCTTGCTATTCATCACGTTGAATATTTCTTGCCACTCCCGTCTGGCCTGCATCGTTTCTGTTGAGAAATCAGCTGACAGTCGTATGGGTGCTCCCTTGTAGGTAATAAACTGTTTTTCTCTTGCTGCTTTTAATATTCTCTCTTTCTCTTTTGCTCTTGGCATTTTAATTATGATGTGTCTTGGTGTAGTCCTCTTTGGGTTCCTTTTCTTTGGGGTTCTGTGTGCTTCCTCGACTTGTAAGTCTATTTCTTTTACCAGATGTGGGAAGTTTTCAGTCATTATTTCTTTAAACAGGTTTTCAGTATCTTGCTCTCTCTCTTCTTCTGGCACCCCCACAATTCTGATGTTGGTACGCTTGAAGCTGTCCCAGAGGCTCCTTACATTATCTTCACATTTTTGGATTCTTTTCTCTCCTTGCTTTTCCAGTTGAATGTTTTCTGCTTCTTTATATTTCAAATATTTGACTTGATCCTTGCCTTTCTCTAGTCTGCTGTTAGTACTCTGCATAATAGTTTTCATTTCAGTCATTGTCTTTATCATCTTCTCTTGGGTCTCACTAAATTTATCCATCTTTTCTAGCATATTCTTGCAAAACCTTATAAGCGTGGTTTTGAACTCTATATCCAGTCTTTTTTTTTCCTCCATTTCTTTTGCTTGTAATCCCTTCCCTTGTCTCGGCATTTTCACTGTGCTGGGGAAACTTCTGTGCTGGATTCAGCCGAAGAAGCCTCTGCTGAGCTTGGGAGGGGTGGAGTCTCAGGGCTTAAGGGACCGCCTTGCCTTCCAGTCGGCCCCGCCCTCCACGGCCCCTGAGTCTCACGTGACTGGGTAATGGCTGGAGCGGTCCTTGTGCGCGCGCGCACCCGCAGCGCCTCTGACCCCTGCCTTTCCGGCTCCCCTGCGAACCAGGAGCACACAAGTCTAGGTCCCCAGGGTTTCGCCCAAAACAGGGGCCCAGTGGACTCAGAAGTGGCGCAGTTGGGAGGGTCTGTCTCCCGCCCACTCGCGAAAGCCAGCGGCACAATCAGCAATCCGTCCTCCGCGTGGTGCCGTGCGCGACCAGACCTCCGATCCTTTGCAACTCCCCTAAATTTCCGTGCACCTCTCCCTTTTCACAGTCCAAACTCCCCCCGTATGAGTTTCGGCTGGATCTGGGGTTTAGTGTCGTAAGATAAGGGGTTCAATGCCGTTGGGAGTCTCCGTTTCCCGCCCGCCAGAGAAAGCCAGCCAGGTACTCAGGCATCCGCTCTCTCAGCGCGCGTCTCCGTACCTCAGCTTTTTGCAGCTCCTCTGGGTCTCCGCGAGCCCCTCTCTTTCCCTCTAGTTGTAGAACTTCCACTCAGCCAGCTTTCGTGTGGTTCTGGATGGTGTCCGTTCTGTCTTTTAGTTGTAGTTTTGAAATTGTTGTGCGAGGCAGCGGTATAGGTGTTTACCTATGCCGCCATCTTGGATTCTCGTTGGTATTTTAATTATGATGTATCTTGGTGTGGTCCTCTTTAGATTCCTTTTATTTGGGGTTCTTTGTGCTTCCTGGACTTGTAAGTCTATTTCTTTTACCAGATGTGGGAAGTTTTCAGTCATTATTTCTTTAAATAGGTTTTCAGTATCTTGATCTCTCTCTTCTTCTGGCACCCCTACAATTCTGATGTTGGTAAGCTTGAAGCTGTCCCAGAGGCTCCTTACATATTTCAAATTTTTGACTTGATTCTTGCCTTTCTCTAGTCTGCTGTTAGGACTCTGTATAATATTTTTTATTTCAGTCAGTGTATGTTTAATTTCTAGTTTGTCTTTTTTCATCTTTAGTTGGACATTTTCCATCTCTAGTTGAATCTTTTGCATCTCTAGTTGGTCCCTTTTCATCTCCTCTTGGGTCTCACTAAATTTATCCAACTTTTCTAGCATATTCTTGAAAAACCTTATAAGCGTGGTTTTGAACTGTATATCCATTCATTTTTTTTTCTCCATTTCTTTTGTTTGTAATCCCTTCCCTTGTCTCGGCATTTTCACTATGCTGGGGAAACTTCTGTGTTGAATTCAGCTTTATGATACCAGACGTGCAAAACCGAAGAAGCCCCTCTGTTGAGCTTGGGATGGGTGGAGTCTCAGGGCTTAAGGAACCGCCTTGCCTTCCAGTTGACCCCGCCCTCCATGGCCCCTGCTTCTCACGTGCCTGGTTAATTGCTGGAGTGGTCCTTGTGCGCGTGCCTGCAGTGCCTCTAACTGCTGCCTTTCCGGCTCCCCTGCACACTAGGACCACACGAGTGTCGGTCTCCAGGGTTTCGTCCAAAACAGGGGCTTAGTGAAGTTATAAGTGGCACAGTTGGGAGGGTCTGTCTCCTGCCCACTCGCGAAAGCCAGTGGCCCAATCAGCAGTCTGTCCTGTGCGCAGTGCCGTGCGCGCCACCAGGCCTTTGATCTTTTGCGACTCCCCTAAATTTCCATGCACTTCTCCCTTTTCACAGTCCAAACTCCCCCCGTATGAGTTTTGGCTGGATCTGGGGTTTAGTGTCATAGGATAAGGGGTTTAATGCCTTTGAGAGTCTCTGTTTCCCTCCTGCCAGAGAAAGCCAGCCAGGTACTCCGGCACCCGCTCTCTCCTTTTGCCTGTCTCCATACCTCAGCTTTTTGCCGCTCCTCTGGGTCTCCGTGAGTCCCTCTCTTTCCCTCTAGTTGTAGAACTTCCACTCAGCCAGCTTTCCTGTGATGTCCGTTCTGTCTTTTAGTTGTAGTTTTGAAATTGTTGTGCGAGGCAGCAGTGTATGTGTTTACCTATGCCGCCATCTTGGATTCCTCCATACTACTGTATCTGATTTGCTAGAATTTTGTTTAGGATTTTGGCATCTATATTCATGAAAGATATTGGCCTATAATTCTCTTTCATTGTGTCGTCTTTATTTGGTTTTGGTATTAGGGTCATGCTGGCTTCATAGAAGGTGTTTGGAAGTGTTCCTTCTTCTTGAATGTTTTTGAATTGTCTGAGGAGGATTGGTTTTAATTCTTCCTTGAATGTTTGGTAAAACTCTCTTGTGTAGCCATCTGGTCTTGGGCCTTTATTTGCTGGAAGCTTTTTGATTACTGCTTCAATTTCTTCCATAGTTATTGGCCTATTGAGATGTTTAGATTCTTCCTGATTGAGTTTTGGGAGGTTATATTTTTCTAGGAATATGTCCATTTCTTGCAGGTTGTCCAATTTGTTGGAATAGAGTTGTTCATAGTACTTTTTTAACAATCCTTTGTATTTCCACAGGGTCTGTTGTTATTTCTCCTCTTTCATTTCTGATTTTGTTTATTTGTGTCTTCCCTATTTGCTTCTTGGTGAGCCTGGCTAGAGGTCCATCAGTCTTGTTTATCCTTGCAAAGAACCAGCTCTTGGTTTTGTTGATCTTTTGAATATTTCCTTTGGTCTCCATGTTGTTTATCTCCGCTCTGATCTTTACTATTTCCTTCCTTCTGTTTACACTGGGCTTTTCTTTTTGCTCTCTTTCTAGCTCTTTTAGTTGTAGGGTTAGGTAATTTATTTCCATTGTTTCCTGTTTTTTGCAGTAGGCTTGTAGGGCTATGAACTTCCCTCTCAAGTCTGCTTTCACTGTGTCCCATAAATTTTGTATTGTTGTGTTGTCATTGTCATTTGTTGTCATGATGTTTTTTATTTCTTCGTTGATCTCTTTGGTTACCCAGTCGTTGTTTAATAGCATGCTGTTTAGTTTCCATGCATTTGATTTCTTTCTATTGTTTTTATTATAGTTGATTTCCAGTTTTATGCCACTGTGGTCTGAGAAAATGCTTGATATGATTTCTATCTTCTTGAATTTGAAGAGACTACTCTTATGACCCAACATATGATCTATCTTTGAAAATGACCCATGTGCACTAGAGAAGAATGCATACTCCGTGGCTTTGGGTTGAAATGTTCTGAAGATGTCAATTACTTCCATCTGGTCTAGTGAGTCATTTAGGATTGATGTTTCTTTTCTGACTTTTTGTTTAGAGGATTTGTCCAATGGTGACAAAGTCTACTATTATGATTGTATTGCTGTCAGTCTCTCCCTTAATATCCTCCAGGAGTTTTTTTTATGTATTTAGGTGCTTCTATATTGGGTGCATATATGTTTTCCAGAGTTATTTCTTCTTATTGGATTGTTCCCTTTAATATTATGAAGTGGCCTTCTTTATCTCTTGCTATGTCCTTCACTTTGAGATCTAATTTTTCAGATATAGGTATTGCAATCCCAGCTTTTTTTTTCATTTCTATTTGCCTGAAACACCATCTTCCATCCCTCCACCCTCAGTCTGTGTGCATCTCTTTTTTCTGAGGTGGGTGACAGCAGATATATGGATCATGTTTTCTTATCCAATTGGTTACCCTATGTCTTTTGATTGGAGCATTTAATACATTTACATTTAAAGTTACTATTGGTAGGTACTTATCTGTCACCATTTTTATTCTTTATCCCTGTGCTCCTTCTTCACTTCCAATTTCTTTTTTTACAGCAGATCCTTTAACATTTCTTGCATTCTTAGTTTGGTGGTAATAAATTCCCTTAGTCCTTTTTTTTGTCTGTGAACCTCCTGATTTCACCTTCAATTTTGATTGAAAGCCTTGCTGGGTGTAGTATTCTTGGATTCAGACCATTTCTTTGCATGACTTTGTATATTTCATTCCATTCCCTTCTGGCCTGATGAGTTTCTATTGAGAAATCAGTTGCTAGTCTTATGGGGGTTCCTTTGTAGATAACTTTCGGTTTCTCTCTGGCTGCTTTTAAGATTCTTACTTTGTCGTTGGTGTTTGCCAATTTAATTATAATGTTTCTTGGTGTCGGTTTTTTGGGGTTCATTTTGCTTGGGCTTCTGTGAGCTTCTTGGATTTGTGTGGGTTTTTTCTTTCCTATATCAGGGAAGTTTTCTGTCATTATTTCTTCAAACAGGTTTTCTATTCCTTGCTCAGTTTCCATTCTTTCTGGAACCCCAATTATGCAGATGTTTTTTTGTTTCATGTTATCCCCAAGTTCCCTTAGGCTCTCCTCTTGCTTTTTAATTTTTTTTTTCTAGAAGTTGCTGTACTTGGGTATTTTCTCCTACCTTGTCTTCTAGCTCACTGATGTGGTCCTCTGCTTCTTCCAGTCTACTTTTGATACTTTCTATTGAGTTCTTTACAGCAGTAATGTCATTTTTCATTTCTTCTTCATTTCCTCTTGGCTCTTACTCATATTGTCTTCTATTCTTTTCAGCCACCTTATGACCATTTCTCTGAACTCTTTTTCTTATAGGTTTATTTCTGCTTCTATTTCGTTTACTTCCATTTCTGGTGATACCTTCTTTTCTTTCATATGCAGGCTGTTTCTTCATCTACTCATGGTCTTTCTTTTCTGGGTGTCTGGTTATGTAGTTCTCTCTCCTATGTTGATTTAAAGGCACAAACTACAACACAACCAGGTGCAACACACAAGACACTGAACACAAATGTATTCATGATGTTAATAACCATAAATAAGGTGACCACCAATGAAAGACAAATTAGGGGTAAGTAGAGAAAAATGAGGAAAAAAGAAGAGAAAGAAGTGCTAAAATCAAGTTGGGAGAAGCGAGAAAAAAATAGAAAAGAAAAAAAAAAGAAGAAGAAGGAGAAGAAAAGAGAAAGAAAAAAAGTAAGAGAGAAAAGAAAGAGAATAAGAAAGAAAAAGGGAACCAATTATATATGTGAGGAGAAAACTCCAATAGAACAGCCACTAATCCCAACAAATGCTGGCAACAAGTACCTGGAGATTCATACAAACTACAAATAACAACTAATATCAAGGTAGGCGAGGGAAAACAGAGGTAAAAAACAAATCAAAACAAAGCAAACAAACAGCAAAATAAAACAAGTAGAATAAGCAAAAACAATCTCACAAAAAAATATAAAAACTTAATATAATCACCATTAAGGCAAACAACAACAAAAGGACATAGAGAAAAACAATTTTTTTGGATAGTGAAGACAGAGAAGAGAGTGGTTTGTATGGACTTGGATTAGGGGATTTTTGAGACTTTTATTTAATTTCATGTCTTTGTACCTTGTTAGACTGTGAGTACCTGAGGCACACAGCATGTTATACAACCTCATTCTTCCCCTTCAGATTTAGTTTAGTGTGACTGATAAACATGTATTCTATGATAGGATTCTATGAAGCCGGTGTGGAGGACAAGCTTGAGGAAGTTCTTTATGTTCTGAGATCAGGAGCCATTAGGGTTTTGGATTACAGTTGTAAGAATGAAATAGAATACAGTCAAGGAGGCACAAAAAAAAAATTAGAGTGTGTCATACACAGTGAGGGTACATACATAATCATTTCATGGCTCCCTTTGTTCACTCATGCATACGTGTGTGTGTGTGTGTGTGTGTGTGTGTGTGTGTGTGTGTGTATTTGTGTCTGTGTGTAAAAATGCTGCGTCACATGTAAGAGGCATATCTTATTTTTGAAACAGTGAAACAAATCAGGGATTTAACACAATAAATGCAAGGACAGCTTAAAAGGCCATTTCCTGATGATGTGATGATGAAGGGAAAAATAACAGTTAAAAGCCCAGCAGAGAGCCAGGTGCAGAGAGAAGAGGGAGTCAGTGTGGGTGCTGAAGTTACCTCCTACTCAAGGGACTACAAACTGACTGGAGCTTCCTTGCTTCACTGGCCTCATCACAGAGTCCTCCCCAGCCCCTGATCTAATTGTGACTCCTGCACCTATCTCATGTGTATCAGATCACTTTGATGGTTTATAGGCTCATAGCATCTTTCTGTTATTTTTGGCTTTGACTTTTATTTTCTTTTGTGACACAACTGATGAGTGGGTACTAGTCCTGGTTCTGTTCCTTGTCAACCTACAAATCATCCCTGAACATTTTTTATAAAATCCTGCTTATACCTCAACAATTAATCCCCTGTCGTTATATTTTTACCCCTGATGCTATGATACCATAGCACCTTATTGTATTGTACTGGGCCTTCTTTGTATAATGTAAGGTGAAATGAGCAGGGAGCTCACTGACTTTGGTCATTTATGTAATTTCATAAATGTGTGCTTTTAAATGGAAAAAAAGTTAAGGTATGAAATATTCATAATATAAAAAATGACAGGGAAAATAAACATGATGAATATTGTGTATTCAAATAATGGCATTAATAAAATGGAATAAAATTGTAAAACAAAAGAAAAGCCAAAAAACCTACCACAAAACTTTAATCACATCAATATAGGTTCCCCATTTCAAATATATGGGCAAGGGTGTGGAAATACAAAAATATACTTTTCAAAGGCAGTGGAGAAAGCTGTATCTATAGTTATGTAATGGGGGCGACCCGAGACAGACGACCACCAGACAGCCAATTAGGAAATTTAGGAAGCCTTTATTATGAACTCGAGTCCGGGCTCCCGGTTCCACTGACACAGCAGGGAAGTACGAGAGCCCCGAACCTCTGCAGCAAGTGCTTTTTATCCTCAGCGCAGGAGGACTTGGCAAATTTTAATTGGTTAAGCATTACTAAATTTCATATACTGACTCTTTGTTTAAGCTTTTTAATTAGGCAAGTAAGCAGTCTAGATAGCGGCTGTCCTTGAAGGAATTGTTTGTCAGACTTCATGGCTTCTCAAGGCCAGGGGTGTCTTCAAACACCACCTGGTGTTCTGTTTCATATCACAGGATGTCTAGCTGAGAACCCCCCTTTCCTTCTCTCCCCCAGGCTTGAGATCACTCTGACCCTGAGTCACTCTTTGTGGGGAAACGCAGTCTGGCCCTTGCCCCTCCACATTCCCTACTGGTCTTACAGGGGAATCAAATCCTTGATTCTGACTGTTCCCACTCCCCGTTTGCTATGGGTTGGTAGTGGGTGTGTAAGACCATAAGTTTGACAGCTTGAATTCTTTGTTGTATAAAGGAGGTTAAACCTCTAATAATACAGGGCCCAATCAGGAGGATAAGGACAAGAAGGATAAGGGGTCCTGTCACTGCAGTGAGCAATGTGCTGAGCCATGGGGACCAGTTGAAAAGGTTTTCATACCAATTTCCTTTTTGTTTCAGGTTTTCTTCCCTTTCTAGTATATGTTTTCGTAACTGGCTTAAACTCTCACGGATTACACCTGAATGGTTAACATAAAAGCAGCAAGTTTCCCCTAAAGCTAGACATAGTCCACCTTGTTTTAAGAACAAGAGGTCTAATCCTCGTCTATTCTGCAGTACAACTTCAGCTAAGGAGTTAAAGGAATTTTCTAATCTGCCAATGTTCTCCTCTAGGAGACTGAGATCCTGGTCAATCTGTTGACTTAACTGCTGGTAATTATTCTTCCCTGTAATTAGTGCAGTAGATCCTACGGCTGCCGATCCAGCTATACCTAACCCTACAAGCAGTGGGACTAATACCGGTGCCCGTCGAAATCTCCGTGGTTTGAGTCCGAGGTGTTCTCGGCCCCCTTCTCCTGAATAGTAATATACCTGGGGAAGAATGTGGGCTAAGAAACAGATGCCTGGGTTTGTCTGATTATTCAAAGTGCCTGGGAGAGCACAGGGTGTTATTCCATTGCTGCAAGCCCACCAAGTGCCTTTAGGGGCTACCAAATATATATTGAGGGAGTCCTCATATTCTCTTGGGATTGTTATGGTTTGAGAACAGGAGGAGGAGTAGGGAGAAGACTGCAGGTCATAGCTAGAGGGCATCAAACACGTCCCTTTTCCCTGTAAATCTCCTAAGGTTATCTGGGATGTGTGTCCCCATTTACACAATCCTTCTGGCAGGGAGGAGACTGAATAGTTTCGCACATCAATGTCCTTGTCTCCTAGAGAAATATTTGCCCCAATTCCAGTGTAATAGGGTGGCTCAGGGTTAAACACAGCCAGCAGTCAGCCGTTAGGTTGGGAGAGGTGTCATTCAAAAAACTGAAAGTGGAGCCTAGTAGACCAAAAACTCCTGAGCTCAAACTGCCAGAGGTACCGAGCTGAGGTGTGCTTGTTGCCTCTGCCAGTGTCTCAGCCTTCATACTCTTTGTCATTGTTACTGGCTGTGGCTCGTGGGCCTTTGGGGGCTCTGGTAGAAGAAAGGGGCATAGGGGTCCTACTGGGTTTTGAGCGTGGGGCACCACACGTCTCTGGATGGTGAACAACTCCCCAGGATCTCTACCGGAGACGTAGAGACGGATACCCCAGGTCCTTCCCCCTTCCCAGTCGGTGGCCCTCCAATTCAGAGGCTGAATAGATATGGGGTTGCAGTCCCCTACCGAGCAATTCCTGGTCGGCGCCCCTGGTCGTACAATCCTAGTAAATCGTAGGTGGGGATCTACTGTTTTCCATGGGGCAAGAGTCTCACAGCCCCATGCGGCACAGTAGTAATTTCTCTCCGCCCCACACTTGGAAGGTCCCTCACGTGGGCAGATATAATGGGGGGATCTCCATAGCCTTTGCTCAAGGCGACGAGTCCCGCATCCGTAGGGAGCTACAATAGTGTACCCTCTAGAACGGGGACGATTCCACTCTTCTCCAAATATTTTACACAGGTCAGTAATAATGTTGGGGGCCCTTGAGGTGATTACTGTACCAATAGTCTTTCCATCCATGGTCCGGGTTACCTTCCACATATATGTGGGAAGTTGATGGGGATTCCCGCCCGCCCTCAGTGTGCAGTTGCAGAGGAACAAGAAAGTGAGGACCGCTGCAATCTGACCTTGAGGGGATCCCCTGTGCGAACTACCCTCCATTGTCCACCTGTATCTTCAGCCTTCTTTATTTGAGTTCGGTGAATCCAATGCTTCTTCCCTGCTACTTTAACAGCGGTGGGGGTGCTCAGGATGACTTGAAAGGGTCCGTCCCACCGGGGTTCAAGGGAGTCCAGGTTGCGCCTCTTAATTAAAACCAAATCTCCAGGTTGGCAGGCTGGGGTGTGGTCCACGTCTCCCGAGGCAGTCCGCTCCTGGTGGGCAGCATGCACCGTCTTGTGGATAGCTGCTCGACTGGTTTGTAGAGCCTGTAAAGACTTGAGAAGATTTCTGTTAGAAAAGGTGGCCAGCTCTTCCTCCCTCAGACGTGGGAGGAGAGGCGGAGGCCGTCCAAATATAATCTCAAAAGGAGTCAGTCCTTTTACATAAGGGGTACACCTAGCCCTGAGCAGGGTGAAGGGAAGGAGACTCACCCAGTTCTCGCCAGTCTCTAATTTCAATTTGGTTAATGTCTCCTTTAAAGTCCGATTCATCCTTTCTACCTGCCCCGAACTCTGAGGTCTATACACACAATGTAATTTCCAGGAGATCTTAAGGATCTCTGCCACCGATTGAGTGATTTTGGCAATGAATGCCGGGCCATTGTCGGACCCCATATATAGTGGTAGGCCAAACCGGGGGACAATTTCAGAAAGAAGTTTTTTAACTACTACCTGAGCGGTCTCTGATTTGGTCGGGTAAGCTTCAGGCCAGCCAGAGAAGGTGTCTACCATCACAAGGAGGTATTTGTATCCTCCCTGTGTGGCAGGTAGCTCGGTGAAGTCCACTTCCCAGTGTTCTCCTGGGTTAGAGCCTCGAAACCTGTTGCCTCGTGGCTTAGCCATCGGGGGTCCCTGGTTTACCTGGGCACAGATGTAGCACCTCCGAGCAGTATCCTTCGCTATTTGCCACAGCCGAGGGATGTAGTACCTTGCCCCCAGGAACTCTGCCAACTTGGTTCCCCCCGAGGTGAGTCTTCTTATGGGTCTGGAGGGCGACTGTGCGCCCTAGAACTTCCGGAAGAAAGAGCTTCCCACTTGGTAGTTGAAGCCAGCCGGATGGCAGCTCTTGGGCCTGCAATCTGCCAGCAGCCTTTTTCTCCTCAGCTGAATAGGTGGGATTTGGCTCCAATTCAGGAACCACCGCCAACACCTGCAGGGGCCCTACTGGTCTTACAGCAATGTCCCTTGCTGTCTTGTCTGCAAACTGATTTCCCCTGGACACCAGAGAATCATCTTTCTGATGCCCTCGGCAATGGATGACAGCAACTTCTTTTGGCCCCCATAAGGCTGATAGGAGGTTTAGAATCTCCTGTGCACGCTTAATGTCCCTTCCCCCTGAGGTAAGCAATCCCCTCTCTTGGTAGAGGGCCCCATGGACATGTACAGTGGCGAAGGCATATCTACTGTCTGTATAAATATTTATCCTTTTTTCCTTTCCCCAGCGGAGGACCTGGGTGAGGGCTATTAGCTCAGCCTTTTGGGCGGAGGTACCATGTCCTAGGGCCTGCGCCCAGATAACCCTGTCCTCGGTTACAACGGCTGCCCCAGCGTATCATGTCCCCCCCTCTATAAAACTGCTGCCGTCAGTAAAAAGTGTTTCATCTGGGTCCCAGAGGGGCACATCTGTGAGGTCGGGGCTCAGGGATGTAAGGGCAATGAGGACCTCCTCACAGTCGTGCAGGGGGCTCTGGTCCTCTCCTTCATCAGGTAACAAGGTGGCCGGGTTTAGCGCGGTGGTTTTCAGGAAGCTTACTCGGGGTGGGTCTAGAAGGAGAACTTGGTATTGAGTGATGCGGGCATTTGAAAGCCACCGCTCCGGAGGGCTACGTAGGAGGTTTTCCACATTATGGGGTGCAATCACCTGGAGGTCTTGTCCAAACGTTAACTTGGAGGCCTCCCTCACCAGTATAGCTGTTGCTGCTATAGCTTTCAGACAGTTTGGCCATCCAGCCGCCACAGGATCAAGCCTTTTGGACAAGTAGGCCACTGGCCGTCTCCAAGGGCCCAGAGTCTGAGTGAGCACGCCCTTGGCCACCCCCTTTGATTCAGCGACGAACAGTTGGAAAGGCTTAGCCAAGTCTGGGAGGGCCAGGGCAGGGGCACTAATGAGGGCCTGTTTTAGGCTTTTAAAAGCCTCCTCCTCCTCAGTGGTCCAAATCAGGTCAGGATCTTTCCCTCCTGTGGCCACATATAAAGGCTTGGCAATTTCAGCAAAACCTAGAATCCACAGCCTGCAATATCCCACTGCCCCTAGGAATTCTCTGACTTGCCTTTTCGTCTTCGGGGTGGGGATAGATTTGATGGCTTGGATTCTACTGTCAGACAAGGTTCGCTCACCTTTTCGGATGTGATAGCCCAGGTACGTCACCTCCGTGGAGCAAAGTTGTGCCTTTTTGGCAGAGACACGGTACCCCAGGTCGCCCAACGTGTGCAATAGGTCCCTGGTAGCGGCTCGACAAGTTTCCTCCTCCTCAGTGGCCAGCAAGAGGTCATCCACATACTGAAGTAGAGTAACATCTGGGTGGCTGAAACAAAAGTCCCTCAGATCTTGGCTTAACGCTTCATCAAACAATGTTGGGGAGTTCTTAAACCCCTGAGGAAGGCGAGTCCAGGTGAGCAGCCCTGACTCTCCTCCCTCCGGATCAGTCCACTCAAAGGCAAAGACAGGCTGGCTAGAGGGGGCCAAGGGCAAGGAGGAGAAAGCGTCCTTTAAATCGAGGACGGTGTAGAAGCGCAGCCCAGGCTTCAGATGACTCAGAAGAGTGTAAGGGTTCGGGACCGTGGGGTGTATAGTCTCTACCCTCTTGTTTACTTCCCTCAAGTCCTGTACAGGCCGAAAGTCGTCAGTCCTTGGCTTCTGGACTGGGAGGAGTGGAGTGTTCCAGGCCGACTGGCAGGACACCAGTATCCCTGCCTCCTTCAGTCTCTTTATATGCTTCGCCACCCCTACTCTCGCCTTTTGGCTCATAGGATATTGGCGAACTCTGATGGGGGTGGCGGTGCTGAGGAGCTGGACTACCAGTGGTGCCCTGTGCCTTGCCAGTCCAGGGGGGTTATCCTTGGCCCAAACCTTGGGTATTTCTTGCCGGAGTTCCTGGAGGAACGCGCTCTGGGTCCCGACCCTGCCCGGGGGCTCGTGCAGCCGGTACTCTTCCTCCAGGGGGCAGGTGAGAAGTAAAACAGTCTGTCTGGCCGGCCCCTGGGCCCTTAGGGTGATCTGTGGCTCCTCCCCCTCAAAGGAAATGGTGGCCCGGAGTTTACTGAGTAAGTCTCGTCCCAACAAGGGGTATGGGCATTCAGGCATTACAAGAAAAGAATGAGTCACTGTTCCAGCCCCAAGATTAGAGACTCGGGCCTGAGTCCATGGATAAGTCTTTACCTTGCCAGTGGCACCTTGAATCGGGACTCGGGCCCTTGAGACCGGGCCCTCGGGGTTCTGTAAGACTGAGAAAGTGGCGCCCGTGTCTACTAAGAAATCCACAGGCTTGCCCCCTACATCTAGCGTTATCCTGGGCTCTCGGGGGCCTACAGAGCCCTGACCTCCTCAGTCCACCTCTTCTACCAAAACTGGAGCAGCCCCCTGCGGCCTCTTGGGACATTCTTTCTTCCAGTGCCCCTCCTCCTTGCAGTATGCACACTGATTCCGCCCCAGTCTGGGCCTTCCCTTGGCTCCTCCTCCTCCTCCCTTGCGCAGATCTGCCCATCTGTTTCTTTGGCCTTTTCCATCTTTCATTGCCAGGAGAACTTTTGCCATCTGCTGATTTAATGCCGCACTGGGGTCCTCTCGGTTGTCAAAAACTTTCTGGGCTACCTCGACCAGCTCTGAGAGCGACTTTCCTGCAAAGCCTTCTAACCTTTGTAACTTTTTCCTAATATCTGGGGCCGACTGGGCTACAAAGGCCATGGTGAGTGCCCGCCTGTTTTCCGGGGCATCCGGATCAATAGGAGTATATGTCCGGTATGCCTCACATAACCTTTCAAGAAATGCGGCAGGCCCCTCACCTGGCCCCTGTACTGTCTCTGTTACCTTGGAGAGGTTTGTGGGTTTCCGTGCAGCTGCTCGGATACCCCTCAAGAGAGTCTGGCGATACCGATCGAGAGCCTCCTTACCTCTATCGGAGTTCACATTCCATGCCGGCCTCCCCGCAGGAAAAATGGCTTCCACCGTTCTGGATCCGAGGTGGGCTGCCCATCCGGTCCGAGGACCAGTTTCCTGGCCTCTGCCTTAATTCTCTCTCTCTCCTCCCAGGTGAAAAGGGTCTGGAGGAGCTGCTGGCAATCGTCCCATGTTGGCTGATGGGTATAAAAAACTGATTCAAGGAGAGTAATGAGGCCCTGGGGGTTCTGGGAGAAAGAGGGGTTCTGATTTTTCCAATTATAGAGGTCACTGGTAGAAAATGGAATGTAGACCATGAAAGGCTGCCCATCCAGCCCTAGGTCAGTAGGTCCTGCCTGACGTAATGGCAAGACAGGGGCCGATGGAGTAACTGGCCTCACCCCTCCAAACTCCCCGCTGTAAGCGGTCCCTGCACGGGAGTGGGAAGGGCTAAAGGGATTTGTGCTGGAAAGGGATGGATAAAGACCTGTCTTTTCCGCTGTGCCCGTGGCTGTTCCCGACTGAGTCCCCAGAGACCCTGGCGGGGAAGTGCTCAGCCCGACAGGAGTAACCATGCCTGTTGACTCCGAAGAGGCCCCCGCCTCTGGTGGTGGGGAGACTGGCAGCAAGTAAGGAGGCGGTCGCCTCCGGGGGAGGTCGTCCTCCGTCTCCTCTAAGACAGGTTTTGCTGCCGGTTTTAATTTGGCTTTTTGGGATTGGGCCACAAGGATCATCCGTCTCTCTTCCAATTCCCCTTTAAGGTTTTTGCAACTTTTTAACCACCGGGGACTATCAGTCACAATATCAATCCGTATATTAATATAAGGAATTTGGTCTGGGTGGCCTGGGTCGCCATAAATTACTTGGCGGACCCTTCCCGCTATGCTTAAGTCGAGAGTCCCCGTGGACGGCCACCCCACCCTAAAAGTGGGCCATTCCAATTCACAAAATTTTTGGAGATTAAAATAATCAACCAGCACTCCATAATCTTTTGCCCGCTTCCTAAACTCCTGAAAATTGTTAAGGAAACATTGAAGAGGAGTGGGGGGCATGGAAGGTCCCTGACCCATTTTCTTGTTCCAATTTTGTAAACTGTTACAAAAGCAGTAATTCCAAAACCAATCCAAAGTTCGAAACCAATCTTAATTCCAAAACCAATCCAAAACACTACAAAGCACACTTCTCCAAGCACACTTCTCCGAGCACTTAACACCACAGAGCACACTAGAGTTAACACCACAAAGCTAGCAATTAACACCCAGTCAGCCGCGGCTTCTCATGCATTCACACAACCAGGAGTTCTTCTCCGTCAGAAATTAAATACGAATAGTGAAACAACAGAAACAAAAACAGAATACAGATAATAGACAAAAGAGACTAACCAGACCAGACCAAACCAGGACCCGTACTGAAACAAAACAGAAAGAACCAGACCAGACTAAACCGAAGCCCCAGACGCCGTCGCGTGGGGGCCTGGACCGGGAGATTCCGCGGCGTCCCGCTCTCCTCAGGTCCTCAAAAGGAACTTTCCCCAGACCAGACCAGACCAGAATTTCTTACCTCAACTTGAGGCCCAGATGGCTTCAATTGATCGGATCGCCGTTTTATGAGGTGATCACTCTGTCCCCCTTGGAACCTGGGACGGAGACTAGAGTGTCCTCTCTGGGGTGTCCAGCCCTGGCCACTTGGCCAGGGTATCTCGCTGGGGCCTCCAGATGTAATGGGGGCGACCCGAGACAGACGACCACCAGACAGCCAATTAGGAAATTTAGGAAGCCTTTATTACGAACTCGAGTCCGGGCTCCCGGTTCCACTGACACAGCAGGGAAGTACGAGAGCCCCGAACCTCTGCAGCAAGTGCTTTTTATCCTCAGCGCAGGAGGACTTGGCAAATTTTAATTGGTTAAGCATTACTAAATTTCATATACTGACTCTTTGTTTAAGCTTTTTAATTAGGCAAGTAAGCAGTCTAGATAGCGGCTGTCCTTGAAGGAATTGTTTGTCAGACTTCATGGCTTCTCAAGGCCAGGGGTATCTTCAAACACCACCTGGTGTTCTGTTTCATATCACAGGATGTCTAGCTGAGAACCCCCCTTTCCTTCTCTCCCCCAGGCTTGAGGTCACTCTGACCCTGAGTCACTTTTTTGTGGGGAAACGCAGTCTGGCCCTTGCCCCTCCACAGTTATAATTTCTACCTATGTAAACATAGATTATGTTTAGAAAATGGATAGAAAAGATAATTAATTGAATGCAAAAGAATGTTTTTGCCAAAGTGAAAGACGTAGAACTGTTTATGTTTAAAAATAATGGGAGAAGACACAATATGACAGACTGATAGAATTGACCACACAAAGTTAGTACATTTTCATCCAGTCCCCTAAATCCATCTATAAATATATAA
>JAAGEH010001591.1:0-12026 GCA_011751065.1 Lasiurus cinereus | reverse complement strand
TATATATATATATATATATATATAAATTTTTTTCTCCTTCTTTAAATTTAGCTTATCTTTGTTTTGCTAACCAAAAATAAACTGAAACCATTTTATTCCAAAATAAATTTTAAATTTTGAACTGTTTTTATTTGTTAAGTCCAAGGAAGCTAAGGGATTAATGTGACTATTTATTTTCTCATATTCATTTTGCAAGATTAATATTTTTAAATGTATTTCTGTCATCACTTATTGCACTAATGTTTCTAAGTAAAAAATGTTTCTATTCATTTTGCCAATAATCAAAACAGATTATTAAAATTAGGTTTTTCATATGGGTACCAATTATTTTAATTGCTTAATGTTCAACAATTGACCATATTTTTTTCTCTAAGTTAGTGTTAAAGTTCATTTTTAGTCATTTTACAAAATGAAACTCCTCCAAATACTCAGCATAAAACATTAGTTCTAATGTTTAATTCTTAAAAACAGTCACTGTGTTGAAAATCATCTATGTTTAGTCCTCAGGAAAACCTAATTTTCTTTTTGGCCAATGATCTTTATCCCAGTGTACATTATCATCCACTGTCTCTAAAAGTTCTTTTAAAAAATTTAGCATTGTTTTATAATTTAAAAAATAAACTCATATTGATTTATTTTTGGGGTTGAGAAAAAATATTGAGACTTGTTTCATTTGTTTCAAAACTAGGTAATTTCAACACTGTCTTTAAGCAACTGTACATTTCACCTGTTGGCATAAAGGATTAATTTAGTATAGTTATGTAAGAAGTAAACTTGGTCACAAGAAGCAGTATCACCTATATTAAGACCTTGAAGAATAATAAAATTTTACCTTTTATAAAATAATCAGGATTGCATGGGTTTGTATTAAGAGATTATACATCATGAATAGCTAGTTATTTTCTGTATAGATATTGTCTACAGTATAGAGCCAACATTGTTCCATAAATGATAGTCTTTGCTATTTTGGACTAATACTGCTGAAAACAGGCATATAAAAATTGGGTCATGTCATACTACTACATTATCAGATTTTAACTTCCTGATAGCATATAGATTTTAAATTATCAAAAATCTAATTCATTGCTTTCTCTCAAAGCTCTTCCCAATGTCCGTGTTACCAGTGAGTACCCTAATTTCCTTATTGCTTGAGGATCTCTGTGAGTAATGGACTATTCTGCACCGTAGAATGTAAGGATATTAAGTAAGGGTTGTAGGATTACTGCACTGGCTGTTCTCCTAGGTTAATTAGTTAATGATATTCTTTCTCCCTTCTTTATAAAAAAAATAATAACTTTGAAAACATTGAACAATGCTTCCCTTATTTAGTTGGGATCTTTAGAGAATCATTCTTTGCCATAGTTTCCCCCAACTTTGGAAAGATCTTCAGAGGGTGAATATGTGAATTTTGTGAGTCATACTTTTTAAATTTTGCCACACCCTGTGATAGGTTTCTTATAGATTTTTATTTGATTTTGTTATAGAAATGGGATGGGAACTTTCTTTTTAATTTGTATTTACTAAAATCTCTGCAGCCTACTGGACCCTGTGGTGCACTTTATATTGGAAATAGAGTGTATGGTATTGGGCAAACCTGAGCTCTAATCTTCACCTGCAATTAAGTTCCTACTTCTCTGGCCATCAGTTTTTATTTCATTTATAAAGTGAGGGATTTTGATCACAATATCTCCATAATACTGGCCCCAGATCTAACTGTGATTCTGTGGTCCTAGAGAATTCATGACCAATCCTTTAGGACTAATGATCATAAAAATAAAGCAAAACAAACATTTTCCTAGAGCGTCACGATGGATGTAAGCATGATGGAAATAATCTCTGTTGTTGCCAAGCTAAGAAGCCTAAGAGTGAAATAAAGCTTTGGGTGGTGAGGTCATCAAGACCATGTGGGAATGGAAGCTCAAGAGCTCTGGACTTCCCTTTAGTGAAATAAACCTGTTATCTTCTGGACTCTTTTTTTTTTTTTAACCAAGTACCTTAAGTTTGATCAAAACAGGATTTAATAAAGTTAAGTAGGTAAAGGATGCATGACATAACAACAAGCCAATCTAAGAGCAGAGAATGTTTGCCCAGCAAGGCTGTGCCCTGCACTTTTTATTTAATAATTACACCTTAAGAATGAAGGCGAAATACTTTACAATTTAGTACATTTCTGTGGTTTTCAGTTTTAAAAACATACTTAGACCCACCCCTGGAAGACAATGCCCCCAAATTAACTTTGACCAAAAACATTCGAGATGTTTTCCAATTATTTGTGGTGTGCAACCCCAAAAGATTATCTTCACAATTTTCCAGATGAGAAAATAGAGACACACAGACATTAAATTATTTGCCCTTGGTTCAGAATTTAACTCAATTAAGTGTACTTTTTGCTCTAGAAAGAGGTTGCCAGAGGGAGGAAAAAAGATAGTTCGAAGCTGCTGGAGGCTGTGTTAATTATCAGATACCCTTAAAAGGGCATTTAAGACATCTGGTTGCCAAAAGACAAGATGAAGTTACTTTCAGCTGAAAGTCTAGAAAGTCTTTTAAATATATCTTTAGCTGAGAATTACTAGAAATCATTGTGGGTTTTCTAAGAATTATCTTTTTGAAATGCTGTGAAAATAATCATTTGGTTTATAATCAGCTTATTTTATTTTATTTATTTTTTAATCTTTTTTTATTAATGTTTTATACATATCTCCCCATTGCCCCCCCCTCCTTCCCCTGCATACCCCAACCCCCCAGTGTCAATGTTCATTGGTTATGCTTATATGCATGCATACAAGTCCTTTCATTGATCTCTTATCTACCTCATCTAACTTTAATCTTCCTTCTGTAATTTCACAGTCTAATGCTTTACTACCTCTGTATTTATCCTTTTGTTCATCAGTTTATAATGTTCTTTATTACCCACAAATGAGTGAGATCATGTGATGATGCTTCTCCTTCATTGACTGGCTTATTTCACTAAGCATAAAGCTCTCCAGTCCCAACCAGGTGGCTGCAAATGGTAAGAATTCCTTCTTTTTAATGGCAGCATAGAATTCCATTGTGTAGATGTACCACAGTTTTCTGATCCAGTCATCTGCTGACGGGTACCTAGGCTGTTTCCAAATTGTGGCTATTGTAAATTGTGCTGCTATGAACATAGGGGTACATAAATCCTTTCTGATTGGTGTTTGTGATTTCTTAGGATAAATTCCTAAGAGTGGGATTACAGGGTCAAATGGGAGATTCATTTTTAGTTTTTTAAGAAAACTCCATACTGTTCTCCACAGTGGCTGCAACAGTCTGCATTCCCACCAACAGTGCACAAGGGTTCCTTTTTCTCCACATCCTCGCCTACACTTGTCCTTTGTTGATTTGTTGATGATTGCCATTCTGACCCGTGTAAGATGGTATCCCATTGTCGTTTTGATTTGCATCTCTCGGATGATTAGTGACTTTGAACATGTTTTCATGTGTCTCTTGGCCTTCCTTCTGTCGTCTTTGGAAAAGGTTCTATTTAGGTCCGTTGCCCAATTTTTTATTGGGCTGTTTATCTTCCTTTTATTAAGTTGTATAAGTTGGCTGTAGATGTTGGAGATTAAACCTTTATCAGTGATATAATTTGCAAATATGTTCTCCCATATAGTGATCTTTCTTGTTGTTTTGTTGATGGTTTCTTTAGCTGTGCAAAAGCTTTTTATTTTGATGTAGTCCCATTTGTTTATTTTTTCTTTAGCTTCCATTGCCCTTGGAGCAGTATCAGTGAAGAAGTTATTTTGGCATATGTCTGAGATTGTGTTGCCTGTGGATTCCTCTAGTATTTTTATGGTTTCCCTTTTAATGTTTAAGTCCTGTATCCATTTTGAGTTTATTTTTGTATTTGGTGTAAGTTGGAGGTCCAGTTTCATTTTTTTGCATGTATTTGTCCAATTTTCCTAACACCATTTATTGAAGAGGCTATCTTCGCTCTATTGAATGTTCATGCCTCCTTTGTCAAATATTACTTGAGCATAGTGGTTTGGGTGGATATCTGAGTTCTCTATTCTATTCCATTGGTCTATATGTCTGTTCTTGTGCCAGTACCAGGCTATTTTGAGAACAGTTGCTTTGTAGTATAGCTTGAAATCTGGTATTGAGATCCCACCTACTTTATTATTCTTTCTCAGAATTGCTGTAGCTATTCGTGGTCTTTTTTTGTTCCAGATGAATCTATGAAGAATTCTTTCTAGGTCTGTGAAATATATCGTTGGTATTTTAATGGGGAGTTCACTGAATCTATAGATTACTTTGGTTAGTATGGACATTTTAATGATGTTGATTCTCCCAATCCATGAGCATGGTATGCTCTTCCATCTGTTAACATCTTCCTCTATCTCTTTTTTCAGTGTCCTGTAGTTTTCTACATATAGGTCTTTTACCTCTTTAGTTAGGTTTATTCCTAGGTATCTTAATTTTTTTTGTGCAATGGTAAATGGGATTGATTTTGAGTCTCTCTTTCTGTAATTTCAGTTTTGGTGTATAGAAATGCCACAGACTTCTTAGCATTAATTTTGTATCCTGCTACATTGCCAAATTCATTAATTAAGTCAATTAGTGTTGGAATGGAGTCCTTTGGGTTTTTTATGTACAATATCATGTCATCTGCAAATAAGGACAGCTTTACTTCTTCTTTTCCAATTTGGATGCCTTTTATTTCTTCTTGTTGTCTAATTGCAATGGCTAATACTTCCAGTACTATGTCGAACAGGAGAGGTGAGAGTGGGCATCCCTGTCTTGTTCCTGTTCTTAGGGGAAATGGTTTTAGTTTTTGTCAATTGAGTATGATGTTAGCTGTGGGTTTATCATATATGGCTTTTATGATGTTGAGGTATGCTCCTTCTATTCCCACTTTGCTGAGAGTTTTTATCAAGAAAAGGTGCATTACTTTTATTTTAATTCTTATTTCTTCAGAATAACCTGGTGGCTAAAAAATATTAACTGATTTGGGGCTCAATTGTCACTGGGACTCCAGCAATCCCAGTTTCCTTTTCCTTTTCCATAGGTCTGAGTGGTTCACATTCCACCTCAATGGCACTATAGATTTCTGCACTCAGAGCCTTTTTTACCTGACATTTTCTTACTCTCCTGCCTGCTGCTCTCCAGGAAGGGGGTGTCTACCTGCTATCCTGGCACCTCTGAGTCTCCACCTAGTGGATTAGAGAATAATAATAATGCCGTACATTTATTGATACTTCCATGTGTTACCCCACCATGTTAGGACATCTGAATGTGTACTAGTGTCCTTGCTGTACAACCAAAGGAATTTGGGCACAGGAGTTAAAGGCTATACAGCTAGGAGGTGGAGGCTGGAATGTAAGTACAGGTAGCCTGTCATAAGTGCATGCTTATAAATGTCAGCTATGCAACCTCTAAGATGGAGTTTCTTAAACATTAGCTACACAAAATCCCATTTTATGTATGCTTTTGTGTATTTTTTTGCATTCAAATTAATGTTTTTGACATTCACCCACTTTAGTCCATGTGCCTGTAGTTCATTATTTTGACTGCAGAAGAGAATAATGTAAAACTATATCATAAATTATTTATCCATTTTACTCTTGATGAATACTTGGGTTTTTTGGTTTTATTTACATACTTTTTTACAAACTTTCTTGTGTATATTTTCCAATGTGGAATTTTAGGATCATAGAATATACAATGTTTCCATTGCTCCATATTATTACTATTATTGTTATTATTATTTTCCTCATCCTTTGATCGGTTTATTGATATTTAGAGAGAGGAAAAAGGAGAGAGAGAAAGAGAAAAATATTGAGGTGAGAGAGAAACATTGATTGACTGTCTCCCATTTGCACCCAGGCTGGGGAATGAACCTGCTTGGTTTCTGCTTACCATGAGATTCATATATAACAAGCCATGTTTGTAGCGATCTATTATAAGTTGATAGCTGTTTAAGTTCAAACACATTCTAAAACTACTATAGTTTTTACTCCTCCACACTTATTTTTTTAATTTATCTTTATTGTTGAAAGTATTACAAATGTCTCCCTTTTTTCCATTCACCCCATTCATCCTGTCCCCAGCTACCCCCCAGGCCTTTACATATGCATAACACATTAATGATTCTGACATTATATTTTACTGTGTGTGTGTGTGTGTGTGTGTGTGATTGAATTTTAAACCAAACTTTCTGGGGAAGAAGCAGACTTGGTCATGATTATTATTCTCTTTATATATTATGGAACTCAACTTAAAATTTTGTTAGTGACTTTGGCATATATGTTCATGAGAAATATAGATCTGTAGTTTTCTTTTCTTACAATATCTTTTTCTGATTTTGGTATCAGGGGGATACCAGCTTTGTAAAATGAGTTGGAATGATTTATTCATCTCCTCTATTTTCTGAGTTTGTGTAGAATTTCCTTTTTTTTTTTTCATAAATATTTGGTAAAAATCACCAGGCAAGCCATGTGAGTCTGGAGTATTTTGTTTGTTTGTTTGTTTGTTTGTTTGGCTTTTTGTTTTTGCAGGAAGGTTTTGACAATTCAATTGCATTCTTTGATATAAAGTTATTTATATTCTCTGTTTCTACTTGAGTGAGCTTTGGTAGTCTTTGAAGGAATTTGTCTATTTTATCTAAATTGTTACATGTTTTCACATGAAGTTGTTCATAATCTCTCCTTTCCCTTTTACTATCTGTAGGATGGATTTCTAATGATGGCCCCTCATCATTCCCAATATTGGCAATTTATATCTTCTATCTTTTATCCTTGATCAGTTTGGCTAGAGTTTAGTGGTCTTTTCAAAGCACCAAATTTTTTGGTCATGGATTTAAAAAAAAAAAATTTTGCTTTTGTTTTTTAATTCCATTGGTTTCTGCTTTTATTATTATTATTTCCGTCCTTCTGCTCATTTTGGGTTGGGGTTTCTCTTTTTTTTCTCTCCTTCCTCTATGTAGAAATTAGATCATTGATGGGAGACCTGTCTTCTTTTCTTGCATAAACATTTTGTGATGTAAATTTTCCTGCTTTAATAGCATATATGTGTTGATATGTTGGTTTTTCATTGTGAATTCACTTCTAAGTATTTTCTAATTTCCTTTGTGATTTCCTCTAATTTATGAGTTGACTCAGAGGAAGTGACCTGTTTGATTTATAGATATTTGGAGCTAATCTATTTTATTTTTGTGTATTTCTAATTTAATTCCCCCATCCCTCTCTTGATAAGAAAAACACTATCTTTTAAATCAAAAAATAAAACAGGAGCCTTATTATTTATGATCTTTAAAAAAGTATTGTAACTAGTGTGTGTATATATATATATATATATATATATATATATATATAAATTTTTTTCTCCTTCTTTAAATTTAGCTTATCTTTGTTTTGCTAACCAAAAATAAACTGAAACCATTTTATTCCAAAATAAATTTTAAATTTTGAACTGTTTTTATTTGTTAAGTCCAAGGAAGCTAAGGGATTAATGTGACTATTTATTTTCTCATATTCATTTTGCAAGATTAATATTTTTAAATGTATTTCTGTCATCACTTATTGCACTAATGTTTCTAAGTAAAAAATGTTTCTATTCATTTTGCCAATAATCAAAACAGATTATTAAAATTAGGTTTTTCATATGGGTACCAATTATTTTAATTGCTTAATGTTCAACAATTGACCATATTTTTTTCTCTAAGTTAGTGTTAAAGTTCATTTTTAGTCATTTTACAAAATGAAACTCCTCCAAATACTCAGCATAAAACATTAGTTCTAATGTTTAATTCTTAAAAACAGTCACTGTGTTGAAAATCATCTATGTTTAGTCCTCAGGAAAACCTAATTTTCTTTTTGGCCAATGATCTTTATCCCAGTGTACATTATCATCCACTGTCTCTAAAAGTTCTTTTAAAAAATTTAGCATTGTTTTATAATTTAAAAAATAAACTCATATTGATTTATTTTTGGGGTTGAGAAAAAATATTGAGACTTGTTTCATTTGTTTCAAAACTAGGTAATTTCAACACTGTCTTTAAGCAACTGTACATTTCACCTGTTGGCATAAAGGATTAATTTAGTATAGTTATGTAAGAAGTAAACTTGGTCACAAGAAGCAGTATCACCTATATTAAGACCTTGAAGAATAATAAAATTTTACCTTTTATAAAATAATCAGGATTGCATGGGTTTGTATTAAGAGATTATACATCATGAATAGCTAGTTATTTTCTGTATAGATATTGTCTACAGTATAGAGCCAACATTGTTCCATAAATGATAGTCTTTGCTATTTTGGACTAATACTGCTGAAAACAGGCATATAAAAATTGGGTCATGTCATACTACTACATTATCAGATTTTAACTTCCTGATAGCATATAGATTTTAAATTATCAAAAATCTAATTCATTGCTTTCTCTCAAAGCTCTTCCCAATGTCCGTGTTACCAGTGAGTACCCTAATTTCCTTATTGCTTGAGGATCTCTGTGAGTAATGGACTATTCTGCACCGTAGAATGTAAGGATATTAAGTAAGGGTTGTAGGATTACTGCACTGGCTGTTCTCCTAGGTTAATTAGTTAATGATATTCTTTCTCCCTTCTTTATAAAAAAAATAATAACTTTGAAAACATTGAACAATGCTTCCCTTATTTAGTTGGGATCTTTAGAGAATCATTCTTTGCCATAGTTTCCCCCAACTTTGGAAAGATCTTCAGAGGGTGAATATGTGAATTTTGTGAGTCATACTTTTTAAATTTTGCCACACCCTGTGATAGGTTTCTTATAGATTTTTATTTGATTTTGTTATAGAAATGGGATGGGAACTTTCTTTTTAATTTGTATTTACTAAAATCTCTGCAGCCTACTGGACCCTGTGGTGCACTTTATATTGGAAATAGAGTGTATGGTATTGGGCAAACCTGAGCTCTAATCTTCACCTGCAATTAAGTTCCTACTTCTCTGGCCATCAGTTTTTATTTCATTTATAAAGTGAGGGATTTTGATCACAATATCTCCATAATACTGGCCCCAGATCTAACTGTGATTCTGTGGTCCTAGAGAATTCATGACCAATCCTTTAGGACTAATGATCATAAAAATAAAGCAAAACAAACATTTTCCTAGAGCGTCACGATGGATGTAAGCATGATGGAAATAATCTCTGTTGTTGCCAAGCTAAGAAGCCTAAGAGTGAAATAAAGCTTTGGGTGGTGAGGTCATCAAGACCATGTGGGAATGGAAGCTCAAGAGCTCTGGACTTCCCTTTAGTGAAATAAACCTGTTATCTTCTGGACTCTTTTTTTTTTTTTAACCAAGTACCTTAAGTTTGATCAAAACAGGATTTAATAAAGTTAAGTAGGTAAAGGATGCATGACATAACAACAAGCCAATCTAAGAGCAGAGAATGTTTGCCCAGCAAGGCTGTGCCCTGCACTTTTTATTTAATAATTACACCTTAAGAATGAAGGCGAAATACTTTACAATTTAGTACATTTCTGTGGTTTTCAGTTTTAAAAACATACTTAGACCCACCCCTGGAAGACAATGCCCCCAAATTAACTTTGACCAAAAACATTCGAGATGTTTTCCAATTATTTGTGGTGTGCAACCCCAAAAGATTATCTTCACAATTTTCCAGATGAGAAAATAGAGACACACAGACATTAAATTATTTGCCCTTGGTTCAGAATTTAACTCAATTAAGTGTACTTTTTGCTCTAGAAAGAGGTTGCCAGAGGGAGGAAAAAAGATAGTTCGAAGCTGCTGGAGGCTGTGTTAATTATCAGATACCCTTAAAAGGGCATTTAAGACATCTGGTTGCCAAAAGACAAGATGAAGTTACTTTCAGCTGAAAGTCTAGAAAGTCTTTTAAATATATCTTTAGCTGAGAATTACTAGAAATCATTGTGGGTTTTCTAAGAATTATCTTTTTGAAATGCTGTGAAAATAATCATTTGGTTTATAATCAGCTTATTTTATTTTATTTATTTTTTAATCTTTTTTTATTAATGTTTTATACATATCTCCCCATTGCCCCCCCCTCCTTCCCCTGCATACCCCAACCCCCCAGTGTCAATGTTCATTGGTTATGCTTATATGCATGCATACAAGTCCTTTCATTGATCTCTTATCTACCTCATCTAACTTTAATCTTCCTTCTGTAATTTCACAGTCTAATGCTTTACTACCTCTGTATTTATCCTTTTGTTCATCAGTTTATAATGTTCTTTATTACCCACAAATGAGTGAGATCATGTGATGATGCTTCTCCTTCATTGACTGGCTTATTTCACTAAGCATAAAGCTCTCCAGTCCCAACCAGGTGGCTGCAAATGGTAAGAATTCCTTCTTTTTAATGGCAGCATAGAATTCCATTGTGTAGATGTACCACAGTTTTCTGATCCAGTCATCTGCTGACGGGTACCTAGGCTGTTTCCAAATTGTGGCTATTGTAAATTGTGCTGCTATGAACATAGGGGTACATAAATCCTTTCTGATTGGTGTTTGTGATTTCTTAGGATAAATTCCTAAGAGTGGGATTACAGGGTCAAATGGGAGATTCATTTTTAGTTTTTTAAGAAAACTCCATACTGTTCTCCACAGTGGCTGCAACAGTCTGCATTCCCACCAACAGTGCACAAGGGTTCCTTTTTCTCCACATCCTCGCCTACACTTGTCCTTTGTTGATTTGTTGATGATTGCCATTCTGACCCGTGTAAGATGGTATCCCATTGTCGTTTTGATTTGCATCTCTCGGATGATTAGTGACTTTGAACATGTTTTCATGTGTCTCTTGGCCTTCCTTCTGTCGTCTTTGGAAAAGGTTCTATTTAGGTCCGTTGCCCAATTTTTTATTGGGCTGTTTATCTTCCTTTTATTAAGTTGTATAAGTTGGCTGTAGATGTTGGAGATTAAACCTTTATCAGTGATATAATTTGCAAATATGTTCTCCCATATAGTGATCTTTCTTGTTGTTTTGTTGATGGTTTCTTTAGCTGTGCAAAAGCTTTTTATTTTGATGTAGTCCCATTTGTTTATTTTTTCTTTAGCTTCCATTGCCCTTGGAGCAGTATCAGTGAAGAAGTTATTTTGGCATATGTCTGAGATTGTGTTGCCTGTGGATTCCTCTAGTATTTTTATGGTTTCCCTTTTAATGTTTAAGTCCTGTATCCATTTTGAGTTTATTTTTGTATTTGGTGTAAGTTGGAGGTCCAGTTTCATTTTTTTGCATGTATTTGTCCAATTTTCCTAACACCATTTATTGAAGAGGCTATCTTCGCTCTATTGAATGTTCATGCCTCCTTTGTCAAATATTACTTGAGCATAGTGGTTTGGGTGGATATCTGAGTTCTCTATTCTATTCCATTGGTCTATATGTCTGTTCTTGTGCCAGTACCAGGCTATTTTGAGAACAGTTGCTTTGTAGTATAGCTTGAAATCTGGTATTGAGATCCCACCTACTTTATTATTCTTTCTCAGAATTGCTGTAGCTATTCGTGGTCTTTTTTTGTTCCAGATGAATCTATGAAGAATTCTTTCTAGGTCTGTGAAATATATCGTTGGTATTTTAATGGGGAGTTCACTGAATCTATAGATTACTTTGGTTAGTATGGACATTTTAATGATGTTGATTCTCCCAATCCATGAGCATGGTATGCTCTTCCATCTGTTAACATCTTCCTCTATCTCTTTTTTCAGTGTCCTGTAGTTTTCTACATATAGGTCTTTTACCTCTTTAGTTAGGTTTATTCCTAGGTATCTTAATTTTTTTTGTGCAATGGTAAATGGGATTGATTTTGAGTCTCTCTTTCTGTAATTTCAGTTTTGGTGTATAGAAATGCCACAGACTTCTTAGCATTAATTTTGTATCCTGCTACATTGCCAAATTCATTAATTAAGTCAATTAGTGTTGGAATGGAGTCCTTTGGGTTTTTTATGTACAATATCATGTCATCTGCAAATAAGGACAGCTTTACTTCTTCTTTTCCAATTTGGATGCCTTTTATTTCTTCTTGTTGTCTAATTGCAATGGCTAATACTT
>JAAGEH010001590.1:0-29928 GCA_011751065.1 Lasiurus cinereus | reverse complement strand
ACAAACACCAATCAGAAAGGATTTATGCACCCCTATGTTCATAGCAGCACAATTTACAATAGCCACAATTTGGAAACAGCCTAGGTGCCCGTCAGCAGATGATTGGATCAGAAAACTGTGGTACATCTACACAATGGAATTCTATGCTGCCATTAAAAAGAAGGAATTCTTACCATTTGCAGCAACCTGGTTGGAACTGGAGAGCCTTATGCTTAGTGAAATAAGCCAGTCAATGAAGGAGAAGCATCAGATGATCGCACTCATTGGGGGATAATAAAGAACATTATAAACTGATGAACAAAAGGATGGATACAGAGACAGTAAAGCTTCAAACAGACTGTGAAATTACAGCAGGAAGATTAAAGTTAGGTGAGGTAGATAAGAGATCAATCAAAGGACTTGTATGCATGCATATAAGCATAACCAATGAACATAGACACTGGGGGTTTGAGGTATGCCTGGGATGGAGGGGGGGCAATGGGGAGATATGTATAAAAAATTAATAAAAATTTTTAAAAAATGCAGCAAAGAAACAACTATTCTAAATGACTCGCAAGATCAGAGGAATTTAGTTGGCATATTCAGAACATTTCACCCCAAAGCTGGAAAATATACACTCTTCTCAAGTGCACATGGGATATTTTAAAAAATAGACCACATACTGGGTCACAAGCAAAATCTCCCCGAGTTCAAGAAGATTGCAATCATACCAAGCATCTTTTCAGAACACAATGGCATAATATTAGAAATACACTGTAATAAAAAAAAATCCAAAATACTCAAACACTTGAAAGCTGAATAGCATGTTATTAAAAATTGAGTGGGTTACAAATGAGATCAAAGAAGAAATTATAAACATTCTGGAAAATAATGACAATAAAAGCACAACAATCCAAAACCTATGGGACACAATAAAAGCAGTCCTGAGACATGTGTTTAGAGATCTGCAGGCTAACTTCAAAAAAAGAAGAAAAAATAGTAGTAAATCATCTAAGACTACAACTCAGTAAGTTAGAAAGAGAGCAAAGGAAGAGCCCAAAGTGAGCAGAAGAAAGGAGATAATAAAGATTAGAGCAGAAATAAATGACAGAGCCAAAAAACTAATACAAAAGATCAATGAAACCAAGAGCTGGTACTTTGAAAGGATAAACCAAATTGATGAACCTCTAGCCAGGATCACCAAGAAGCAAAGAGAGAGGACTCAAGTAAACAAAATCAGAAATGATAGAGGCAAAATAACAACAAACCCTACAGCAATACAAAGGATTGTTAAAAAAAAAAAAAACACAACATTATGAACAACTCTATTCCAACAAACGAGACAACCTAGAGGAAATGGACATATTCCTAGAAAAATACAATCTTTCAAAACTCTATCAGGAAGATTCTAAAAATCTCAATAGATCAATAACTATGAAAGAAATTGAATAAGTCACCAAAAAGCTTTCAGCAAACAAAAGACCAAGGCTAGACAACTTCACAGGGGAGTTATATCAGACATTCTATGAAGAACTAAAAACTATCCTCCTCAGACTATTCCAAAAAAATTTAGAGGAAGAAACACTTCCAAACTCATTCTATGAAGCCAGCATCACTCTAATAACAAAACCAGATAAAGAAAGCACAATGAAACAAAATTACAGGCCAATATACCTCATGAACATAGATGCCAAAATCCTCAACAAAATTCTAGCAAATCAGATCCAGCAGTACATCAGAAAGATCATACACCATGACCAAGCGGGATTTATCCCACAATGCAAGGATGGCACAATATCCGCAAATCAATAAAGGTGATACATCACATAATCAAATTGTGGGAGAAAAATCACATAGTTATATCAATTGATACAGAAAAAGCATTTGACAATATCCAACACCCTTTCTTGATAAAAACTCTCAGCAAGGTGGGAATAGAAGGATCTTACTGCAAGGTCATAATAGCCATATATGGCAAACCCACAGCCAAAATCATACTCAATGGGCAAAAGTAAAACCATTTTCCCCAAGAATAGGAACAAGACATGGATGCGCTCTCACCACTTCTGTTCTACATAGTACTGGAAGTACTAGCCATTGCTATCAGAGAAGAAGAAGAAATAAAAGGCATCCAAATTGGAAAAGAAGAAATAAAATTGTCCTTATTTGCAGATGATCTGATACTGTGCATAGAAAACCCTAAAGAATCCACCAAAAAATTATTAGATTTAATAAATGAATTTGGCAAGGTAGCAGGATACAAAATTAACGCCAAAAATATCTATAGCATTTCTATACACAAATAGTAAATTTACATAAAGAGAGACTAAAAAAGCAATCCCATTTACCATCATACTAAAATAATTAAGGTACCTAAGAATAGGGAGAATTCAAGATGGCGGCATAGGTAAACACTTACACTGCTGCCTCGCAAAACAATTTCAAAACTACAACTGAAAGACAGAATGGACATCATCCAGAACCACAGGAAAGCTGGCTGAGTGGAAATTCTACAACTAGAAAAAAAGAGAGGGGTTCACGGAGACCCAGAGGAGCTGCAAAAGGCTGAGGTACAGAGATGCATGCATGGAGAGAGCGGGTGCCTGAGTACCTGGCTGGCTTTCTCTGGCAGGAGGAAGACGGAGACTCCCAATGGCATTGAACCCCTTATCCTATGGCACTGAATTCCAGTCCAGCCAAAACTGATACAGAAAGAGTTTGGACTGTGAAAAGGAAGAAGTGCACAAAAAATTGGGGGAGTCACGAAAGGACAGAATTCTGGTGGTGCGCACAGCACTGCTCACAAAAGACCGACTGCTGATAGTGCCGCTGGCTTTCACAAGTGGGCAGGAGACAGAGCCTCCCAACTGCACCACTTCTAACTCCACTGAACCCCAGTTTCCAGCGAGACCCTGGGAACCCAAACTCATATGGTCTCGGAGCGCAGGGGAGCTGGAAAGGCAGCGGTCTAGAGGCACTGCGCATGTGCACAGGGACTACTCCAGCAATTACCCAGAGACATGAGAGACCCAGGGGTCATGGAGGGCGGGGCCGACTGGAAGGAAAGGCGGTCCATTAAGCCCTGAGACTCCACCCATCCCAAGCTCAACAGAGAGGCTTTTGGAGTTTTGCAAATCTTGTATCATAAGGCTGAATCCAACACAGAAGTTCTCCTGGCATAGTGAAAATGCAGAGATAAAGGAAGAGATCACAAACAAAAGAAATGGAAAAAAACAAATGACTAGAAATAGAGTTCAAAACCATGGTTATAAGGTTTTTTCAAGAATATCCTAGAAAAGATGGATAAATTTAGCGAGACCCAAGAGGAGATGAAAAAGGACCAACTAGAAATTAAACATACACTGACTAAAATAAAAAATATTATATAGAGACCTAACAGCAGACTAGAGGAAGGCAAGAATCAAGTAAAAAATTTGTAATATAAAGAATCAGAAAGCACTCAACTGGAAAAGCAAGAAGAGAAAAGAATCCAAAAATGTGAAGATAATGTAAGGAGCCTCTGGTACAGCTTCAAGGGTACCAACATCAGAATTGTGGGGGTGCCAGAAGAAGAAAGAGAACAAGATACTGAAAACCTATTTGAAGAAATAATGACTGAAAACTTCCCACATCTGATGAAAGAAATAGACTGACAAGTCCAGGAAGCACACAGAACTCTATATAATAGGAATCCAAAGAGGACTACACCAAGACACATCATAATTAAAATACCAAGAGCAAAAGACAAAGAGAGAATATTAAAAGCAGCAAGAGAAAAACAGTTCATTACCTACACAGTAGCACCCATACGACTGTCAGCTGATTTCTTAACAGAAACTATGCAGGCCAGACGGGAGTGGCAAGAAATATCAATGTGATGAATAGCAAGAACCTACAACCAAGAATACTCTATCCAGCAAAGCTATCATTCAGAATTGAAGGGCAGATAAAGAGCTTCACAGGAAGAAAAAGCTAAAGGAGTTCATTAACTCCAAACCAGTATTATATGAAATGTTGAAAGATACTCTTTAAGAAGAGGAAGAAGAAAAAGGTAAAAGACAAAAAATTATGAGCAACAAATACATATCTATCAACAAGTGAATCTAAAAATTAAGGGATTAAAAATTTGATCAACAGAATAAACTGGAGAATATAATAGAATCAGGAGCACAGAAAGGGAGTAGACTGACAATTCTCAGGGGGAAAGAGGTAAGGGAGGTGTAGGGAGAGACTGGACAAAAATCATACACCTATGGATGAGGACAATGACGGGGGAGGTAAGGGTAGAGGGAGTGGTCGGATCCAGGTGAAGAGGAGGTATGGAGAGAGAAAAAGAGAAACAAATGTAATAATCTCAATAATAAACATTTAATTTTTAAAAAGAGAAAGAAAAAGAAATGAGATGATGTAATTGAACTTTTGGACATAATCAATGAGAATCAGGATGATGTAATAGAGAGACAGGGAGTATCCTGGGAACAACTAGAAAGATAATCAAGTTGGATAAAAGGTGTGAAACCCCAATAGGATTTGCTGGGATGAGGTCTGGGAAAAATTAAAAATGGGAGTAAGGAGAATTTGAGTGGTTCTTTGTTCTTTACCTGAACCAAGAAGATATAGTATGGAAGATTAACAGGAGCCTTGTGGCAGTGCTTTGGTGCCTACCTTCCCCCCACATCACCAAAGATATATGAATTCCCTTAATTCACAAAATCTTGCCATCAGGTTTAAATTTCTCCGTCCATTTTCCTTTGAAATTCTTTTCTCTGGACACAGCAAAAGAACTCTGTACTTTTACCAGTAACAATGCCAATCAAATTATTATTGCCAATATCAGTGATGTTTAGGTTTTGCCAAATACAAATAGTAAATTATCATTTCTGACCTTATTTGAACTCTGTGTCATGTGATATTCCTGAACACTCAATACTTTAGGAAACTATTCCTCTGGTCTCAATATCTCTCCCTCTTGCTTTTCTTCTTATATTGAGCTTTCCCCCAAGGTTCTCTTCTCTTTGTGTCTCCTTCCTACATACTTTACAAAGTCATATCCATCCTACATTCACATTTCAAATAGATGTTGTATGTATCCTGAGAACTTTAAGTCTATATTTCTAGCCTAGACCTTTCTCTAGAACCTAAGGGCCAACTTCTTACTTGATAGGCTACCTCCATTTAAACCTAGAGGTTTAAATGTTTCCTAGTCAGTCAATGATTCTACCATCTACTTGAAAGTTACACTTGACTCCTCCCTTCAACCATGCTCATATTGCTTCTACCAACTTAATATACCTAATGTTGGTTTATTTCTCACTATCCCTGTGGGAAACTTGTTGTGCTTGACAGCCATTTTGTAGTAAGCTCCAGCCACGTTAGTACTAACCTCGGGCTAGGTTTCTATTACCCCAAACCCTATCTCTTTCCCGTAATCCAGGTGTTTTGCCTTAAAGGCTAGGCCAGGTGTTTCGTCTTCAGGGCTAGGAATTTTCACTAACTTCCTCATTCCTCCTTCTCCCTATAAATACCCCGAACTCTTCCTGAATAACTGAGACTTGATCAGAACTTTGTCTTGTCTCCATTCTTTGTGTCTCTTGTCCCTTTCATCCTCACTCCCCCTCTAGGGTCCTCGTTGACTTAACCCCTGGGTTGGGACAATCCCATTTCTAATACCATAGTCAGGATTATACCATTTCTTATTACAGATTCTTCTGGCCTCCAGACTTAACTCACTCTCTAACATCCTGGTAGAGTATTCATACTATGGTACAAATCTTATCATACATCTCACTCCTTTGCTAAAAATTTTTTAGTGCCTCCCCAGTAGCTCAATTTCAAATTCCCTAACATGACACACCCAGCCTTTACCTACATCTCTTGGCTCTTTCCACTTGTGTCACTGTAGTCAACTAATGAAAATACTTGCAGTTTCATAAATTCATTATATACTCTCATACTACCAGCCTTTGTGGCTGCTACTCTCCTATATAAAAGTCCTCCCTGATTTCTAAACCAAATTAATAGTAACTTTTGGTTGAAAGCTCAATTTAGCTTTCATCTTCTCAAGAAAATTTTTCTTGCCCTCTTATTCTGTCTTACATAACTTTCCTATGTATTTCCTATGTGTTCCTCTTTATGATAGCATGTGTTAAAACACAGTGTTCTATTTAATAGCTGCTTATATAGAAGATTGTCTAAACACTAGACTATGATCTCCTTGAAGGCAAGGATTTATTTTTTTGTCTCAGTTCTCCAGTCGTATTATGGCACACAATAGATATTCATAACTACTTATTGAATGACCAACTGAATGAATGAGTGGCATGTATTCTGTTTTCAGATTTGCTAGTTTCACATAGACTTTAAACAATATTACAAAAAATTATAAAATTCATGAAAGTATTTATTCCTACAAGGGAATAATGCTAAAAGGGCTATATCAAAATTCACCTTCTCAGCTTTTCCTTGCTTGAATGAAGAAGAGAAATCTTTTTGCTTGTTTCAAAATCAGAAAATGGAGCCTTTAATTCAAGCCCAATGTCCTTTCTTACAGACTCAGAGCTAGAAACAAGAGAAAATCATACTATATATTTAAGGAGAAAATTAATAATAAGCACCAATATACTAATCAAAGGGTGTGTATCTAAATATCTTGCTTCATACAAAGTTACAGTAGATATCAAAGCATGTTACCTTACATATTTGGTGCAGAATATTTTATTTCAAAATTTCAAAAGAATTTATTATCAAGATCATCATAAACTCAATGACTGATCAATATTCTAAAATACACAGGTAAAGAATAACACATACAAGCAGGATTAAAACAATCTGACCTGATTACAACTATCCCAAATTATATAATTGTATCTAAAGGTGCATTACAATGTTTCTTTGTCTGCATCTACCAGATTGTCAAACTTCAAAGGGAAGGTAGGGGAGGCTGGGGGTAAAGCGGAGATATTAATCAAAGGACTTGTATAGATGCATATAAACCTAACCAATGGACACAGCCACTAGGGAAATGAAGACATGAGTAGGAGGGGGGGCTGGGGGAGCAATTGGGGGAGAGGGGATAAGAACACATATATAATACCTTAATCAATAAAAAAAAGAGAAAATAGAAAAAAATTAAAATAAAGGTGCATAAAAGAAAAAAGAAAATGGATTAGAGGGCCAAGACACACTATTCCAACTTGATCAGCAAGGGCTGATTTCTTCTATATAAAAATTTGTCAACTGCCCAGGTAGAGTGGCTGTGTTGGTTGAGCATCATCCTGTGCATTGAAAGGTTGCCAATTCAATTTCTGGCTAGGGCACATACCTGGGTTGCGGGTTTGATCCTTGGTCAGGGCATGTGCAGATCAATGTTTCTCTCTTCTCTCTCTCTCTCTCTCTCTCTCTCTCTGTCTGCCCCCCTCTTTCCTCTCTCTAAGCATATTCCCAGATGAGGAAAAATAATAATAGAAAAATAAAAATTTATGGACATTTTCTAGCTCTACCATTTTTCTAGAACTTCAAGCATTTTCATTAACTAATTTGATTGATTTTTATGAAATTTTCCTAACAAACTTACAAACTAATATTAGCTCCTTTATCCCAAGAGATATAACTTGATTTCAAATTTTACTTGTATTTTTAGTAGTAGGATTCTGAGGGAAAATAAAGATTCAAGATGAGTGAGGCTCAAAAAGCGGTTGCAAATAATATAAGAAAATCACAAAGCCTTCCAAAACCTTTCCCAACCTTATATCCCAGATAAGGTTTAGTACAGTAAATCTCTTTGAGGTAAAAATGTTAAATATGATTACTTAAGTAATAGCATCTTTGTCTTCACCTCATTTATTGGTTGCCAAGTCTCTTCAAAACAGTAAATGGCCATATTTCTACAAATAGTAGATGATCATGTTCTACAAATTCGGGAAGTGAATGACTCAAAACTCCCATCATCATCACCCATGTCCTCAGCAAGTATGTCCTTTGTAGCCTTATGCTATAAGGCTACATCAAAATTCACTTCTCAGCTTTTTCTAGATTGAATGAACTTCCTGGAAAATCAACTTGAAGGGAAAAATATTCACAAACACTGAGTTTTTATAAGCATAATACAATGCTACCATTAGAAGGGTCTATCAGTTAAATTGCCTATAAACTACAGATTTGAATACCAGTTCTGATATCTCTCAAGTGGAGGAACAGAAGCAGAGAGAGAAAACTTATTAAGTGTTATTTTCAATGATTGGGCATATAGATTAATTAATTTTAAAAAAAGACATCAGGGAGAAGATTAGTGGGTGGATAATAGCTGAGGCTGCTCTTCTTTGTTTAACTATTGGGGTTTATGTAAATTTTTTGTTTGAAGATAAGATTCTATTATTTTAAAAAGTTTGAACACCACTGTTATTATTTAGTTTTGATTAGTGATCATCCAGACTCTTCTTTAACACATCCAATCATGGGGAACTTACTACCTTATAATTCACCTGGCTTCCCTATAGTCAACTATGACTATTATGAAGTAGTTCCTTATATTTAGCTGAATACGCTGTAATATGTATCTATAGTTACAGCTCAGGATTCTGAAATATAGAAAAAATTGCATCCCTATTTTACAAACTAACCTCTTCTATCTTTTGCATCATCCCTAGTACAGTAAGTTCTCAATAAATTTTAAGTAAGATGTACACAGCAAAAGCTGCTACTTTGAAAAAGTAAAAAAACACACACTAACCAAGCAAATAGATCAGTAGAAAAATATCCCAGCTGTTCACTACAGGACTTCTGCCGGGGAAATCCAGATTGTTCAGGCTTCATAGAACTTTCATTCTTAACTAGAAATTTTAAAAGGGGGACCACTTTAATTCTAAAATCACACATACACATCCTAATCAACAGTAGTTGTCACTTTTTAATAGATTTTACAAAGTAGTATTTTTTAAAAAAACAGAAAGCAATTTATCAATTTAAACAATGAATCATGAATCCACCCAGGTTACAAAGCAAAATTAAAGCACTACATATGATTTATCCCAGAACATCCTCATACAACCAGATTTTTTAAATTTAGAAATACATTTGTTTGAAACATATTCAACCAAGTTTACTTATTAAGTTCTTATTTATAGAATAGTGGCCTGGTGCATGAAATTCATGCACATTAAAAGGGGATTAATAGAGGAAATAATTTAATATTGCTATTTGCCCTTTCTCTATAATAGAAATGTCAGAGATGAAAGAAAATTAGTAAAATGTATATGAAAACCCTCCTCCTGTCAGTCTGGGTACACCACGGAACTCAGAGTCAAGTCCCCGCCCATCCACATGCACCTCAAAATCACATGAGACCCAGACCCGGCTGGCCTCTGCCCCCACTGGGCTAGATCCAGACCTGGCCAGTCCCATCCTTGTCAAGCCCCACTGGGCAGGGGACATAGCCTCAGGTCCCTTGGCCCAGCACCAAGCCAGGGGGCATGTCCTGAGGTCCTCCAGCCCAGACTGAAGCAGGAGTCATGCCTTGAGGTTCCCCCATCAAACCCTGCCAGGTGAGGGACATGGCCTGAGATCCCCTGTCAGCCCCACTAGGTAGGGAGGCACAGCCTCAGGTCCCCCGGCTCAGCACTGGAAGTGGGGGGAGGGGGAAGAAGGGGAGCACAGCCTCAGTCCCCTGACAAGCCCTGCTGGGCAGGAGGTGCGGTCTGAGTTCCCATTACTCAGCACTGGGGGTGCACCTTGAGGTCCACCATCAAGCCCTATTGGGTGGGGAGCATGATCTGAAGTCCCCTGTCAAGACCCACCAGGCAGGGTGCATGCAGCCTCAGGTTCCCTAGCCTGGTACTGGGGTAGGGGTGAGGCCTGAAGCCCCCCAAGCCATTGCCAGGGTGGAGACATGGCCTGAAGTTTCCTGTGAAGCCCCACCTGGTGGGGGGCATGGTCTGAGGTCCCCTAGCCTGGCTCCAGTGCCAGAGGTGCAAACTGAGATCCCCTGTCAAGCTACACTGGGCAGGGGTGCAATCTGAGGTTCCCCAGCCTGGTGCTGCGGTAGGGGGCGTGGCCTGAGTTACCCCGAACCAGCCCTGGTGGTGCACCTTGAGGTCCTCTGTCAAGCCCTGCTGGGTAGGGGGTATAGCCTCAGGTCCCCTATCAAGCCCCCATCAAGCACAGTTGGGCGGAGGATTGCAGTCTGAGGTCCCCCAGCCTGGCCCTGGGGTGGGGGAGCAGCCTGAGGTCTCCTAGCCCAGCATCAGGATGGGAAGTGCATCTTGAGGTCCCCTGCCAAGCCCCGCCAGGTGGGGAGCATGACCTCAGGTCCCCTGGCCTGGTACCAGGATCGGGGCATGGCCTAAGATCCCCCAGCCTGATGCCAGGGCAGGGAGCACAGCCTGAGGTCCCCTGTCAAGTCCATGGCGTAGCTTCAGTTCCCTGCTGATTGCTTGTTAAGGTTCCTTATGAGAACTTACCTTCAGCTGTGGGTGCAGCCATCTTTGTGACAGAGTGATGGTCAATTAGCATATTCCCTCTTTATTAGATAATTGACAGAGAAAATATGTATGCGTCTTCAGTAAGTAGCTACAATGTTAAAATATGGCATCTGATGTTTTTATTGTATATATTTTTTATGTTTTGTTTTGCTTTGCTTTGTTTTTGCAACTGCTCATTCTCAGAGCAGAGATGAGAAAACTGGAAGCAGATTTAGTTAAGATGAATAGAAAGGGTGCTAGACAGGTGGTGATGAGCAGCTGCTCTATTTCTACTGAGAATCTTATAAGATCTTCATCACTACAATAAACCATTCCAGGAAAAACTCTGAAACTGTAGGGGCTGGGAGCCAGTGGAATGTTACAAAACAGACTCACTAATCTTCCCTGAATATTAATAAAGAACATTAAAAAAGAAGGGTGTATTAAATCTTGTATCATCTGAAATATGAACTCATACAGGATAATCTGAGACTGTGAGACTCATTTTAAGAAAAATATTACCTTAATTTTAAAAGATTTCCCAGCTAGTATCCCAAGGATAAACTATTAATAGTCATTGGCCAGCAATAATTCCAGTAGAATTTATTTCAGAAATTAGAGTATATCCTTTTACAAGCTAAATTAAAGTTAATTTAATTTCTAAAGTGTTTAGATGTTGGTGATAAGACTATATATAATACAATAGAAGTGAAGGATTTATAAATGTTAGATCAAATTGAAGCACTGATATTATCTATTTCTAATACAGAAATAATAACCACTCTACTAACTTACAGAAGTAAAATAATTTATATGCAAGTGTTTTTGCAAAGCACAAAGTACAACATGATTTAAGGTAGTGGCCCTGGCTTTTAGGCAATCATATAAGGACACAGCATGATTAATTTAATTTTAATGACTAAAAAATGATGTGGAAGCTAGATTATCAAAACCAAAATAACCATCTCACTATCAATTTTTTTATCAATAAAAAATCCCTGTGCCTACCATAATGCTGTATTTGTCTTCTATAACACGTTTTAATCCCTGGAATAAGTAAGTCTTTTCTCCATAAGTAGAGAAAGTTTCCATTTATTTATTTACTTGTTTTCTTCAGACTATGATTGGCAAGGATTACATGTTCTTTACAGTCCATAGCATATAGTCAATTCTTAGCAAATAAAAGGCACAAGTGATAAACTAACTTTAAAAATATGAATATAACTTTGTGGTATTTTAATTAGAAATGTTCAAATCTTTACAAATTTGTTTTTCACTCACCAGTATTTGAGAAATATGTTTTCCAGTATTTTGCCACAATGCTAAGTTTCTCCATAGTCAGTGGTTCAATTAAAGTAATATCAGCTCCGTGCCCTGAAAGACAACCTAAGAATATTTGTATTAAATACTGATCTATGATTCTATTTGGAGAAAAAACAAATAATATACATAGTAGGCACATACCTTCAAAATTTTCAGGGATTATAAAAACAAATAGCAAATATATATTTTTCTTCCTGCCAAATCTGAGGGAAAAAAATATCAAAGTGAAGCAAAATCATCACAAGAATTGGATTTAATAATTTAGCCTCTTAGGAATTGAACTAGAATGATTTTCTTTATTGCATTAAAATTTAAAATGGTGGTATCATTATTGAAATTTAGTAAAAGTAGCATCTCAATCAGTGAGGGAAAGGTAGACCACTTGAACAACTTATAAGAAAAGTGAATGTATTTTTATTCATATAATTATATACAGAGAAGTCTGATGTGTGCTGCTGGCTAGGGTGTATAGTACAATTGCAGGTTACTTGAGAAATACAAGGGAAAGAGATACTTTGCTGAAACTGATATTTACTCTATTTGATGCTTTATTTATGAGAGATGCTTAAGGGTCTCTAGTTTAATGGGCAAGACATCCAAATTCTGAATCTGTAGTCAAACCCATGGCTTCTCTGAGAAGGAATTCATTCTGTTAATAAGAATAGTCTTTTTATAATTCACATCCACTAATGCTTGGTTCTTTACAACTGGGGAAAGGAAAAGTGGATGACTTTAAAGAAATAAATCTTTATTTTTAGAATAATTTTGTACTTACAGGGAAAATATGAAAATAATAGAGTTCCCACAGATCCCAAACCCAATTTCCTGTATTGCTAACATTTTATGTTGGTGTTCATATGTCTCACAATTAATGAGCCAATATTGATACATTATTATTCATTTAAGTTCATATTTTATTCACATTTTCTTAGTTTTTACTTATAATCCTTTCTTCCTAGCCCAGGATCCCATACATTTAGTTATGTCTTCTTAGTTTCCTCCAGATTGGGACACTTTTGTGATTTTTTTTTTTTTATGATCTTGACAGTTTTGAGAATATTGCTCAGGTAAGTGTAGAATGTAAGATGGGCCACTTGTATTCTTGCTTTTAAAAAATAAGCCTAAATATTATCCAGATTCTTGGTCTTACCACCAGTTTACAAGAAATTTAAGTAAAGAGGAATGTTTTAAAGACTAAGGATGAAGTGAGCAAAATCCCAATTGAGGGAAATTATATTTTTTTAAATGACCCTTTTAAAAACCTAAATAAAGAACAAGATCAAAAATAACAGAGGAAAAGAAAAAGTGAATCCTGATCTATATAAACTCATAGTTTAAAAAAAATGTAAGATAAATAAGAGAAATTTCAACATTGTTTGTATATTTTATATTAAGAAATTATTATTAATTTTTAGGTGTGATATTGGTATTGAGAATATTTTAAAAGACTTCTTATCTTAGATAGGTACTTATTAAACTATTTATGGATAAAAGGAAATTATATCTCTTAAATTTGCTTTAAAATAATCTCTCCAGCAGGAGTGGAAGGGTGGGAAAGGAGGTATGGGAAAGGGAAGAGATGAAACAAGATTGGCTGTTTCTATTAAAGCTACATTATGAGAACATGAAAGTTCATTATATTATTCTTTGCACTTTTACATGATTGAAAGTTTCCAAAATAAGACAAATTGTGGCATTGTTCTGCTAAGAAAACATATTTACCAATGTGATAGCTGATAAGGCCTAATCTTCACAATTTATAAGAAACTCACACATCTTAACAAAAAGAAGATAAATAATCCAATCCAAAAAATGGGCAAATACCCTAACCAGTTTGGCTCAGTAGATAGAGCTTCAGCCTGTGGACTCAAGGGTCCCAGGTTCGATTCCAGTGAAGAAGTGTACTTTGGTTGCGGCCACATTCCCAGTGGGGAGTGTGCAGGATGCAGTTGATCGATATTTCTAACTCTCTATTCCTCTCTCTTCCTCTGATATTTATCAATAAAATATATTTTTTAAATGGGCAAAGGATTTAAATAGACACTTTTGAAAGTGGACATACAGAAGGCCAAGAGACATATGAAAACAAGCTCCAAGTCACTAATCATCCAAGATATACAAATCAAAATGACAATGAGGTACCATCTCACACCTGTCATGATGGCTATCATCAACAAATCAACAAATGGCAAATGAGGATGTGGAGAAAAAGGAACCCTCATGCACTGCTGGTGGGAATGCAGACTGGTATAGCCACTGGTATGGAGTTTCCTCAAAAAATTAAAAATGAAACTCCCATTTGACCCAGTAATCTCACTTCTAGGAATATATCCCAAGAAATCAGAAACACCAATCAGAAAGGACATATGCACCCCTATGTTCATAGCAGCACAATTTACAATAGCTAAGATTTAGAAACAGCGTAAGTACCCATCAGCAGATGAGTGGTTTAGAAAACTGTGGTACATCTACACAAGGGAATACTATGCTGCTCTAAAAAAGAAAGAACTCTTACCGTTAGCAACAGCATGTATGGACATGGAGAGCATTATGCTAAGTGAAATAAGCCAGTCAGAGAAAGATAAATATCATATGATCTCACTCATTTATGGAATACAATAAATAGCATAAACTGATGAACAATAATAGATCCAGAGACAGAGAAGCATCAAACAGACTGTCAAACTTCAGAGGGAAGGCAGAAGGTGGGGTGGGGATAAGAGATCAACCAAAGGATTTGTATGCATGCATATAAGCATAACCAATGGACACATATACTAGGGGCTGAGGGTATGTGACATTGGGTAGGGGTGGTCAGGGAGAGGTCAATGGGGGTAAATGGAGACATATGTAATACTATATGTAATGCTTTAAACAATAAAGAATTAAAAAAACAAAAACTAAGCCACCAAAAAAAAATTGTAGCATTATTATTAACTACACTTTGGTAGTCAATAAATTGGAATTTCCCATAATTTGATAGATACTGAGCTCTGACATTAGCTAAGAGAAATAATCTTCAAATTAGAATATTATTGTGAACCTGACTTTAAAGAGAACAGCTAAAACTGTCTCAGAAAAACAAACTGTGCTTAAATATGTAAAACATCATTTATGGGGATTAATAAAGATGGTTATTATTTACTAGAAGCCCTTTGCATGAAATTTGTGCATTTGGAGGCGGGAGGTCCCTCAGCCCAGATTGTGAGAGGGTGCAGGCCAGGTCAAGGAACCCCCACTGGTGCACGATCAGGGCCAGGGAAGGACATGGGAGGTTGGCCAACTAAGGAAAGGGCTATGGGAAGGCTCCAGGGCATGTCCAGCCCTCTCACCCAGTCCCAATTAGCTGGACCCCAGCAGCAAGCTAACCTACTGGTGGGAGTGTCTGACCCCTGGTGGTCAGTGCACATCATAGTGAGCAGTTGAGTGGCCTTAGCATATCATTAGCACATTATGCTTTGATTGGTTGAATGGCCAACTGGATGACCGGACACCTAGCATATTAGTCTTTTATTATATAGGATTCTTTCAAACAAGACCTGAAAAACCCCAAGTGCATAATATTGTTAGATTGTCTTCCACATGCATTTAAAGGCAAATATACATCATTCTATATTGCTAGTTACATTATAAATAATTTATACATCTGGGTCATATATACAATATTGAGAACCTACTCTGTGCTAGACCGTGTTAGACTCTAGGAGATACTCTGATATTTTGAAAAGACATAAACAGACAAGGTCCCTTCTCTCCTGGACTTAATGGTTTCTTAAAGAAGACAGACATTGAACAAATACTGTAGATAATTATGTAAGTGAACAAATATGTGCCCAGTGCTATGAAGGAAAGCCACATATAATTGGAGCACATATTTCGACACCAACCTGCTCTGCAGCCTCAGGGAGACTTCCTGAAAGAAATGCCTCAGTGCCTGGCTAGGCATTAGCCACCTGAAAAGTAGGGGCTGGAAGAGGGAAGGAAACAGCTGACCAATAAAGAACATTCTTGGCAAAGGGAACAGCAGGTGCACAGCCCTGAGGTGCACAGAACAGGTGAATTTGGGAAAGTAAAAAAAGTCAAAATGGCTGAAACTGGTTTGGCTCAGTGGATCTCGTCAGCCTGTGAACTGAAAGGTCCCAGGTTCGATTCCGGTCAAGGGCATGTACCTTGGTTGCAGGCACATCCCCAGTAGGGGGTGTGCAGGAGACAGCTGATTGATGTTTCTTTGTCATCAATGTTTCTAAATCTCTATCCCTCTCCCTTCCTCTCTGTTAAAAAAAAATCAATAAAATATATTTAAAAACTAAATTTTTTTAAAAAAAAAGTCAAGATGGCTCTAGCACAGAGCATCTGATGGAGAGACACAGAGATGAGACCAGAGAGATAGGTAGGACTAGAGTCTAATTACCATAGGCCTTTTAAGCAAAAGTGGAGATTTGGTATTTAATTAAAATGAATAGGAAATTTTTAAGCTCAGGAGTCACATGATTATATTTACATGTTAGAAATACCACTGAGGTGATACAGCTCACCCCACTCTCAAGAGCCCTACCAGCCACTTCCTACATCTCAACCTTTGCAGAGGAGACAGCAGCACAGACAAAGCCTACAAGTTTAAATAGAATCAGGGAGCATCAGTGACAGGATTGGGGTTGGGACCATCCACCCTACTATCCTGGGAACCTAACTGGTGCTTCCCCCACATAGAAGAGCTTATAGAAACTCCCAATATCCAGAGGATCTCTGCCTAGCCGAGGACAGGGAAATATTCTGGGATATTCTCAGAAGACTAACTCTAGGACAGGGAAAAAAACACACACACACACCACTTTGCCTGAAATTTGAATAGCTCCTCCCCCTCATGACAGATGCAGCGGTCTATACTCCCAATTACATAAAGCCCTTTGAGAAACAGTCTTTTATTTTTTAATTTTTATTGATTTCAGAGAGGAAGGGAGAGGGGGAGAGAGAGAGAAACATCAATGATGAGAGAGAATCATTGATTGGCTGCCTCCTGCACAACCCATACTGAGGATCAAGCCCACAACCCAGAAATGTGCCCTGAGTGGAAATTGAACCATGACCTCCCAGTTTATAGGTTGATACCCAACCTATAAATACTGAGCCCATGCCAGCTGGGCTCAAACATATTTTTAAGTGATAAAAACCTGTGTGGTATAATGAAGGCATTAAAAACAGGAAGAGGAGAGAGTGGCAGAAGGGAACAATGGACTTAACAGGTAAGACCATTAAAAGAAACATTGTGTAATTTAGTCCAAGTTTTGAAATTTAAAAAAATATGCTTTTCAGATTCACAAAAAAGTAAATGATCCTAAGTTAAAATACCCTAGAATTAGAGAATTTTTTTTAAAAAAGATTGTTTTGCTGTTAGAAATAATCTTGCATCTATATTTTTAAATTTAAGTACTTGATCTTACTAATACAAAAATAGGTTTAATTTGGATATATAGATTTATATGCTCTGATGACTTCAAAATTTCAAACTTTACCTCACACAGAATTGGAAACCCTAGGTTTTTGTCATTAGTAAAGAATCAATTACCAACCCAAACACTTTTCCTCCCAGTGAAACCTTAACTGTAACACTGTATAGAACTTCAATTCACATTCTCTATAAATCGTTTTTCCAGTTCCCAGGATCACCAAAAATATTTTTCCAAAAAAAAGGGTTAATATTCTTTAAAAGAAACATCCTAACTAATACCACTTCTTCCATATTCCAAAACCAAATTACAGGTTCTGAGAACTGATAAGTACCTTTTCAAATGAAGTCTCTTGGGTTTTAAAATTTTATAATTTGCCCTAGCTGGTTTGGCTAAGTGGATAGAGCATCAGATTGTATACTGAAGGGTCCCAGGTTCAATTCCAATCAAGGGTACATGCCTGGGTTGCAGGCTGGATCCCCAGTTGGGGTGTGAAGGAGGAAGGCAATCAATGATTCTCTCACATCATTGATGTTTCTATCTCTCCCTCTCCCTTCCACTTTAAAATCAATAAAAAATTTTTTTTTAAATAATAACAATTAAAAATAAAATAAAATAAAATAATTTTTTATAATTCACTAGAGGCCTGGTGCACGAAATCTTGAAGGGGAGGGGAGTCCCTCAGCCCAGCCTGTACCCTCTCGCAATCCAGCAATCAGACATCTCTCACACAATCCGGGACCACTGCCTCCTACTGTTCATCTGCCTGCCTGTGTGATGGCCCCTAACCCTTCTGCCTGCCTGATCACCTCTAACCCTTCTGCCTATCTGCTGGATTGCCCCTAAATGCCTCTGCCTGCCTGCCTGATCACCCCTAACTGCCTATGCCTTGGCCCTCATGACCATGGCTTTGTCTGAAAGGACATCCAGAAGATATCCAGTTTATCCAGTTTAATTAGCATATTACCCTTTTATTAGTGTTTCCTGATGTTTCACAGAATATACTGTTTAAATGTTATTCCTTGTATTATCCTCCACATACAAAATTAGATACTGATATTTTAGTGTCCATTTCTATGACTGTCTCTAGTACTTTCTGGAACTAGAGGCAGCTCAAATTACAGCAGTGCTATTCCCAGTCTTGCTTTCATTTCCAGGTTTGTTCCCTGGTACTTAGGGAGGTGGGGGTGGGAAAGATCATTCAAAGCCTTATAAGATAAGCTGTATACTTGGCTGACTAAAGAACCTCTGAAATCTATCATCTAATAAGAGGATCAAAGGGTTCTTATAAATTCTTATGAAGTTGGAAAAAAATTGCTACATTTACTTGCTTTCAAGCTGCAAAACTTTCAAGAGACAAAAGCCAATATCCCTTTCAGGTTGTGATCTTCTTGAATACAGTTACCTATTATACTCTGTGTGTCCCAATGCAGCCAGACTAACCTTGTGTGGCCTATTTGATACATAATAATGTTTTTTGTTAATTAATTAATTAATTAATTAAGACAAGCATTTTCAGTAAGAAAATTGAGGGTTTTACTAAAAATTTAAAAACACTGAGTTTATTTGCTACTAATAGGCCACCTGAAATAAAATGTAGTCAAGACCTTAGTTTATTCTGGTCAACAGTAAAGGATGATGTGCCCTGCTCCCACTATGCTATTTGTCAGAAGAGTTCCTCCTATGAACTTTCTAAGTCAGGTTCACCACATGACATGATGCTAGAAATGGTAAGATCTAGAATTTTCTCAATTCTGATTTTTACCACCATCAATTTATGGGATAATATTTTTACTAAAACTAGTTACATATTTTGTTGCTATTGTGTGTATTATCAAATATCTAGAGGAACCAGTCATGCCTAATAAAATTTACTGAGTTGCACTGTCAAGTACAGGATGTTTTGGATTCAGGGACATAACACAACAATTTGTTAGATTCCTGTGGCTCAGAAGACAGAATTTTCTTAGTTAAATAATAAGTTAATCAATCAAACAATTGAAACTAAATAGGAAAAAGTAAAATTAGAGTCAAACCTGATTTGTAGACTGAGCTAAGAGAACCACATTCTGCATTCCTTTCCTACTGCTAAACTGCTCTGAACTCATGAGAACCACAGAATTTTAAAAATAGAAGAGACATTTCATGAAATGGAGAATCATAATTTATGACAGGATCCAATCAATATTAATTGGTTTGAAACATATTTTAGTTTTATATACCTGGCTTTGGAAGATAAAGTGTCTGAATATATCTGACTCTTCAAGTATCTACTCCTTGAATGTGGCTCAGCTTTGAAGGTCAAATATCTCTAGAATTCTGGATCCAACCATATAAATCCTAAAACTATGTTAAAATATTTTACTACTGAGTTCATCTAGCTCAAAAAAAAAGTATTCATAAAATGAAATATAGCTCTTTCTTGGTGCTGCCTATACGGAGGTGGCAGCCATCTCTTACGCGGCACCATGGCTGCCCTCAAGCCCCTCGTGAAACCCAAGATTGTCAAAAAGAGGACCAAGAAGTTCATCTGGCACCAGTCAGACCGATATGTCAAAATTCAGCGAACTGGCGGAAACCCAGAGGCATTGACAATAGGGTGCATAGAAGATTCAAGGGTCAGATCTTGATGCCCAACATTGATTATGGGAGCAACAAAAAAACAAAGCACGTGCTGTCCAGTGGCTTTCAGAAGTTTCTAGTCCATAATGTCAAGGAGCTTGAAGTGCTGATGATGTGCAATAAATCTTACTATGCTGAGATTGCTCACAACGTTTCCTCAAAGAACTTCAAAGCCATTGTGGAAAGAGCAGCCCAGCTGGCCATCAGAGTCACCAATCCCAATGCCAGGCTGCACAGCGAAGAAAATGAATAAACAGATTGTGTACACATTGTATTTGTGTAATAAAATCATAAAATTCTGCCCAAAAAATAAAATTAAATATAATTAAGGAGTATTATTAGAAATGTTAACCTATAAATGAGATGTACCATAACTCTTAAAAATGTCCATCTATAAACTACTGATAATTTTATGGATGATTAAAATTGAGCAATGATGAGCTCCAAACTGAAAACATAGTTTTTCTATGAAAACAATTGAAGAATCTTTTTAAGGAAGCTGCTTATATACTATTCCAAAATGATTATGTCCTCTAATACTTAAAATAAGTTTGGACACTTCTACTCTATAGGAAGTTTCTCATTCATTGTGAGGCACATAAAGTGCCAAAAGAGAGAAGAGTAAGGTAAAAGACCTATCCAGAGATATTATAAGATAACAAAAAAGATCTAAGCTAAGGAAAAGTGGCCCATCATCCTCACAGGAAGCCTCCCTGCCTTTTGTTTGTTTTCCTGCTGGAGGCTGAAGAGCAGCAGGGTTCCTGCTGCTCTGCCATGTGCAATGCGGCCCATGTGACTCATCAGTCCTCCTAGGTATCCCTGCATGGACACCTCAGCCTGTCCTAGCAGGGATAGCCCCCGTTTTCAGTTCCTGAGGGGCAGCTGTGCCCCACTCATGCAAGGAGCTGTGCTCACCACAGGGATGGGCTCCCATCTGTGTTCACTGTGCCTCAGTCTGACAAAACATTCTGCAGTGTTCTGAGAAGGACCTCTGACTAGAGAGTCAGAACTCTATCTGGAGGGTGGGAGGAAATGGTGGAAAGTAGAGGGACATTTCCCAAAACTAGTCCCAGAGCAGAGAGAGAGAATGGCTGAGGGTTGCACCAGGAGTGCTTGGTGGTGAGTTAAGGGACAGTTGAACTCCAGAAGACAGTGGGGGACTGCTGGATGGGGCTCCCCTGACCAGGCAGCCCCCACTGCTGCTGGGTTTCCTCCCTGAGCCACCAGCTCAAACATGAAGACCATGCCATCGTGAAGGGGAAAGTGGATGTTATCATAAGCCTGAAAATCTACAACTATGGCACCCACTGAACAGCTGCAAACCCGAGGGAACTGATCCCCAATTGGCACAAACATGCAGATTCAAAGGAGCTATACACACCACCAAGGATAGGTCAAATTTTGCCTGGGATAAGGAGAGAGAGAAGTATATAACCAGACTCCTGGAGAAGAGAGACCATGAGCAGACAAAGAAATAGCCGCATATGAAAGAAAAGCAGGCATCACCAGAAAAGGAAGTAAACAAAATGGAGGCAAGCAACCTGACAGAGAAAGAATTCAGAGAAATGATCTTAAGGTGGCTGAAAAGAATGGAAGACAAATTTGACAACGTAAGTAAGAACTAAGAGGAAATGAAGAAATAAGAAGAAATGAAAAATGACATCACTGCTGTAAAAAACTCAATAGAAAGAATCAAAAGAAGACTAGAAGAAGCAGAGGAACCCATCAGTGAGCTAGAAGACAAGAAAGGAAAAAATACCCAAGAAGAGCAGCTTCTATGAAAAAAAAAATTAAAAACCAGGAGGAGAGCCAAAGGGAACTTTGGAACAACATGAAACAAAACAACATCCACATAACAAGGATTCCAAAAGAAAAGGAAACTGAGCAAGGAATAGAAAACTTGTTTGAAGAAATAATAACAGAAAACTTCCCTGATATAGGGAAGAAAAAACCCGCACAAATCCAGGAAGCTCACAGACTCCCAAGCAAAATGAACCCCAGTAGACTGATGCCAAAGCACATTATAATTAAATTGGCAAACACCAATGACAAAGTAAGAATTTTAAAAGCAGCCAGAGAGAGATAGAAAGTTACTTACAAAGGACACCCCATTAGAATAGCAACTGATTTCTCAACAGAAACTCATCAGTCCGGAAGTGAATGGAATGAAATATACAAAGTTATGCAAAGGAAGGGTCGGAATCAAAGAATACTGTAACCAGCAAGGCTATCCATCAAAATTGAAAGTGAAATCAGGAGCTTCACAGACAAAAAGGGACTAAGGGAATTTATTACAACCAAACCAGCAATGCAAGAAATGCTAAAGGGTCTGCTGTAAGGAAAAAAGAAAAGGAAGCAGAGGGAACACAGGTGTAAAGAATAAATATGGTACCAAATAAGTACCTATCAATAATTACTTTAAATGTAAATGAATTAAATACCCCAATCAAAATACATAGTGTAACGGATTGGATAAGAAAACATGACCCATATATGTGCTGTCTACAAGAAAACCCACCTCAGAAAAAAAGATGGACACAGACTAATGGTGAAGGAATAGAAACAGGACTTTCAGGTGAATGGAAATGACAAAAAAAAATGGGGATAGCAATACTTATATCTGACAAATTAGATCTAAAAAAATGGGGGTAGCAATACTCATATCTGACAAATTAGATCTTAAAGCAAAGAACATAAAAAGATATAAGGAAGACCACTTCATAATACTAAAGGGAACAATCCAACAAGAAGAAATAACTCTGGTAAACATATATGCACCCAATACAGGAGCACCCAAAATACATTAAAAAAATTATTGGAGAATATCAAGGGAGAGATTGATAACAATGCAATCATAGTAGGAGACTTTAATACTCCACTATCACCATTGGACAAATCCTCTAAACAAAAACTCAGCATAGAAACATCAATCCTAAATGACTCACTAGATTAGAAGGAATGAATTGACATCTTCAGAACATTTCACCCCAAAGCCACAGAATATACTTTCTCCAGTGCACATGGGTCATTTTCAAAGATAAATCATATGATGGGTCATAGGCAAAGTCTCTTCAAATTCAAGAAGATAGAAATCATACCAAGCATCTTTTTAGATCACAGTGGCATAAAAATGGAAATCAACTACAATGAAAGCAATCTAAAGAAATAAAACACATGGAGACTAAACAGCATGCTATTAAACAATGACTGGGTTACCAGAGGGATCAAGGAAGAAATTAAAAAAAACAAAAACATCATGGCAACAAATGACAATGAAAACACAACAATCCAAAATCTATAGGACACAGTAAAAGCAGTCTTGACAAGGAAGCTCATAGCTCTACAAGCCTACTGCAAAAAACAAGAAACAATGGTAATAAATTACCTAACCCTACAACTCAAAGAGTTAAAAAGAGAGCAACAAAAAAAGCCCAGTGTAAGCATAAGGAAGGAAATAATAAAGATCAGAGCAGAGATAAATGACATAGACACCAAATAAACAATACAAAATATCAACAAAATCAAGAGCTGGTTCTTTGAAAGGATAAATAAGATTGATGAACCTCGATAGAAAAATGGCGGCGGAAGAAACGGACGCATCTGGAGCTTTGTCGCTGGGCAGAGAGAGAGAGAGCAGCTGAGAGTCAAGCGGGGAGTGTTTGTTGGCAAGTTAAGAGTCAGCTATCCTCCAGAAGAAGGCGGGGAACTGCTGCACGGGGCTCTCCTGGCCAGGCAGCCCCACTGCCACGGGGTTTTTGTTGGCCGGAGCCACCAGCACAAACGCGGAGACCGCGCCATTTTGCAGAGGGAGGTGGATGTCTGCAGTGGTCTGAAAGCTGCGGCTGGCTGAAACACCCACCGAACAGCTGGAGATCCAGAACACCGCTCTCCAATCGGCACAGACACGTGGCAGATTCAGAGATCCACACGGCACATGGAAAGGTCAGAATTAGCCTGGGATAAGGTGAGGTCTCCTGCCCCTCAGAACAGAGACGCACATACTGTGGGAGCCAGGCTGCAGAAAAGCTGCCTCTGGAGAGGTCCACAGAGGTGGACAGGGTGTAATCCCTAAGTGTGGAGGCAAACTCTCCGAGCTATTGACAGAGGGGAGCTCTGGAAAATGACTCGTTTTTTTTATCTGAGGCAGAGGGACAGCCTGGGAGTTATTACAGTGTCCCGTCTGCAAAATCCCCACAAACCGGCTTTGAGAACCACAGAGTAGCAGAATCTGAGCACAGCCTAGAGAGGTCCTGTGCTTTGTCTCAGAGATCAATTCCGAAACACTGCCACCCAGTGGGTGACACACAAATTGACTCTCACATAACCACAAAAGAATAAAGAGATTAAAACATCAACAGTGGAACACAGGGAACCGCAACACCTTCCCGATTGGGAAACAGGAGTGCCAAGCAGAATAATAGTGGAAGTGAATGACCATTCTATTTTTTTTCTTTATCTTTTTTTCTTTCTTTAAATTTTTTTTTCATTTTTCATTTTTACATATTTTAATTAAAAGACTATTTTTTTCTTTGCACCTCAATTGATTTTACCTTTTTAATTATTACATTTTTGTTTTAAACTAGTATTATTATTACTAGGATTTTACCTTTTTGGAAAAAAACAAGTGTCATTTTGTTTTCTCTTTATTTTACTTCGGGATTAGAGTTCTACATTCTATTTTCATCTTTCCTTTAGCATAATTTTACTCCAACTCAACTCTACCTTTATGCCAACACTTTCCTCCTAACTTTCCCCATTTTGTTGTCTTGTTTCTCTTTCCCTTTTCCAACTTTAGATTCCCCCTATTCTTTCTCTTTACCTGGTTAAAATTTCACCCCACTTATATATCTAATTTCAAATTCCTTACTACAAGTCCATACAAACCTCTCTCCTCTTGTCTTCTCTAGCCAAAAAGTTGTTTTTTCTCTATGTCCCTTTATTAGTATTTGAATGAACAGTGATTATATCGATTTTTTGAACTTTTTTTGTGAGATTGTTTTAGTGTATTCTACTTGTTTTATTTTGCTTTTTGCTTGCTTTGGTTTTTATCTCTCTTTTCCCTCACCTCCCTCGATACCAGTTGTTATCTGCAGTTTGTATTAATCTCTAGGTACTGGTTGCTGGCCTTTATTGGGATTAGTGACTGTTCTATTGGAGTTTTCCCCTGACATCTATATTTTGTTCCCCTTTTCTCTCTTATCCACTTTATTTTCTCTCTGACTTTGTTTCTCTTTCTCTTTTCTTTTTCTTCTCCTTTTTTTTATTTTATTTTATTTTTAGTTCATTTATTTTTTTTTCTCCCTCTCCCAATTTGATTTTGGCACTTCTTTCCTTTCTTTTTCCCTCAATTTCCGCTTCCTCTTTCTCTATTTACCCATAATTTGTCTTTCATTGGTGGTCACCTTATTGGTGATTATTAACATCATGAATACATTTCTGTTCAGTGCCTTGTGTGCTGTACTGGGTCATGTTGTAGTTTGTGCCTTTGAATCAACGTAGGAGAGAGAACCACAAAACCAGACACCCGGAGAAGAAAAACCATGGGCAGAAGAAGAAACAGCCCACATACGACAGATAGGCAAGTATCACCAGAAAAGGAAGTAAATGAAATAGAAGCAGAAATAAGCCTGCCAGAGAAAGAGTTCAGAGAAATGATCATAAGGTGGATGAAAAGAATGGAAGACAAATTCGACATTGTGAGTAAGAGCCAAGAGGAAATGAAGAAGACCCAACAGAAAATGAAAAAAAAGCAAGAAGAAATGCAAAAGAAGCAAGAAGAAATGCAGAAGAACCTAAAAGAAATGCAGAATAATGACGAAGAAATGAAAAATGACATCACTGCTGTAAAGAACTCAATAGAATGCATCAAAAGTAGACAAGAAGAAGCAGAGGACCACATCTGTGAGCTAGAAGACACGGTAGGAAAAAATACCCAAGTACAGCAGCTTCTAGAAAAAAAAATTAAAAGCAAGAAGAGAGCCAAGGGAACTTTGGGATAACATGAAACAGAATAACAACCGCATAATTGGGGTTCCAGAAAGAGTGGAAACTGAACAAGGATTAGAGAACCTGTTTGAAGAAATAATAACAGAAATTTCCCCAATATAGGAAAGAAAAAAACCACACAAATCCAAGAAGCTCACAGAGTCCCAGGCAAAATTATCCGCAACAAACAACACCAAGGAAAATTATAATTAAATTGGCAAACAGCAATGACACAGCAAGAATCTTAAAAGCACCCAGAGAGAAACAGAAAGTTATCTACAAAGGAACCCCCATAAGACTAGCTACTGATTTTTCAACAGAAACTCATCAGGCCACATGTGAATGGAATAAAATATACAAAGTCATGCAAAGGAAGCGTCTGAATCCAAGAATACTGTACCCTGCAAGACTCTCTATCAAAATTAAAGGAGAAATCAGAAGTTTCACAGACAAAAAAAGGACTAAGGAAATATATTACCACCAAACCAGCAATGCAAGAAATGTTAAAGGGTCTGCTGTAATAAAAAGAAAGAGGAAGCGAAGAAGGAACTCGGGTGTAAGGACTAAAAATGGCAACAGATAAGTACTTATCAATAATAACTTTAAATATAAATGGATTAAATGCTACAATCAAAAGGCATAGGGTAATCGATTGAATAAGAAAACATGATCCATATATCTGCTGTCTGCAAGAAACCCACCACATGAAAAGAGATGCACATAGATTGAGGGTGAAGGGATGGAAGATGGTATTTCATGTAAATGGAAATGAAAAAAAAAAGCTGGGGTTGCAATACTTATATCTGACAAATTAGATCACAAAGTGAAGGTCATAACAAGAGATAAAGAAGGACACATCATAATACTAAAGGGAACAATCCAACAAGAAGAAATAACTCTGGTAAACATATATGCACCCAATATAGGAGCATCTAAATACATAAAAATACTCTTGGAGGATATTAAGGGAGAGATTGACAGCAATACAATCATAGTAGGAGACTTTAATACCCCACTGTAACCACTGGACAAATTCTCTAAACAAAAAATCAACAAAGAAACATCAATCCTAAATGACTCACTAGACCAGATGGAATTAATTAACATCTTCAGAACATTTCACCCCAAAGCCACAGAATATACATTCTTCTCCAGTGCACATGGGTCCTTTTCAAAGACAGATCATATGTTGGGTCATAAGAAAAGTCTCTTCAAATTCAAGAAGACAGAATCATATCAAGCATTTTCTCAGACCACAGTGGCATAAAACTGGAAATCAACTATAATAAAAACAATAGAAAGAAATCAAACACATGGAGACTAAACAGCATGCTATTAAACAACGACTGGGTAACCAGAGAGATCAAGGAAGAAATAAAAAACATGGCAACAAATGACAATGACAACACAAAAATACAAAATTTATGGGACACTGTGAAAGCAGTCTTGAGAGGGAAGTTCATAGCCCTAAAAGCCTACTGCAAAAAGAAGAAACAATGGTAATAAATTACCTAACCCTACAACTCAAAGAGCTAGAATGAGAGCAACAAGAAAAGCCCAGTGTAAGCAGAAGGAAGGAAACAGTGAAGGTCAGAGCCAAGATAAACAACTCGGAGACCAAAGAAACAATTCAAAATATCAACAAAACAAAGAGCTGGTTCTTTGAAAACATAAACAAGATTGATGGACCTCTAGCCAGGCTCACCAAGAAGCAAAGAGAGAAGACCCAAATAAACAAAATCAGAAATGAAGGAGGAGAAATAACAACAGACCCCGTGAAATACAAAGGATTGTTAAAAAAATACTATGAACAACTCTATTCCAACAAATTGGACAACCTGCAAGAAATGGACATTTTCTTAGAAAATATAACCTTCCAAAACTCAATGAGGAGGAATCTAAACATCTCAATAGTCCAATAACTACGGAAGAAATTGAAGCAGTCATCAAAAAGCTTTCAGCAAATAAAAGCCCGGGACCAGATGGCTACACAGGAGAGTTTTACCAAACATTCAAGGAAGAATTAAAACCTATCCTCCTCACACTATTCGAAAACATTCAAGAGAAGGAACACTTCTAAACACCTTCTATGAAGCAGCATCATCCTAATACCAAAACCAGATAAAGACAACACAATGTAAGAGAGTTATAGGCCAATATCTCTCATGAACATAAATGCCAAAATCGTCAACAAAATTCTTGCAAATCGGATCCAGCAGTACCTCAGAAAGATCATACACCATGACCAAGCAGGATTCATCCCAGGAATGCAGGGATGGTACAATATCTGCAAATCAATAAATGTTATACATCCTTAAACAAATTGAGAGATAAAAATCACATAGTCATATCAATTGATGCAGAAAAAGCATTTGACAAAATCCAACACCTTTACTTGATAAAAACTCTCAGCAAAGTGGGAGTAGAAGATCATACCTCAACATCATAAAAGCCATATATGATAAACCCACAGTTAACATCATACTCAATGGGCAAAAACTAAAACCATTTCCCCTAAGAACAGGAACAAGACAGGGATGCCCACTCTCGCCTCTCCTGTTCGACATAGTACTGGAAGTATTAGCCATTGCAATTAGACAATAAGAAGAAATAACAGGCATGAAAATTGGAAAAGAAGAAGTAAAGCTGTCCTTATTTGCAGATGACATGATATTGTACATAAAAAACTCAAAGGACTCCATTCTAAAACTAATTGACTTAATTAATGAATTTGGCAATGTAGCAGGATACAAAATTAATGCTAAGAAGTCTGTGGCATTTCTATACACTAATAGTGAAAGTACAGAAAGAGAGACTAAAAAAGCAATCCCATTTACCATCGCACCAAAAAAATTAAGATACCTAGGAATAAACCTAACTAAAGAGGTAAAAGACCTATATGTAGAAAACTACAGGACACTGAAAAAAGAGATAGAGGAAGATGTTAACAGATGGAAGAGCATGCCATGCTCATGGATTGGGAGAATCAACATCATTAAAATGTCCATACTACCCAAAGCAATCTATAGATTCAACGCACTACCCATTAAATTACCAACGACATATTTCACAGACCTAGAAAGAATTCTTCATAGATTCATCTGGAACAAAAAAAGACCATCAATAACCACAGCAATTCTGAGAAAGAAGAATAAAGTAGGTGGGATCTCAATACCAGAGTTCAAGCTATACTACAAAGTAAGTGCTCTCAAAACAGCCTGGTACTGGCACAAGAACAGACATATAGACCAATGGAATAGAATAGAGAACCCAAATATCCACCCAAACCACTATGCTCAACTAATATTTGACTAAGGAGGCATGAACATTCAATGGAGCCAAGATAGCCACTTCAATAAATGGTGTTGGGAAAATTGGACATATACATGCAAAAAAATGAAACTGGACCACCAACTTACACCAAATACAAAAATAAACTCAAAATGGATACAGGACTTAAACATTAGAAGGGAAACCATAAAAATACTAGAGGAATCCACAGGCAGCACAATCTCAGTTATATGCTGAAAGAACTTCTTCACTGATACTGCTCCAAAGGCAATGGAAGCTAAAGAAAAAATAAACAAATGGGACTACATCAAAAGCTTTTGTACAGCAAAAGAAACCATCACCAAAACAACAAGAAAGATCATTGAGAACATATTTGCAAATGTTATCACTGAAAAGGGTTTAATCTCCAAAATCTACAGCCAACTTATACAACTTAATAAAAGGAAGATAAATTATCCAATTAAAAAAAATGGGCAACGGACCTAAATAGAACATTTTCGAAAGACTACAGAAGGAAGGCCAAGAGATACATGAAAACATGTTCAAAGTCACTAATCATCCGAGAGAATCAAATCAAAACGACAATGCGATACCATCTCACATGGGTCAGAATGGCAATCATCAACAAATCAACAAACGACAAGTGTTGGCGAGGATGCGGAGAAAAAGAAACCCCTGTGCACTGTTGGTGGGAATGCAGATTGGTACAGCCACTGTGCAGAACAGTATGGAGTTTCCTCAAAAAACTGAAAATGGATCTCCCATTTGACCCTGTAATCTCACTCTTAGGAATTTATCCTAAGAAATCACAAACACCAATCAGAAAG
>JAAGEH010001589.1:0-10253 GCA_011751065.1 Lasiurus cinereus | reverse complement strand
GCTGCTGCTGTCTTCTGTAATCCAGACAAAAGCAGACGAGAATAAATTCATTTGCTTTGGTGATAGGAGAGGAGTCTGTTTTGGCACATGGAGAAGCATGTATTGATAAGCACCGGTAAAGATGAATCTAGCTGGTCCCTGGAGAACATAGATAAAAAGGAGAATAGTAAGAGTCTGAGATGTCATAATATGAAAGTTTGTAAGCTGGATGACAACTCTATTTTAATGAAATACATTACATAGTGGATGAATAACAATAACATGTAACAGGGAAAAAAATGGCGGCGGAATAGAGGTATGTGTCCTGAGTCTTGTCCCTGAGCAGATAGAAAGCACTGCTGAGGGTTGCACTGGGAGTTTTTGTTTGTACTCCAGCAAAAGGTGGGGGACTGCTAGAAGGGGTTCTCCTAACCGGGCAGCCACACCTGATTCTGGGTTTTCTCCCGGAGCCACCAGCTCAGACACGCAGATCGCACTATCTTTAAGGGGAAAATGGATATTATCAGAAGCCTGAAAGTCTACAACTATGGCATCCACCGAATAGCTGCAAACCCCAGAACACTGGTCTCCAATTGGTGCAAACATTCGGATTTAGAGGAGCTCAACACTCCACACGAAAAGGTTGGATTTCGCCTGGGATGAGGTGAGGTCTCTGGTCCTGGCAGAACAGAGAAACGTGCGCTATGGGAGTTGGAGGACCAGGGGAAGTCTACATCTAGAGAAATCGTGGCTGTTGGGCCTGGCATGATCCATGAATGTGGAAGGGGATCCTCAGAGCTACTAACAGAGGGGATCTCTAGAAAGCAACCCATTTTGATCTGACACAGATGGACAGCCTGGGTGTTTTTAAAGTGTGCCGGCTGCTTGGATAAAAGGGGAAATGGGGACACTGCACAGACTTGTGTGCAGCTCCGGAGTTCGCGTACATGTGCTTTTCCTCTTCAGATCCTTGCTTCTGATTGCTAAGCCCAATACATAGGATCACCCATTTGGGGACACTCTAGGAGACTGCAGGGGAAAGTTGTTTTTCTGGAACCTGGGGATCAGAGTGGGGAGTTACCTTTGGAGAATCAGCTCCGGGGCAACCCATTCCCACAAACCGGTATTGAATGCCACAGGGTAAGCAGGATCTAAGCACAGGCTAGAGAGGACTAATAGTACCAGAGGTCAATCCAGGTACACTGTCACCCAAGGGCTGAATCACAAATTGACTCTTGTGTCATCACAAATAAAGCAATAAAGAGATTAAGATTCACTGCCTGCTTAAGAATCAGGATTGGCTTACAATACTGAACACCAGTGTAACACAGGGAACTGCAATATTGTCCTGACTGGGAAACAGATGTGCAAACAGAACAACAGAGGAAGTAAATGACATTCACTACTGCACATTCTATTTTTTTAGTTTTTCATCTTTTATATAAGAAATGAATTTTTTCTCACTTTATTTTACCTTTTTTTAAATTAAATCTTTATTATTCAGATTATTACATTTGTTTCTCTTTTTTCCCCTCCATAGCTCCCCTCCATAGCTCCCCTCCACCCTGCTCCCATGCCTCCCTCTACCCTTACTTCCTTCCCATTGACCTCATCCATAGGTGTATGATTTTTGTCCAGTCTCTCCTGTACACCCCTCATCCCTTTCCCCCTGAGAATTATCAGTCCACTCCCTTTCTGTGCTCCTGATTCTATTATATTCACCAGTTTATTCTGTTGATCAAATTTTTAATTCACTTAATTTTTAGATTCCCTTGTTGATAGATATGTATTTGTTGTTCATAATTTTTTATCTTTTACCTTTTTCTTCTTCCTCTGCTAAAAGAGTACTTTTCAGCATTTCATATAATACTGGTTTGGAGTTGATGAACTCCTTTAGCTTTTTCTTATCTGTGAAGCTCTTTGTCTGCCCTTCAGTTCTGAATGATAGCTTTGCTGGATAGAGTATTCTTGGTTGTAGGTTCTTGCTATTTATCACGTTGAATATTTCTTGCCACTCCCGTCTGGCCTGCATTGTTTCTGTTGAGAAATCAGTTGACAGTCATATGGGTGCTCCCTTGTAGATAATGAACTGTTTATCTCTTGTTGGTGAGATTGTTTTTGCTTCTCTCTTTTTTTTGTTTGCTTTGTTTTTGTTTCTTTTTTGCTTTTGTTTTCCCTTGTTTCACTTGATATTAGTTGTTGTTTGTATTTTGTATTAATCTCCAAATACTTGTTGCTGGCATTTGTTGGAATTAGTGGCTGTTCTATTAGAATTTTCTCCCTACATGTATAGTAGTTCCCCTTCTTTTTCTTATTCTCTTTCTTTTCTCCTTTACTTCTTTTTTTCTGCCTTCTCCCAATTTCATTTTGGCACTCCTTTCTTTTTTTTTCTTCTTTCCTCTCTTCTTCTTTCTCTTCTGTACCCTAACTTGCCTCTCTCTGGTGGTCACCTTTATTTGTGGTTATTAATATCCTGAATATATTTGTGTTCAGTGCCTTGTGCATTGTACCTTGTTGTCTTGTACTTTGTGCCTTTAAGTCAACACAAGAGAGAGAACTACATAACCAGACACCCAGAGAAGAGAGACAATTGGGATACAAAGAAACAGCCTGCATATGAAAGAAAAGCAGGCATCCCCAGAAAAGGGAGTAAATCAAATTCAGGCAAGCAACCCTCCAGAGAAATAATTCAGAGAATGGTCATAAGGTAGCTGAAAAGAATGGAAGACAAATTTGACAATATGAGTAAGAATCAAGAGGAAATGAAGAAGAAACAAGAAGAAATGAAAAATGACATAGCTGCTGTAAAGAACTCCATAGAAAGTATCAAAAGTGGACTAGAAGAAGCAGAGGTCAACATCAGTGATCTAGAAGAAAAGGTAGGAAAAAATACACAAGTAGAGCAGCTTCTAGAAAACAAAAATTAAAAATCAAGAGGAGAGCCTAAGGGAACTTTAGGACAACACAAAACAAAACAACATCTGCATAATAGGAGTTCCATAAGGAGAGGAAACTGAGCAAGGAATAGAAAACCTGTTTGAAGAAATAATGACAGAAAACTTCCCTGATATCGGGAAGAAAAAACCCACACAAATTCAAGAAGCTCACAGAGTCCCAAGCAAAATGAACCCCAAAAAGACTGATGCCAAGGTACATTATAATTAAATTGGCAAACACCAATGACAAAGTAAGAATATTAAAAGTGGCCAGAGAGAGACAGAAAATTACCTACAAAGGAACCCCCATCAGACTAGCGACTGATTTATCAACAGATACTCATCAGGCCAGAAGGGAATGGAATAAAATATACAAAGTCATGCAAAGGAAGGGTCTGAATCCAAGCATACTGTACCCAGCAAGGCTATCAATCAAAACTGAAGGTGAAATCAGGAGCTTCACGGACAAAAAAGGAATAAGGAAATTTATTACTACCAAACCAGCAATGCAAGAAATGATAAAGAGTCTGCTGTTAAAAAAGAAAAAAAGAAAAAAAAAGAAAAAAAAAGAAAAAGAAAAGAAAAAACAAGAAAAGGAAGCGAAGAAGGAACACAGGGGTAAAGAATTTTAAAAAATGGTGACAAATAAGTACCTATCAATAATAACTTTAAATGCAAATGATGGTGGCATAGGTCAACCCCTAAACTGCTGCCTAGCACAACAATTTCAAAACTACAACTAAAAGATAGAATGGACATCATCCAGAACCACAGGAAAGTTGGCTGAGTGGAAATTCTACAACTAGAAGGAAAGAGAGGGGCTCCTGGAGACTCAGAGGAGCTGCAAAAAGCTGAGGTACAGAGACATGAATGTGGAGAGAGCAGGCGATGGAGTGAGTACCTGGCTGGCTTCCTCTGGTAGGAGGGAGACACAGACTCCCAACTGCACTGAACCCCTTATCTTTTGGCAATGAGCCTCAGGTCCAGGCGAGACTCATATGGGGGGAGTCTGGAGAGTGAAAAGGGAGGAGTGCCTGGAAATTTAGGGGAACCGTGAAGGGGCAGAGGTCTGGGGGTGCACACACCACTGTGCCCAAAAGACAGGCTGCTGTTGTGCCGCTGGCTTGCTTGAGTGGGAAGAGACAGAGCATCCCAACTGCCACTTCTAACTCCATTAAACCCCAGTTTGGGGCAGGATCCTGGACACCCAGACTCATATGGATCCTGGAGCACAGGGGAGCCGGAAAGGCAGTGGGCAGTGTGCACACAAGAAGGCTCCAGCAATTACAGAGAGACACTTGGGACCCTGGGGCCAACTAGGGCAGGCTGACTGGAAGGTAAGGCACTCTGAGACTCCACCCATCCAAGCTCAACAGAGAGGTTTTTGCAGTTTTGCAAGTCTTGTATCATAAGGCTGATTCTAACACAGAAGTTCTCCCAGCATAGTGAAAATGCGAGACATAGGAACAGATCAGAAACAAAAGAAATGGAAGAAAACAACTGGATATAGAGTTCAAATGCATGGTTATAAGGTTTTTCAAGAATTTCCTAGAAAAGATGGTTAAATTTAATGAGATCCTTGAGTATATGAAAAAGGACCAATTAGAAATTAAACATACATTCACTGAAATAAAAAATATTATACAGAGACCTAACAGCAGACTAGAGGAAGGCAAGAATCAAGTCAAAAATTTGAAATATAAAGAATCAGAAAACACTCAACTGGAAAAGCAAGAAAAAAAAAAAGAATCCAAAATGTGAAAATAGTGTAAGGAGCCTCTGGGACAACTTCAAGCATACCCACATCAGAATTATGGGGGTGCCAGAAGAAGAGAGAGAGCAAGATGCTGAGAACCTATTTGAAGAAATAATGAATGAAAACTTTCCACATCTGGTGAAAGAAATAGACTTACAAGTCCAGGAAGCACACAGAATCCCAAATAAAAGGAATCCAAAGAGGACCACACCAAGACACATCATAATTAAAATACCAAGAGCAAAAGACAAAGAGAGAATATTAAAAGCAGCAAGAGTGACAAAAGTGGTTTGATCAGTGGATAGAGCATCAGCCTGAGGATTGAAAAGTCCCAGGTTTGATCCTGACCAAAGGCATGTACCTTAATTGCGGGCACATCCCCAATAAGGCTGTGCAGGAAGCAGCTGATCGATGTTTCTCTCTCATCAATGTTTCTAGCTTTCTATCTCTCTCCCTTCCTCTCTGTAAAAAGTCAATAAAATATATTAAAAAAATAAAAGCAGCAAGAGAAAAACAGTTAATTACCTACAAGGGAGCACCTATATGATTGTAAGCTGATTTCTCAACAGAAACAATGCAGGCTAGATATATAGGAGTGGCAAGAAATATTCAAAGTGATGTATAGCAAAAACCTACAACCAAGAATACTTTACCCAGCAAAGCTATCATTCAGAATTGAAGGGCAGATAAAGAACTTTACAGATAAGAAAAAGCTAAAGGAGTTCATCAACACCAAACCAGTATTATATGGAATGCTAAAAGGTACTCTTTAAGAAGAGGAGGAAGAAAAAGGTAAAGATAAAAATTATGAACGACAAATACATATCTATCAACAAGTGAATCTAAAAATTAAGTGACTTAAAAATCTGATAACAGAATAAACTGGTGATTATAATAGAATCAGGAGCATATAAAGGGAATGGACTGACAATTCTCAGGGGAAAAAGGTTGAGGTGCGTGCAGGGAGATACTGGACAAAAATCATATACCTATGGATGAGGATAATGCAGGGGAGGTAAGGGTAGAGGGAGGGGTAGAAGCCAGGTGGAGGGGAGCTAAGGGGGCAAAAAGAGAAACAAATGTAATAATCTGAACAACAAAGATTTATTAAATAAAAAATGTAAATGTATTAAATGCTCTCATCAAAAGACATAGGATAATGTATTGAATAAGAAAACACCACTATATCTACTGTCTACAAGAAACCCATCTCAGAAAAAAAGACACACACAAATTGAGGATGAAGGGATGGAAAAATGTTTTTCAGGCGAATGGGAATGAAACAAAATCTGAGGTAGTAATACTTATATCTGACAAATTAGATCTCAAAGTGAAGGACATAACAAGAGATAAGGAAAGCCACTTCATAATACTAAAGGGAACAATCCAACAAGAAGAAGTAACTCTGGTAAACTTGTATGCACCCAATACAAGAGCACCCAAATACATAAAAAAACTCCTGGAGGATATCAAGGGAGAGATTTACAGCAATACAATCATAGCAGGGGACTTTAAAATCCCACTATCACCATTGGACAAATCCTCTAAACAAAAAATCAGCAAAGGAACATCAATCCTAAATGACTCATTAGACCAGATGGAATTAATGGACATTTTCAGAACATTTTATCCCAAAGCCACAGAATATACATTCTTCTCAAGTGCACATGGGTCATTTTCAAATATAGACTATATGTTGGGTCAAAGGCAAAGTCTCTTCAAATTTAAGAAGATAGAAATCATTCTCAGATCACAATGGCTTAAAACTGGAAATCAATTACAATAAAAACAATCCAAAGAAATTAAACACATGGAGACTAAACAGTATGCTATTAACAATCACTGGGTAACCAGAGAGATCAAGGAAGAAAGAAAAATCATAATAGCAACAATGAAAATGAAAACACAACAATCCAAAATATATGGGACACAGTGAAAGCAATTTTGAGAGAGAAGTTCATAGCTCTACAAGCTTACTGCAAAACTCAAGAAACAATGGTAATAAATTACCTAACCCTTCAACTCAAAGAGCTAGAAAGAGAGCAACAATAAAAGCCCAGTGTAAGGAAATAATAAAGATCAGAGTGGAGATAAATGACATAGAGACAAAAGAAACACTACAAAAGAACAACAAAATCAAGAACTGATTCTTTGAAAAGATAAACAAGATTGACGAACCTATAGCAAGGCTCATCAAGAAGCAAAGAGAGAGGATCCAAATGAACAAAATCAGCAATGAAAGGTAAAATAACAATAGAATCCACTAACATAAAAAGGATTGTTAAAAATACTATGAATAACTCTATTTCAATAAACTGGACAACCAGGATGAAATGGACATATTCCTGGAAAAATATAACCTTCCAAAACTCAGTCAGGGAGAATCTAAACATCTAAATAGGCCAATAATTATGGAAGAAATTGAAGCAGTCATCAAAAAGCTTCCAGCAAATAAAATCCTGGGGCCAGATGGATTCACTGGGAGTTTTACCAAACATTCAAGGAAGAATTAAAACCTATCCTCCTCAGAATATTCCAAAATAGTCAAGAAGATGGAACACTTCCAAGCTCCCTCTATGAAGTCAGCATCATCCTAATACCAAAACCAGATAAAGACAACACAATGAAAGAGAACTATAGGCCAATATCTCTCATGAACATAGATGCCAAAATCCTCAACAAAATTCTAGCAAATCGGATCCAGCAGTGCATCAGAAAGATCATACACCATGACTAAGTAGGATTCATCCCAGGAATGCAGGGATGGTACAATATCCGCAAATCAATAAACGTGATACATCACATAAACAAATTGAGAAATAAAAATCACATAGTCATATCAATTGATGCAGAAAAAGCATTTGACAAAATCTAACACTCTTTCTTGATAAAAACTCTCAGCAAAGTGGGAATAGAAGGAGCATAACTCAACATCATAAAAGCCATATATGATAAACCCACAGCTAACATCATACTCAATGGGCAAAAACTAAAACCATTTCCCCTAAGAACAGGAACAAGACGGGGATGCCCACTCTCACCTCTCCTGTTTGACATAGTAATGGAAGTATTAGCCATTGCAATTAGACAAGAAGAAGAAATAAAAGGCATCCAAGTTGGAAAAGAAGAAGTAAAGCTGTCTTTATTTGCAGATGACATAATATTGTATGTAAAAAACCTGAAAGACTCCATCAAAAAACGAATAGAATTAATAAATGATTTCGGCAATGTAGCAGGATACAAAATTAATGCCAAGAAAACTATTGTATTTCCATATACCAATAGTGAACTTACATAAAGAGAGACTAAAAAAGCAATCCCATTTACCATTGTACCAAAAATATTAAGAAAACTAATTGATAAACTTAAGATTAATAAAGTTAACTAAGGAGGTAAAAGACCTATATGTGGAAAACTACAGGACACTGAAAAAAGAGATAAAGGAAGACATAAACAGATGGAAGAGCATACCATGCTCATGGACTGGGAGAATCAACATCATTAAAATGCCCATACTACCCAAAGCAATCTATAGATTCAATGCACTGCCCATTAAAATACCAATGGCATATTTCACAGACCTAGAAAGAACTCTCCAAAGATTCATCTGGAACAAAAAAAGACCCTGACTAGCCACAGCAATCCTGAGAAAGAAGAATAAAATAGGTGGGACCTCAATACCAGATTTCAAGCTGTATTACAAAGCAACTGTTCTCAAAACAGCCTGGTACTGGCACAAGAACAGGCATATAAACCAATGAAATAGAAGAGAGGACCCAAATATCTACCCAAACCACTATGCACAATTAATATTTGACAAAGAAAGCATGAACATACAATGGACTGAAGATAGTCTCTTCAATAAATAGTGCTGGGAAAATTGGACAGATACATGTAAAAAAATGAAACTAGACCAACAACTTACACCATACACAAAAATAAACTCCAAATGGATACAGGACATAAACATAAGATAGGGAACCATAAAAATACTCAAGGAATCCACAGGCAGCAAACCCTCAGACATATTCTGAAGGAACTTCTTCACTGATACTGCTCCTAGGGCAATGGAAGCTAAAGAGAAAATAAACAAATGGGACCACATCAAAATAAAAAGCTTTTTCACAGCAAAAGAAAGCATCAATAAAATGACAAGAAAGTCCACTGAATGGGAGAACATATTTGCAAATGTTATCACTGATAAAGATTTAATCTCCAACATCTACAGACAACTTATACAACTTAATAAAAGGAAGATAAATGAACCAATAAAAAAATAGGCAATGGACCTAAATAAAATCTTTTTTAAAGATGTCAGAAGGAAGGCCAAGAGACACATGAAAACATGCTCAAAGTCACTAATTATCTGAGAGATGCAAACCAAAACGACAATGCCATACCATCACACACCTGTCAGAATGGCTATCATCAATTAATCAACAAAAAACAAGTATTGTCAAGGATGCAGAGAAAAATGAACCCTTATACACTGCTGGTCAGAATGCAGACTGGTGCAACCAGTGTTGAGAACACTATGGAGTTTCCTCAAAAAATTAAAAATGGAACTCCCATTTAACCCAGTAATCCCAATCCTAGGAATATATCCTAAAAAACTAGAAACACCAATCAGAAAGGATATATGTACCCCTATGTTCAGAGCAGCACAATTTACAATAGTTAAGATTTGGAAACAGCCTTGGTGTCCACCAGCAGATGACTGGATCAGAAAACTATGGTTCATCTACACAATGGAATATTATGCTGCCATCAAAAAGAAGGAATTCTTAACATCTGCACCAATCTGGATGGAACTGGAGAGTTTTATGCTAAGTGAAATAAGCCAGTCAATGAAAGAAAAATAGCACATGATCTCACTCATTTATGGATAAAAAAGAACATTATAAACTGATGAACAAAAAGATAGATACAGAGACAGTAAAGCATCAAGCCGACTGTCAAATTACAGTGGGAAGGTTAGAGAGAGGTAAGATAGATAAGAGATCAACAGAAGGACTTGTATGCATGCTTATAAGCATAACAAATGCACGCAAGCCACTGGGTGGTGAAGGCATGCATGGGAGTAGGGTGGGGGTGGCAATGGGAAGATATGTAAACATGTAATACATTAATAAAAAATGAAAAATAACATGTAACACAGTTGGGTATTTGCTATGTAGTATAGTTATTTTTCTAATGTTTTTGTAGATAGCAATTCACTTACTCTTCAGAAGAACCTTGAGTTGTACTGCATTTAATATCTAAGGAAACTGAGACATAGTTAAGTGACTTCTTCCAGATAACACAGATAGTAAAAAGTGGAACCCGGAAGTCACGACCTCAGAGCTTCCAAAATATTCAGGCAAATGAAAGAGGAACAAATATTGTATATCTCACTTATAAGATACATCCTGCATTTATATTCAAGAGAGGGAGTCTTTGAGGCTCAGCTAGGGAAGCTGGTCATTTCCTATAAGGGAACAAAGTTCCATAAGATCAGCACCTCTAGAGTGAAAGTCATACATAACATAATACAGGTATTTAAGAGGAGGGTCTGGGATGCACCTAGAAATCATATTAAGAAG
>JAAGEH010001588.1:0-10952 GCA_011751065.1 Lasiurus cinereus | reverse complement strand
TGGTAGGCAGAAGCAGTTAGGGGCAATCAGGCAGAGGCAGGTGAGCAGTTGGGAACTAGCAGTCCTGGATTGTGAGAAGGATGTCCCAGATTGGAGAGGATGCAGGCTGGGCTGAGGGACAACTTCAACCCCTGTGCATAAATTTCATGCACTGGGCCTCTAGTATGTGTGTGTGTGTTAGTATGTATGTGTGTGTGTGTATCACAGCCAGTGGTTCTCAAGTTGACAAGCAGCATCAGTGTTACCTGGGATTTTGTAACAAAAGAAATTCTCAGACTCCATCTCAGATCTACTGAATCAGAAACTCTCTGGTAGGGTGCAGACCACTTTTCAGTGGTCATGAGGCAAATTCTATTTCTTCCATATGTTTACTTAAATTCTTTGTTACCAGACAGGAGATTGGCCCTGAGTGGGTCTGCCTAGGGCCTGGCCGTAGTGTGTGGGTTCTTGATTTCATGCAGGAAAGATTTCACAACACAATTCCAGATGATTTTGAGAGGACATTTATTAAAGCTGAGCCGTGAGACAAGGATGGGCTTAGAGTGGAAGAAGCAACAGGAGAGAGACTAGGTGGAGAAATGAGCCTTGGCTGGACTGCTTTGGTTCATTAAGAAGTCAGAGAAAAAGCACTTGGGGACAGGTCAGGGGGTCAACCCAGGAGGCACTGCCCACTGCCCATTGCTCCACTGAGACAGGTGTTTGTGAAGGAAGAAAGGGGGAAAAGGAGGGAAGGGAATGGCAGGAACATGTCTCCCCAGAGGGAGAGCGCAGAGTCCTTTGACTGGAGGGCTTTATCCCTTTCGGGACAGAATCTCAGGAGAGGTCTTTGGGGAGGGTTTTTGCAGAATACTCATCCGTTTTCCAGGTGTGCTCTTTCAAGGTTATGCCCCTCCTGATTGGTCAGCACTCATTGCAGCTTGTCATGGCATGTTGTCCACCTGGTTTTGCTGCTCCTCTGGGCCTGAAGCTGAAATACAATTGAGGCCTAAATGTTATCACTAGGGAAGTGACCTTCTGTATTTGCTATAAATTTCTCAGTTTCCCCATTCTACTTGCCAAGTAATTTTTCTAGCTTCTTCCTATCTTGCCTTACTTTCATCCAGCCATTATTTATTTATCACCTCCAAAGGCCAAGTATTGTGCTAGTGACAATATTATGCTGTCACTGTTGGAAGGTAATTATTTATGATTTGAATCATGATCACAAAGGCTCATATTGTCTTGTTCTTGTCTGTCCCAGCTCTGCATTCACAGAGCTTATACTTGTTGTTATTATTTCTTTATTGATTTCAGACAGGAAGGGAAAAGGAGAGAGAGACAAAAACATCAGTGATGAGAGAGACTCATTGATCGGCCACCTTCTGCACACACACCCCCGCCCCCCACTGGGGATCAAACCCAAAACCGAGGCATATGTCCCTGGCAGGAATCGAACCCGGGACCCTTCAGTCCGCAGGCTGATATTCTATCCACTGAGCCAAGCCAGCCAGGGCTATACTTATTATTTTTTAAGCATGACAAGAAGAAGCATGTTACTCAGATGAAAAAGCAAAAATGAAGAACAAAAATAGGGTACAGAGACAGCTCTGCTGACTCTGAGTCCATCGGCCAATCCCTCGAGCCCACTGGAATTCCCAGGGTAGTCTGGACTAGGAGCTGGCACTCTCACCAATGCTCCCTTGTCTGTGGTGTATGCAGGGAGCACCTTGGACTGGTGCTTCCACCTATTTCACTTGTCTCGAGTGTGTAACACCGTGTCAGCCTCTATTTAATTCCTCCCTTCCCTTCAGCCTTCCATGTGCGGATTTCCTGAGGCTGCTGTTAACAAATTACCACACATTGGTGGCTTAACATAGAGATATTTATTCTCTCACATCCTAGAGGCCAGAGGTCTGAAATCAAGATGGTGACAGTGCACCCCCACAGAAGGCTCGAGGGGAAGACCCTTCCCTGCCTCTTCCAGCTTCTGATGGCTCCAGGTGTCCTTGGCTTATGGCTACATCACTCCAATTTCCGCCTCTGTCTTTATTTCCTCTTCTGCTTAGGACACTTGTCATACAGGAGGATCTTACCTCAAGATCCTTAACTCCATCTGCAAAGACTCTTTTTCCAAGTAAGTTCAGATTCACAGGTTCCAGGAGAGTGGATCTGGGGCAGTGGTGGGGTGGGGCACCAGTGACCCCACTACACATTGCTGAAGTGCCCCATATGTGGAACTTGAATGTGTGGAACTGGATATACAGAATTGTCACTTGGCCTCAGAGGACTGTCCTCTAAAAATTACTGGGGGAGAAGTGAATGTTAGTGATAATGATGAGATCTGCCCAAAATAGTTGCATTAAGATCATTCAAACTTAGACCTCTCATTATTATCTTTCCTCAAAGGCATAGGCAGAGGTTTTAACTGAGTTGATTTCTGTAAGAATGCTATCTGGAAAGGTGGCTTGTGAACTTCTTGGAGTGATAAGAGTGTCATTTTCTCCAGTGCTGTCCCTCAGATTTCTTGGCTGTAAAGACCTTTTAATTTGGTCTCAGAAGAAAATTGAGTAGAAGTTTTGCTAATAAAACAACTGGAATCAAAACAGAGAGGGGGGAAAAAAAAGGTGGGTTCCACTGCTATCTATTTGAGAAGAGCCAGAGATTCTGCGAAGTGGCCTGGGATTGGGGAAAGCAAGAATTTGAGGTATGAGGACATACCAGGGGACATTTGGAAAATAGGTTCCAGGAAAAGAGAATCAGCAACAGGTGCATATTGATTCAAAGATATGTACTTGTCAGGTTTCATGACTCATGCCCTTTCTGCACATGGCTGCTGAGACCGACACTGTTCTGCAGAGCATCTTGTTGGCCAAGTATGTAGAGAAGTATCAAATTTCCTCTCTTTAGACTTTAGCTACATATATTTGTACGTGACCAAACTCTTTTTTTCTTTGTTAATCCTCACCTGAGGATATTATTTTCATTGATTTAGAGAGAATGAAAGAGGGGATGGAAGGGGGAGGAGAGAGAGGAGAAATAAAGAGAGAGGGAGAGAAAGAGAGAGAGAGAGAGAGAGAGAGAAAGAGACATTGATGGTGGGAAGAATATAAGTCATTTTCCCCTGGTCAGAGGTGGCTCACACTCAGTGTGCCCATCCATCCTGACTGTCCTGTAGAACATCTTAACACCTGCCACATGGCTCAGAGGATATCTATATGGTTTTGGCATCGCCCAAGATGCATCTCGCAGGTAAGTTTCCTTAAACTCTTAATATAACTAACCATGGAGTTGTCAGCCTCTTTCTTTTGGCCCCAGGAAATTTTACAAATATAAAAGTCCTTCCATAACTGATTTGGCTCAGTGGATAGAGCATCGGCCTGCAGACTGAAAGGTCCCAGGTTTGATTCTGGTCAAGGTCATGTACCTTGGTTGCAGGCACATCCCAGTAGAGGCTGTGCAGGAGGAAGATGATTGATGTTTCTAATTCTCTATCCCTCTCCCCTTCCTCTTTGTAAAAAATCAATAAAATATATATTTTAAAAAAAGTCCTAAGTGTACCAACACTTCATTACTTTCCTTGTATAGTTAGAAGGAGTATAAATCTCACTGGAAAATAAGTAAGGTAAAAAAGTGGGGAATATTTAAAAATTATTATATGAATATTTACAAGTTAAATCCTTTGTTATTATTGAAGTCATTACCTAGCCACCTTAGAAATTTTTTGGGAATGTTAAGAAACTGGTAACCAATAAAATTGAGCAACCAAAACACACTGCATCTAGTGTAAAATGTCTCCCAGGACATTTATTACAAAAGGAAAAGCAATAACTGCACAGAGGAACAATTCTGTACATACCACTTGACCACGTGACCAAGGTCAATATGCACCAAGAAGACATGCCTATATCATGAACCCCCAATATGATGCACTGAGATGAGCAGGAAATCACTTCTGTAGAATTCTTGCAAAGAATGCATAACTGTATCATGAGAAAACATCAGACAAAACGAAACTGAGTGACATAATACACAATAAGTGTCCAGCATGCTTCAAAAATGTGGAGGCTCTGGAGAACAAGGAGGACCGAGGGATTGACATAGATGAGAGGAGGCTAAAGACTCAGATGACTAAATGCAATGTGTGATCCCAGGACAGAAAACGGGTGTTAGTGAAAAGCCAGTGAAATTCAAATAGGTCTGTAGTTTTAGTTAATAGTCTTGTATCATTGCTGATGTCCTGGATTTGGTCACTCTACCATCCTATCTAATAAAAAAGTAATATGCAAATTGAGCGTCACTCCAACACACAAGATGGCTGCCCCCATGTGGACACAAGATGGCTGCCACAAGATGGCCATCAGGGGAAGGCAGTTGGGAGGGACCAGGCCTGCAGGAGAGGGAAGTTGGGGGTGACCAGGCCTGAGGGGAGAGAAGTTGGGGCAACCGGGCCTGCAGGGAAAGACAGTTGAGGGGAACCTAGGCCTGCAGGGAGAGCAGTTGAGGGGGACCAGACTGGCAGAGGAGACAAGTTGGGGGTGACCAGGCCTACAGGGAAAGACAATTGGGGGTGGGAGGACCAGGCCTGAGGGGAGAGTAGTTGGGGGTGATCAAGCCTGCAGGGGAGAGCAATTAGGCATCAATCAGCTGACAGGGGAGTGGTTATCAGGCTTGTAGGCAAAAGCAGTTAGAGACAATCAGGAAGGCAGGCAGGCGAGCAGTTGGGAACCAGCAGTCCTGAATTGTGAGAGGGATCCTAATATGTAAATAGGCCAAACAACAGAACAACCAGAACAATCAAAACAACCAAACAACCAGTTGCTGTGACATGTGCTGACCACCAGGAGCTGTGTGGAGAACATGGCCGGCACTGGCTATGACAGGATAGTGGAGCAGGTGAGCAGGGGTGCCAGACCAAGGCGGGTGCTGGTTACTATCACTGAGGGGAGCCTCTGGTGATTAATGAAAATTCTTTGCTCCCGAACGCTGCAGCCCCACCCGGTGCTCACACTGGCTTCGGAGCTGCCACTGCACCCACTGCCAGTGCTGGCCCCGCTGGCACCGGAGCCATCGCTCCCACTGTTGCTGGCACCAGCCCCCATCAGCTCCACGCTATCAGCGGGTGTGAGCGGGGCAGGTGCTGTCAGCACATGGGCGTGGCGGAGGAGGGAGCAGAGCTGTTGGCAGACAGGGGATGGGGGAGGGGAACACAGTAGAAGGGGCTGGGTAGGGATTTGGAGGATGGACTGAGATCTGCCCCTGTTCCTACCAGAGCCTTGTAGCCCACAGTTCCTTTCAAGGTGCACGGATTTGCACACTGGGCCCCTCCCTAGTGGTTATATAAAATGTTAACATCAAAAGAAATGGGGTAAAAGTATATGGGAACTCTCTGTACTATTTTAGTAATTTTCCCAGAAGTTGAAAATTATTTTAAAATAAAAATATTTTGAAGATATGACTTCTAAATTATATATATTTTGATAGATGGTAGCAATTTAAACAGATATACCACAAAATAACTTTTTTCGCCGAGGCCAGTTTGGCTCAGTGGATAGAGCGTTGGCTTGCGGACTGAAGGGTCCCAGGTTTGATTCTGGTCGGGGACATGTACCTTGCTTGCGGGCACATCTCCACTGTGGGGTGTGCAGGAAGCGGCTGATCGATGTCTCTCTCTCATCGATGTTTCTGACTTTCTATCTCTCTCCCTTCCTCTCTGTAAAAAATCAATAAAATATATTTTAAAAAAATAACTTTTTTCTTTTATATTACACTAGAGGCCCAGTGCATGAAATTCATGCATGGGGGGAGGGGTCCCTCAGCCTGGCTTGCATCCTCTCCAATCCAGTACCCCTCAGGGGATGCCCAACTGCCTCTTGTAATCCGAGACTGCTGTCTTCTAACCACTCACCTGCCTGCCTGCCGGATCACCCTAACTGCTCTGCCTGCCTGCCTTATTACCCCTAACAACCTCTGCCTGCCTGGTCACCCCTAACCACCTCTGCCTACCTTTCTGATTGCCTCTAACTGCTCCCCTGCTCTCAATGGGCATCTCCCTGCATCCAGGACCCAGGATTCCCTCCTCTGGTCAGTCATAAGCACCCGACCTAGGCTTCCCTCCCGCTGGCTGGCCGCAGGCACCCAGGACCCAGGTTGGCTCCACCCAGACCAGCCACAGGCACAGGGGACCATGGGTGGGTGGCTTTGCCTGGGCCTCACCCGCAGGTGCCCAGGACCACAGGTGGGCAGCTTGTCCCTCTCCTGTGCTACAGCTGCAGGTGCTGGCGTCTGGGACCACAGGTGGGTGGCTTGTCCCTCTCTCAGGCCACAGCTGCAGGTGCAGCCATTGGTGCCCAGGAGTGAGGTTTGTGTGGCTTGTCCCTCTCTTGGGCCTCAGCCTGGCTGTTCCCCATTCTTCTCTCATGAGCTCATTTGTGCCTGGTTGGTCCTTATTTCTCTCCCCCCACTGTTGAGTGTCTGAGCAGTTCTGCCACAAGGGTGCAAGGGTGTGATGACCATTTGCATATTAACTCATTATAATGCTGAGGATTGCCTCAGCATTATGGGAGATTTCTTTATCTTTCATCCTTAAATTTTTATTTAGCAAAATATATATATATATATATTTTTTTTTAATTTCGAAGAGCTCTTTTTATTACATTTAAAAGTGGAATATCTTCTTGGATCTCCCTGAGGATATAGATTGAAATTTCAAAATAAAATCCATCTCAGTCCCCATCCAGGGTCTTGTTCACTGATCCAGGTGCTCCTCCTTTAAGTTGCTTAAAGGATTTCTTCCTCCGTTTGGTGAGCTTTCTTTTTTTGTCCCTTAAAAGAATGAAGGGGTAGCTACCCTTCATTTTGTAGGCAGCTGGCATGAGTGTCCCCTGCACTTGGGCAGGTAGATGGATGTCCTCAATTGGCCTTACCTTTGAATGGAGAAGCTGAGGGTGGGAGCTCTGGAGTGTGAGCAGCAGTGGTGCACTGGGGTGAACCCTGAACTGACTGTGTATCTCTTCCCAACTCCACCTTTAGACTTCAGATGGGTAGCTTGATATCAGCCATGGTGGGAGCATTTACACCAAAGAAATTGGCAAAATGCTACTAACCAGGACTCTCCCCCACCCAGGGAGCTGATTTTTATCATTCTATATGATTTATATCATTATAAATACCAATTACACTGTTTTTAGTATCAGATTATCTTAAGACCATATGTTTTTCTGTTCCCTTTATGTTTTGTTTCAAAGGATATAAAATCTATTATTCATATTAAATTATACAGGTATCTATAAAGACCTACTATAACTCAGCATTGTTCTCTAATATCTGCTCAGACTATATTGTGTACATTTATTTCTTGAAAAGGAAAACAGAAAGTGAATGATATGAACCTAACAAGGGTACAGAGCACTCACAATTGCCATATGAATCAGCTTCCCAAAGCTGCCACACTATGTATCAAGCAGGGAGAAAACTGTACGGAAGGTTGTAAATGAGTAAGGTGAGAGGTGGTGCTATTTCATTACAAGGGCCATGGTACACGTTTCTTGCTAATGATCATACAAGTCCCATGGTCACAAGATTATTTATGAAAATGTGTTCTTTATAAAAACGATGTCCTTCCAAAATACCAATGTGTGTTAATAAATATTTGGAGCCTTTCATCGTGATGACACATTATCAAGGATAGATTAATATGACTGCATAAAATTGGGTTTTGATTCTCAGCTTCTGCTCCATGTAGTCCATGGACTTCGTGGACAGAAAGAGAGGAGACAAGACTATTGTTAATTGGGTTTTTCTGTCTTAAAACCTTTAAGTAATTTCCTTTAACTCTTCTGAATGTGAGAAACTGTCCTTACAGTCTTATATTTAAAAAATAATAATTTTATTGACTTCAGAGAGAGGAAGGCAGAGGGGGAGAGAGAGATAGAAACATCAATGACGAGAGAGAATCACTGATTGGCTGCTTCCTGCATGCCCTCTACTGGGACTGAGCCACAACCCAGGCATGTGCCCTCACTGGGAATCAAACCGTGACCTTCTGGTTCATAAGTCGATGCTCAACCACTGAGCCACACCTGCCAGGCTGCCCTTACAGTCTTAATTTTCTATCTTATGAGCAAGGCTGTTTTGTTTTTCCTTTGTTTCATTTTTCTTTGAAAGAGTATGTTAATTACCACAACTCAGTGGCTTAAAACAATCAAAATTTATTCTTCACAGTTTTGGAAACTAGAAGTCTGAAATCAAAGCCTCAATAGGGCCATATTCCTGGAGGCTCCAGGGAAGAATCCTTCCTTCCTCTTCTAACTCTGGTGGCTCCAGGAGTCCTTGGCTTGTGATCACATCACTCCAATCTCTGCCTCTGTCTTCACACCACCTTCTCTTCTGTATGTCCTCAACTGTCTCTCTGCCCCTTTTTATGAGGATATATGTGATTGCACTTAGGGCTCACCCCATAAACCAGGCCCATCTTAACCTAATCACATCCACAAGGACACTGTTTCTATATACTTAACATTTACAAGGTCCAGGACCTATCCTTGGGGAAGCCATTCATCAACTCACCACACCTGGGGGTCTATGACTATTGCTGGTCATCCTCTAAGACACTCTCCTCCTTTGGGCAAGGTCATTGGTAGAGCATATTTCACCTCAGTGAAACATGAGAGAGGTTGCCATATCTGGCATGATGGATGTGGTCTCAGAGTCAGTCCATGGCAAGGAAAAATCATCCTTGGTGCAAAACTATGTGACTGTGGAATTGAGTTGAACTGATGAAATGATCTTTCTTTGAAATTAGAGATGCTCCTGAAATTTCCAGATCCCAAAATATTTACAATGTAAATGTATTGGTAAACTGGACAGTTGCTCATCAAAAGCTCATGTTTGCAAATTTGCATGTGTGTGTGTGTACTTCATTCAGGGCCGGCTACTTAATTTGTGGATGTGGGTCCAGTGCAAAATGAAACAGAGGCCTGCTTCTTGTTCAAACAGCAGGACAAATGTGCCATTGAAGGTGCTAAAATATATAGCTTTTTCTTTCCTCCACAGTTTCTCTCTTGTCTTGTCACACTGTTCATTTGCTATTTAATGTCATTTTAAGTAAAGAAAAAAAAGTAAATTATTAGCCTCAATTTTACTGTTCATCTTTATATTATGTGATGCCAGTTTAAATGCAAGTATAAGTACATTTAACTCATAGGCAAAATCATCAAAATTATATAATTCATATTTTATAGCTCACACATGCATGAGTGCTTTGTTCTCAACAGAAGAGTAGAAACACTGGGAGAAACTAACTTACTGTTTTTATTTCAATTCTTGCTGCACACACATTCTGCCAACACTCTTGAACTTTGGTTTACTGATGAGTAAGGAGATCAGAAAGGAAAAGGAACTGAGTTGCCCTATCTTCCTTTTTCCTTCTATGTCATCATTTTCAGTATAAGACACGGGCTAACAGGGAGTAAGAATACAGGCATGAGGAAGGATATGAGAGAGTCCCTTGGTTGTGTTTCTTGGAATATCATTGCCTTCTTTCTGCATTGGAACAAGTTCTAGTTGGGATGGAAAGCGTGATCTCTCATGGACGTCCGCGCTCCTGCTTACTAAGTTGTAGATAGAATTCTTTGCCTTGCACTCGCTCTGGATCTTGCTGAACTCACACACATCACAGGTCCGTTGGGACCTCATGGACCTCTGTGAATGCGAAAGGTCAGTGGGGCAGCAGGGAATGGCAGGAGATGATGCTTATGAGCCTATCTCCACTGCTCATGCACCAGTGTTCCATCAAACTTCACTTACAAAACACAAACACAAGGATAATATTATTAGGAGTTTCAAGATGGTGACACAGAGCATTAAATGAGTACAAGGCCCTTCTGAGCTCATGGCCCTGGGTGACTGCACAGGTCACTGGCCCATAAAGCCAGCCTTTGCAAAGTATAAAAAATGTTTAAGGATTGCTGGTTCAGTTTAAGTTCTTTTATACCCTCCTAGCCCCAACCTTTACTAATGTCCCTGTTAGAAACACACTGGAAATCCCTCAAGCTCTGGAGTTAGACATACCTGATTTGAGATCTTAATTTTGTTGCTTATCTTGTGTATATTTGGGCAGGTTGTGTAACAAAAATGGAAAAATGCAGATAATAATACTTAACAGATGGTGATGTTGTGGGGATTAAGGGCATATAAAATGTCTAGTCCCAGGAGTCCTATAAAATAAGGAAGCACTCAAAATTGGAAGCACTATCTGTAATAATACTAGCAAAAGTGTAATATGCTAATTAGACCAGATGTCTTTCCAGATGACCTTCTGGATGAAGTTGGGCCTCTAGTTTATTATAAAGGGAGAATGATTTGCATACGTATACCTACAGCCTGAGAAAACACAATGTTGAGGAAATGCATGGAATGAGTAAATCTGAAAACCGAGGCCTGATTCCTGCTTAATTAAATGCTATGTAAACTTGTGTAAGTCACCATCAAGTTTCATGTATGGGTTCCCTTTTTGTAAAAGAGTAATAAAATTACCTTTCTCACAGAGAAACTTAATTAAGATAGCATATATGAAAGTAAAATAAGCATCCAATGTTATTGTTGAGAGTGATGGATGAGGATCATTTAATAGGAGCTGGACTCAAGAGAGACACTTTGCTCATCCTTTTATTTCCATCTTTCTAAATCACTTTGCTTTGCACGTGTCTCTTGCAAACAGTATAGAGTTGAGATTTGCTTTGTGAGACAATCTGACAAGCTTTTATTAATAGGTGAGTTAATCCATTCATGGATGTTTGATTTTAGTTAATCCATTCATAGATGTTTAATTTTAGTTCCATATTTTATGTTTTCATAGTTTACAACTTTTCATTACGTGGTCAATTTCTTTGCTGTTTTAATAATTTTATAGATATAATTTATATAACAAAAAATCTATTCATTCTAATGTGTAGTTTGTTGAATTTTAGATCTTT
>JAAGEH010001587.1:0-11570 GCA_011751065.1 Lasiurus cinereus | reverse complement strand
GACACCGAGGCACATTATAATTAAATTGGCAAACACCGACGACAAAGTAAGAATCTTAAAAGCAGCCAGAGAGAAACAGAAAGTTACCTACAAAGGAACCCCCATAAGACTAGCTACTGACTTCTCAACAGAAAATCGTCAGGACAGAAGGGAATAGAATGAAATATACAAAGTCATGCAAAGGAAGGGTCTGAATCCAAGAATACTGTACCCTGCAAGACTCTCAATCAAAATTGAAGGTGAAATCAAAAGCTTCACAGACAAAAAAGGACTCAGGGAATATATTACCACCAAACCAGCAATGAAAGAAATGTTAAAAGGTCTGCTGTAATAAAAAGAAAGAGGAAGCGAAGAAGGAACTCGGGGGTAAGGACTAAAAATGGCAACAGATAAGTACTTATCAATAATAACTTTAAATGTAAACGGATTAAATGCTCCAATCAAAAGACATAGGGTAACCGATTGGATAAGAAAACATGATCCATATATCTGCTGTCTGCAAGAAACCCACCTCAGGAAAAGAGAAGCACACAGATTGAGGGTGAAGGGATGGAACATGGTATTTCAGGCAAATGGAAATGAAAAAAAAAGCTGGGGTTGCAATACTTATATCTGACAAATAAGATCTCAAAGTGAAGGACATAACAAGAGATAAAGAAGGCCACTTCATAATACTAAAGGGAACAATCTAACAAGAAGAAATAACTCTGGTAAACATATATGCACCCAATATAGGAGCACCTAAATACATACAAAAACTCTTGGAGAATATTAAGGGAGAGATTGACAGCAATACAATCATAATAGGAGAGTTTAATACCCAACTGTCACCAGTGGACAAATCCTCTAAACAAAAAATCAGCAAACAAACATCAATCCTAAATGACTCACTAGACCAGATGGAATTAATTGACATCTTCAGAACATTTCACCCCAAAGCCACAGAATATACATTCTTCTCCAGTGCACATGGGTCATTTTCAAAGATAGACCCTATGTTGGGTCTTCAAATTCAAGAAGATAGAAATCATATCAAGCATTTTCTCAGACCACAGTGGCAAAAACTGGAAATCAACTATAATAAAAACAATAGAAAGAAATCAAACACATGGAGACTAAACAGCATGCTATTAAACAACGACTGGGTAACCAGAGAGATCAAGGAAGAAATCAAAAACATCATGGCAACAAATGACAATGACAACACAACCATACAAAATTTATGGGACACAGTGAAAGCAGTCTTGAGAGGAAAGTTCATAACCCTACAAGCCTACTGCAAAAAACCGGAAACAATGGTAATAAATTACCTAAACCTACAACTCTAAGAGCTAGAACGAGAGCAACAAGAAAAGCCCAGTGTACTCAGAAGGAAGAAAATAGTGAAGATCAGAGCGGAGATAAACAACTTGGAGACCAAAGAAACAATTCAAAAGATCAACAAAACAAAGAGCTGGTTCTTTGAAAGGATAAACAAGATTGATGGACCCCTAGCCAGGCTCACCAAGAAGCAAAGAGAGAAGACCCAAATAAACAAAATCAGAAATGAAAGAGGAGAAATAACAACAGACCCTGTGGAAATACAAAGGATTGTTAAAAAATACTATGAACAACTCTATTCCAACAAATTGGACAACCTGCAAGAAATGGACATTTTCCTAGAAAAATATAACCTCCCAAAACTCAATGAGGAGGAAGCCAAACATCTCAATAGTCCAATAACTATGGAAGAAATTGAAGCAGTAATCAAAAAGCTTCCAGCAAATAAAAGCCCGGGTCCAGATGGCTACACAGGAGAGTTTTACCAAACATTCAAGGAAGAATTAAAACCTATCCTCCTCAGACTATTCAAAAACATTCAAGAAGAAGGAATACTACCAAATACCTTCTATGAAGCCAGCATCACCCTAATACCAAAACCAGATAAAGACAACACAATGAAAGAGAATTATAGGCCAATATCTCTCATGAACATAGATGCCAAAATCCTCAACAAAATTCTAGCAAACCGGATCCAGCAGTACATCAGAAAGATCATACACCATGACCAAGCAGGATTCATCCCAGGAATGCAGGGATGGTTCAATATCCGCAAATCAATAAATGTGATACATCACATAAACAAATTGAGAGATAAAAATCACATAGTCATATCAATTGATGCAGAAAAAGCATTTGACAAATTCCACCATCCTTTCTTGATAAAAACTCTCAGCAAAGTGGGAATAGAAGGATCATACCTCAACATCATAAAAGCCATATATGATAAACCCACAGCTAACATCATACTCAATGGGCAAAAACTAAAACCATTTCCCCTAAGAACAGGAATAAGACAGGGATGAACACTCTCAACTCTCCTGTTCGACATAGCACTGGAAGTATTAGCCATTGCAATTAGACAAGAAGAAGAAATAAAAGGCATCCAAATTGGAAAAGAAGAAGTAAAGCTGTCCTTATTTGCAGATGACATGATATTGTACAAAAAAACTCAAAGGACTCCATTCCAAAAATAATTGACTTAATTAATGAATTCAGCAATGTAGCAGGATACAAAATTAATGCTAAGACTGTGGCATTTCTATACACTAACAGTGAAATTATAGAAAGAGAAACTAAAAAAGCAATCCCATTTACCATCGCACCAAAAAAATTAAGATACCTAGGAATAAACCTAACTAAAGAGGTAAAAGACCTATATGCAGAAAACTACAGGACACTGAAAAAAGAGGTAGAGGAAGATGTTAACAGATGGAAGAGCATACCATGCTCATGGATTGGAAGAATCAACATCATTAAAATGTCCAACTACCCAAAGCAATCTACAGATTCAACGCACTACCCATTAAAATACCAACGACATATTTCACAATCCTAGAAAGAATTCTTCATAGATTCATCTGGAACAAAAAAAGACCACGGATACCTACAGCAATTTGGAGAACAAAGAATAAAGTAGGTGGGATCTTAATACCAGACTTCAAGCCATACTACAAAGCAACTGTTCTCAAAACAGCCTGGTACTGGCACAAGAACAGACATATAGATCAATGGAATAGAATAGAGAACCCAGATATCCACCCAAACCACTATGCTCAATTAATATTTGACAAAGGAGGCATGAACATTCGATGGAGCTAAGTTAGCCTCTTCAATAAATGGTGTTGGGAAAATTGGACAGATACATGCAAAAAATTGAAACTGGACCACCAACTTATACCAAATACAAAAATAAACTCAAAATGGATACAGGACTTAAACATTAGAAGGGAAACCATAAAAATACTAGAGGAATCCACAGGCAGTACAATCTCAGATATATGCCGAAAGAACTTCTTCACTGATACTGCTCCAAAGGCAATGGAAGCTAAAGAAAAAATAAACAAATGGGACTACATCAAAATAAAAAGCTTTTGCACAGCAAAAGAAACCATCAACAAAACAACAAGAAAGATCAATGCATGGGAGAACATATTTGCAAATGCTATCACTGATAAAGGTTTAATCTCCAAAATCTACAACCAACTTATACAACTTAATAAAAGGAAGATGAAGGATCCAATAAAAAAATGGGCAATGGACCTAAATAGAACCTTTTCAAAAGACGACAGAAGGAAAGCCAAGAGACACATGAAAACATGTTCAAAGTCATTAATCATCTGAGAGATGCAAATCAAAACGACAATGCGATACCATCTTACACCTGTCAGAATGGCAATCATCAACAAATCAACAAACGACAAGTGTTGGCGAGGATGCGGAGAAAAAGGAACCCTTGTGCACTGTTGGTGGAAATGCAGACTGGTGCAGCCACTGTGGAGAACAGTATGGAGTTTCCTCAAAAAACTAAAAATGGATCTCCCATTTGACCCTGTAATCCCACTCTTAGGAATTTATCCTAAGAAATTACAAACACCAATCAGAAAGGATTTATGCACCCCTATGTTCATAGCCGCACAATTTACAATAGCCACAATTTGGAAACAGCCTAGGTGCCCGTCAGCAGATGAGTGGATCAGAAAACTGTGGTACATCTACACAATGGAATTCTATGCTGCCATTAAAAAGAAGGAATTCTTACCATTTGCAGCAACCTGGTTGGAACTGGAGAGCCTTATGCTTAGTGAAATAAGCCAGTCAATGAAGGAGAAGCATCACATGATCGCACTCATTGGAGGATAATAAAGAACATTACAAACTGATGAACAAAAGGATAGATACAGAGACAGTAAAGCTTCAAACAGACTGTGAAATTACAGCAGGATGATTAAAGTTAGGTGAGGTAAATAAGAGATCAATCAAAGGACTTGTATCTATGCATATAATCATAACCAATGAACATAGACACTGGGGGGTTGGGGTATGCCTGGGAGGGAGGGGGGCAATGGGAAGATATGTATAAAAAATTAATAAAATCTAAAAAAAAAAAGAAATGAGAGAGGCGAGATAACTACAGACCCCACAGAAATACAAAGGATTGTTAAAAAAAATATTATGAACAACTCTATTCTAACAAATTTCACAACCTAGAGGAAATGGACAGATTCCTAGAAAAACACAACCTTCCAAAACTCACACAGGAAGATTCTAAAAATTTCAACACACTGATAATATAGAAGAAATTGAAGCAGTCATCAAAAACCTTCCAGCAAACAAAAGCCCAAGGCCAGATGGCTTTACAGGAGAATTTTACCAAACATTCATAGAAGAACTAAAACCCATTCTACTTGGACTATTCCAGAAAATTCAAGAGGAAGGAACACTTCCAAACTTCTTCTATGAACCCAGAATCACCCTACTACCAAAACCTGATAAAGATAGCACAATGAAAGAGAATTACAGATAATATCCATCATGAACATAGATGCCAAAATCCCCAACAAAATTCTAGCAAATAGAATCCAGCAGTATGTCAGAAAGATCATACACCATGACCAAGTAGGATTTATCCCAGGGTTGCAAGGATGATACAATATCCACAAATCAATAAATGTGATACATCACATAAACAAATTGAGAGATCAAAATCACATAATCATATCAATTGATGCAGAAAAAGCATTTGACAAAATCCAACACCCTTTCTTAATAAAAACTCTCAGCAATGTAGGAATAGAAGGATCATACCGCAACATAATAAAAGCCATATATGACAAATCCACAGCCAACATCATACTCAATGGGCAAAAACTACAACCATTTCCCTTAAAAACAGGAATAAGTCGTGGTTGCCCAGTCTAACCACTCCTATTTAACATAGTGCTGGAAGTATTAGCCATTGCTATCAGACAAGAAAAATAAATAAAGGGCATCCAAATAGGAAAAGAAGAAGTAAAACTGTCCTTATTTTCAGATAACATGACACTGTATATAGAAAACCCTAAAGACTCCATCATAAAATTATTAGACTTAATAAATGAATTCAGCAATGTAACAGGAAACAAAATTAACACCAAGAAATACTTGGCATTTCTATATTCCAATAATGAACTTACAGAAAGAGAGACTAAAAAAGCAATCCCATTTACCATCGCACCAAAAAAATTTAAGATACCTAGGAATAAACTTAACTAAGGAGGTAAAAGACCTATACACAGAAAACTACACAACACTAAAAAAAGAAATAGAGGAAGACATAAACAGATGGAAGAACATACCATGTTCATGGATTGGGAGAATTAATATCATCAAAATGTCCATTCTACCCAAAGCAATTTATAAATTCAACACAATCCCCATGAAAATACCAAAGGCATACTTCACAGACTTAGAATGAACTTTCCAAAAATTGATCTGAAATTAAAAAAGACCTTGAATAGCTGCAGCAATCCTTAGAAAGAAGAACAAGGTAGGTGGGATCTCAATGCCAGATTTCAAGCTGTATTACAAAGCCACTATTCTTAAAACTGCCTGGTACTGGTGCAAGAACAGACACATAGGTCAATGGAATAGGATAGAAAACCCAGAAATTGGCCCAAACCACTATGCTCAATTAATATTTGACAAAGGAGGCACGAACATACAATGGAGTCAAGACAGTCTCTTCTACAAATGATGCTGGTAAAATTGGACAGAAACATGAAAAAAATGAAATTAGTGAAATTAGACCACCAACTTATACCATACACATAAATAAACTCAAAATGGATAAAGGACTTAAACATAAGATGGGAAACCATAAAAATACTGAGGAATCCACAGACAGCAAAATCTCCGACATATGCAGAAGGAACTTTTTCACCAACACAGCTTCTCAGGCAATGGAAACTAAAGAAAAAAGAAACAAATGGGAGTACTTCAAAATAAAAAACTTTTGCACAGCAAAGGAAACCATCAACAAAACAACAAGAAAGCCCACTGCAAGGGAGAACATATTTGCCAATGATATCAAAGATAAGGGTTTAATCTCCAACATTTACAGGGAACTCATAGAATTTCACAAAAAGAAGATAAACAACCCAACAACAAATGAGCAGCTGGTCAAAATAAGCAATTTTCAAAAGATGACAGAAGGAAGGCTGAGAGACATATGAAAACCTGCTCAAAGTCATTAATCATCAGAGAGATGCAAATCAAAGCAACAATATGGTACCATCTCACACCTATCAGAATGGCTATCATCAACAAATCAACAAATGAAAAGTGTTGGTGAGGATGTGGAGAAAAAGGAACCCTCGTGCACTGCTGGTGGGAATGCAGACTGTTGCAACCACTGTGGAGATCAGTATGGAGTCTCCTCAAAAAACTAAAAATTGAACTCCCATTTGACCTAGTGATCCCACTTTTAGGAATATACCCGAAGAAACTAGAAACTCCAATCAGAAAGGATATATGCACCCCTATGTTCATAGCAGCACAATTCACCATAGCTAAGATTTGGAAACAGCCTTAGTGCCCATCAGCAGATGACTAGATTAAAAAACTGTGGCACAGCTATATAATGGAATACTACACTGCAATAAAAAAGGAGCTTCTACCATTTGCAACAACATGGATGGAGATGGAAAGCATTATGCTTATTGAAATAAGCCAGGCAGAGAAAGACAAATATCGCATGATCTCACTCATCTGTGGAATATAATGAATGACATAAATTGGCGATCAAGATCAGATCCAGAGAATGAGAAATGTTGATCAAAACATCAAACCTCTGGGAAGGTGGGTGTTGGTGGGAATAAGGGGGAGAGATCAACAGAGGGACCTATGTACATGCATATGAGCATAATCATTGGGCACAGACAATGGGGAAGGTGGGGCATGAGAGGGAATCCATACAGTGGTCACCATAACCTTAAGAGAAATTGCTTCATAAGACAAAGATTTTTAAATGAAACTCTGTAACATGAAAATCATTTTGGAAGGAAATAAAGAGAAGTTTCTTTTAAAGGTCATAAGGATTGTAATTGAAAGTCAACATATTTGGCCTCTTGAGCTAAGGTAAGTAATCTGTGTTTTTTCCTCCCTGAAAAAGTTTATATAGTTACAAAAAGAAATTGTCAGCCCTTTTTAAAATTGAATTGTCATGGCCTAGAGCAAAGAATATCCTTACATGATATTATCCTACAACATCATTTAATTTTTGATATTTCACAATAGCATATTGTACAACTATCCCGAACAAATGTACAAATTAATTCTTTGAATGTTTAGCAGCAATTTTAAAAGAGGATATGAAAGGATTTAATTTCTTTCAGAAGGAACTGAGGCGCTAGGAAGGCACTTGAGCATTCTATACTGCCCCTCTTTCTTCTTTTGCCAACAGGGACCCTCTTCTCACAACCCAATGGCCCTCAGCTGTAGCCTGAGCTCTCTATTCATGCTGAAGTTGAAGCCTTGAGGTGGCTGGTAGTATAATGGATCTATCTCTCTCCAAATGGTGTGAGCTGGGCCCTCACTGGAGAAGGAACCTGAATTCCCCGAGATAAGTGATCAGTGCCGAGGACTCTGCCAGTAGGCAAGGGGATCCCCAAGGCAGGTGCTGGGTGTGGAGGCCACGGGGGCATAGGCTACCATGGAGACAGAACTGAACCTCACAACACTGGAGGATGATGGTTAGCCAGGTAAGATTCCTCAGGGAAAGAACAACCTAAGACAGGCACAGTTGCAGAGGGGCCATCAGGAAAGAACTTGGGGAGTCAATAGAGGTAGGGCACAGACCCTCACTCCCCCCTCCAATCTTGCAAGGGTCTGAACTTTCACCTCTTCTGTGGGGAGTATCCTGCCCCCATGGCTACCTTGCTTCCCACGCTCAGCACAGATTGGGACCCAGGAAACAGACAGAGACGTGGCCCAGCTCAGTCCAGGACCCAGGTAACAGACAAAAACATGCCAACAGAAGCTGCCCTATATCTAAATTCAGCCTAGCACTAGGAATGCTCAGTGCCTACTCAATGCAAACAAACCTTTCCACTAATATATATAGGGTAATCTAAGATTGTTGGTTATCAAGCTTTCAGATTATTTTAAATTGGCAAACTGAAATAAGTGAACACCCAAGAAAATTTAAGTGTACTGGACAAAAAGCTGTTTCTAAAGTATTAATTAAAATTTCTATTGATAACTCATCTCATGGTAAAATTGCTTAATATGTAATGAACATAAAACAGGCATATTTGTGTGCAAAAATTAAAATTTAAAGTTATCAAGATTGCATTAAAAAATTTTACCAAATTCTCCATTAATCAAAAAATAAGGGGGAGAGAGTAGGATAATATCATGTAAGGAAAAATATGTTGTAAGTAAATTACATCTAGAAAATTTTCACTTTAGAAAAATTAATTTCCATTTGTAGTACTAACATCAAGACACCCATGAAAAATACACATGGTGTCAAAATAAGCCAAAGGAAAAGCAGGTAGGCAAAAATAAAAAGGACCCCAAGTCAATTTTATAGAAAAGATTCCTTCATTAACTCTTGGTCGAGAATATGTTTATATACTTTCAGAAAACAACTCCAAGACCAAGTGGACTCCTGCAACAGAGAGGAACTGACAGGTCTGCTCCAACCACAAAGACAAGAGGAGAAACAGTCCAGAGATGGAAGACACTGACGATGCCTTTCCTTGCAAGCAGTTAGCAGCTGTGCATCACTCCAGGATGCCTAGGATCAAACCAGAGAAGGTTGGACCGGCATTGCACCATTTGTCCACTATCCAGATACCATTGATGACATGTACACATAAGGAATTGTTTGACATTGAAACTGGGACTCAAAGCTATCGGACATTGAAAATGGGACTCAAACATTTTTCTTTTGCTCCTGTGGGTTTATTTCTAGCCTACAGGGACAAGATGTTTTTAAAGACAAGAATCTGGGGGTGGCGGAGAAGCAGATGCAGAGGCAAAGAAGCAGTGAACAGACTGTCATGCTATAGTGAAAAGACAGGGGAGGTTGCGCTGGGGAGGGCCTGTAGGAGATCAACTGAAGGACTTGTATGCATGTGTGTGTAGGCATAGCCAGTGGATACAGGGCAATGGGGATAAGGTCCGGGGGAGACAAATGAAGGCATGTACTGGGGGGTGGAGAGGGCAATAGGGAAAAAAACATTTGCATATCACTCCAGACAGTCAATTGGCATTTTTCTCTTTTATTATTGTAGATTCCTAGGAAAATATATTAGACACCTGCAATTAAATCTACATTGTTTTCTAAATATGAATCCAAGATAGTAAAGTAAAAATGTTATCCTAAAAATTTCTCTTGGTTTGATCTCAGGAGAGTGAGATCATTTTGAAGGTCCTCAAGCAGATGTCTGGGCATCACAAATGTCTCCTCTACTATTAATATTCTATGTGCCTGTGAATCACTGCAATAATATTTTATTGAGAACATACTACATGCCCAACTTTTACTTGTACTGGAAGAAAGATGTATAACATAAGCTTCTAATATGATAAGCTTACACTTTTATTGGAAAAATAAACATACAGGTGGGGCAAAAGTTAGTTAACAGTTCTTCACTTAGAAAAAATACAGTGATTTACACTAATGAAAGAGTAATATGCAAATTGACTGCACCTCCGTGACACCCACTAGCCCATCAAGAGTGGGTATGCAAATTAACACAACAAAGATGGTGGATTAATTTGCATACACAGGCGCCAAGCATCCTGGGTTTCATGGATAGGCATCAAGCCCGCAACCTCCCAGGACCATCGTTGCCCCTGGGAGGCCAGGGCAGCCCCATCAAGAAGCCTGGGAGCACAGGCCATGGCCCAGCGCAGGCCCAGAGTAAAACATTGACAGCAAATCCTTTCAGTATAATTGGGACATTAGAGGTCAACAGAATGATCATTTCCTTTTTTATAAAGCACATAACTCTGACACACTGTTTACAATTAAATAAGTTCCATATATTTTGACATTTTACAGCCCTGGAAAGTTACATATAATGATCAACAAAGTGAGAAGATGAAAAGAATTTTTAGGCTTTTAAAGATGTAGTTTGCCAAAACCACTTTGGCTCAGTGGATAGCAGACTGAAAGGTCCCAGGTTCGATTCTGGTCAAGGGCATGTATCCTGGTTGTGGGCACATCCCCAGTAGTGGGCATGCAGGAGGTGGCTGATCAATGTTTCTCTCTCATCGATGTTTCTAACTCTCTATCCCTCTCCTTTCCTCTATGTAAAAAAATCAATAAAATATATTAAAATAAATAATTAAATAAAGATGTAACTAATTTCTTTCTAGAAGACACACCAATTCAAAAAGTGATGGTTTTATTGTCCTATAGAACATTATCCAGATTGTATCTAATTTAGCAGTTTTACTTTAGGCTGCAGGCTCCTCCCTGGCCAGAGCCCAGGTCAGGGCTCATACAGGAAGCAACCAATCAAAATGTCCCTCTCTCTTGCCCTGACCAGTTTGGCTTAGTGGATAGAGCATTGGCCTATGGACTGAAAGGTCCCAGGTTCGATTCAGGTCAAGAGCATGTACCTTGGTTGTTGGGCATATCCCCAGTAGAGGGCATGCAGGAGGCAGCTGGTTGATGTTTCTCTCTCATTGATGTCTCCAACTCTCTATCCCTCTCTCTTCCACTCTCTAAAAAATCAATTAATTTTTTTTTAAAAAAGGTGTCCCTCTCACATTGATGTTTCTCTATGTCTTTCCCTGTCTCTTCCATGCTCTCTAAAAATCAACAGAAAAGTAATCCTCAGGTGAGGATAAAATAAAAAAGAAAGATATCTTAAAAATGCCTAAAGAAGATTGTCATTTTTTTGTGGTGAAGGGACTGGAGTCTGTGTTGATGGAAACACCTTCAGCTATGTTAGTCATCAGTGTCAGCAGCAGTGGGGTGATGGGGCAGGACCTTCCCCTGATCAGCTAGATTGTCTCCTGCAGAGAGAAGCCTAATGACGGCTTAGGCCTGCAAAAAGCGGGCCTAAGCCATCAGTAGGATATTCCCTGAGGGCTCCCAGGCTGTGAGAGGGGACAGAGTGGGCTGAGGGCTCCCTCGGTGCACAAATTTCATGCATCAGGCCTCTAGTTAATAATAACAATACAAGAATAAACTTTTCCTGTACTCACAACTATAAATATATTTTGCTGCACCTCTATTGATTTAAAATAAG
>JAAGEH010000065.1:14498-38826 GCA_011751065.1 Lasiurus cinereus | reverse complement strand
CGGCTGTTTTGGGCGGACTCCACGGCAGGCAGAGGCCTCTGTCCCGGTCCAGCTCCCATTCAGGCCGGCCTCCTCCCGGTCCCGGCTGCCCTCAAAGCTTCGGGGGAGCGGGCGGGACTCGGCCTCGGCACCCGCAGGCACCCGCTACTTCCCGCGTTTATCTCAGTGCGGGTGGTGGCCGCGGACTCGCAGACTGCCGCCGGCCCGTCTTGCACTTGGGTTTAAAAATACAGCTACGGCAGAGGGGTGCGGGGCTGATTCACACGCAGGCAGCCAGGGGCGGCGGCTGAGGCGCCACGCTCCGGGTTAAGATTAGGACCTCGCCCCGGCCGGTGTGGCTCCGTGGATAGAGCGGCGGCCTGCGGGCCGAAGGGTTCCCGGTTCGATTCCAGTCAAGGGCATGTGCCTCGGATGCAGGCTTCTCCCCGGCCCGGGCCCTGGTCAGGGCGCCTGCAAGAGGCCGCCAGTGGCTGTATTTCTCACACAACCATGCTTCTCTCTCCCTCTCCCTCTCCCATTCTCTCTCTAAAAATCAATGGAAACATATCCTCGGGTGAAGATTAAAACAACAACAACAATAATAGCAATAATAATAAAGAACAAAACCAGCCGAAACCGGTTTGGCTCAGTGGATAGAGCATCAGCCTGTGGACTGAAAGATCCTGGGTTCGATTCCGGTCAAGGGCATGTACCAGTGGGGGGTGTGCAGGAGGCAGCTGATCGATGTCTCTCATCGATGTTTCTAACTCTCTATCCCCCTCCCTTCCTCTCTGTAAAAAAATCAATAAAATATATTTAAAAAAAAAAAAAAGAACCAAACCACAGCGAGGACAGGGAGGCCGGCTACCATCAGCCCCAGTCTCTAACGGAGCTCCCCCACCTCGGCCCCACCACCTGCCCCCACGGGCGCCCCCGGCCCCCGCCCCGGCCCCGGTCAGCACGCATCCAGGGTAGGAACCCCGAGGCAGCGTGACAAACACAGGCAGGGACACACGGCGGACGGCATCCCGTCTAGACTGGACGGTGGCTCGGTGTCACCGCGCACGCACACCGGGGGGCCGAGCGTCAGGTGACCGTCTGGTGGGGATGGTTCACGCTGGGCCTACGTTTCTTTTTCTTTTTTTTAATATATCTTATTGATGTTTTGCAGAGAGAAAGGGAGAGAGATAGTTAGAAACATCGATGAGAGAGACATCGACCAGCAACCAAGGTACATGCATGCCCTTGACCGGAATGGAACCTGGGACCCTTCAGCCCGCAGGCCGACGCTCTATCCACGGAGCCGCACCGGTTTCGGCTCCGGGCCTACGTTTCACCCGGTGGTGCCCCAGCCACACAGGAGCAGCCCTCCCTCCGGCGTCTCTCCCGGGGGTTGTGGGGGGGGGGTGGTCAGGAACGCATATGGTCGCTGTGGTGCCTGCGTCACGGGGTGCGTCTCCCTCTCCTCCCAGCCTCCTCTGCAGCGCACAGCTCAGCACAGCGGTCCCTGCTCTCCCCGGAGCACGGGACCCGGCAGGCCTCCGTCCGCGTCCTCCCGACGCTCAGCGCGTCCGCCACGAGCTTGGAGGCCAGACTGTGCGTGCAGCCGGCGGCCTGGTGGAAGGATGGGCGACAGGGCAGCGGCTGCAGGGGTCACAGCCGCCCGGGCGCACCGGCCGGCCGGGAAGCACGCACATCTGGACGGCTTCCGGCATTCGGCAGGGAGCGGGCGAGCCTCGGCCGCCACGTCGGCAGTCTGTCGCTCACCACACGGACGTTTGTTTTAAAACGTCAAGGGCTCCCCGTCCTATTTTTTTTTTAAAAATATATTTTATTGATTTTTTTACAGAGAGGAAGAGAGAGGGATAGAGAGTTAGAAACATCGATGAGAGAGAGACATCGATCAGCCGCCTCCTGCACGCCACCCACTGGGAATGTGCCCACCACCAAGGTACGTGCCCTTGAGGGGTTTCAAACCTGGGACCCTTCAGTCCGCAGGCCGATGCTCTGTCCACGGAGCCACACCGGTCTCGGCACACGTCCTATTTCCTGTTTCCTCCTACACCAGTGGTTCTCCACCTTCCTAAGGCCGAGACCCTTTAATACAGTTCTCTATGTGGTGGTGACCCCCGACCATAAAACTATTTTTGTCGCTACTTCATCACTGTAATTTGCTGCTGTGATGAATCTTCATGTAAATGTCTGTGTTTTCTGATGGTCTTAGGAGACCCTGCTAGCTATTCGCGACCCACAGGTTGAGAACCGCTGTCCTACTCGTCCCGGCTCTCCTCCGACAGCAGGCTGGCCAGGGAGGCCTCTGCTCGGCCTGGGGGCCGGCACATGGGGGCGGGGGGAGGGGGTTCGGGCTTCTCCCCCCCAGCAGACCCCCAGACAGAGCTCAGCTCCCTGTCCCCGCCTCGCGTTAGAAGGCGGCTGAGAAAAACGCCTTCCCGGAGACCGAGACGGCGGCCCACCCGGAGCGGGGACACGGCCAGATGAACTTTCCTTTCTCCCGCTGCCAGCGCCCGACGTCATCGCAGCCCGAAGGAAGGTTCCTCGCTCCCAGCCCCCGATGAAAGGAGCCGCCGGGAGGGAGGCAGGCGGGAGGCGGCCCGACGAGGACGCGCAGGGACAGGCCCCTCGCAGGGCGGTGCCGCCCGCAGGTGGGAATGCCGTCCGACCTGCGGGCGCAGCCTGTGCTCACCTGGCTCGGCGGCCCCGGCCCCGGCAGAGCTGGCGGGAACTCGGGGACCCACCTGGGAGGCTGGGCGGGGGCCCCTTTCCAGGTGTGGCCTCCGGGCCCCGGGCGAGGCTCTGAACACGACGCTGAGTCAGCCTCGGTAGCGTCTTGACTGCAGATCTAGAGGGGAACGCTCCCCAGGGGGTGGGGGACCTGGTCTCTCTGTCACCCCCCCCCCGGTCGGTGACCCCGGCTGAGGGCCTGAGCCTCCGCTCCAGGACGCACCTCGCCGGGGGCCGGGAGAATGAGCGGCCCGAGGCTTCGTGCACATTCGGAAACGTTGGTTAGGATCACGATGAACCCTTCTCTCCTTCTTTTTTTCTGTTAAATATATTTTATTGATTTTTTTACAGAGAGGAAGGGAGAGAGAGAGAAAGTCAGAAACATCGATGAGAGAGAGACATCGATCAGCCGCCTCCTGCATACCCCACTGTGGAGATGTGCCCGCAAGCAAGGCACATGCCCCCGACCGACCGGAATCGAACCCGGGACCTTTCAGTCCGCAGGCCGACGCTCTCTCCACTGAGCCACACCGGTCTCAGCCCTTCTCTCCTTCTTAAAGCGACAGACGGGGAACCACACAGCTCCTAAACCGCAGGCGGCCAATAACGTGACGCGAATCCCAGAGACGGCGTGACAATAGCCGAGGCGAGGGGAGAAGGGAGAAGAAGAGAGAGAGCCGAGGAGAGAGGGCGCTTTGCCTGTGCGGCGGTCCCTGCTCGGCCAGGAGTGACGCAGAAAGGACGGGGACCCCCTGGCGGGACTTCTCTCCCCGCGGAGCGAGGTCAGAGGGCTGGTGGTAAGAGAGGCCCCGTCCCCAGAGCCTCCCGCTCCCCCCCCCCCACCGCCAGGGCGCAGGAAGGGGCGTCAGTGAACTGAGGTGCAGGCATCCACAGCATGAGCCTCCTCTCCCTTCCCGTCCTCTCCACCGGACTCTCACGCCTGTTCTTCCGTCCGCCTGACCCCGCGAGGCTCCGATGACAGGTGCGCGTCAGCAGACCCGAGATGGGGCTCCTCCTGGCCAAGTCCACCTGCCCGCAGCCAGCCGCCCGGTCTCCGGCGGCAGCCATTTTCACAGCGCAGCGTGTTTTTACTCTGTTTCCCACGCACGCACGCACGCACGCCCCGTCGGGGTTTGTGACCTCCTGGGGCACCAGGGTCTGGAACGTCGGCTCGGCCATCCTGGCGGGAAAGGGGACCCTCGCAAGCGCAGGGGAAACACCTTCGCGAAGCCCCCGGCAGCCGGACAGGCCGACTCGGCGCTGACCACAGGCCTCTGCTGTGGGCGAGTGGGTCTCCGGTCCAAAGGAGCTGCGAGAAGCAGTCACTCAGACCAGGGGTCGGCAAACCGCGGCTCGCGAGCCATAGGCGGCTCTTTGGCCCCTGGAGGGTGGCTCTTCCACAAAACACCACGTGCGATGGAAATCTCGTGGCCCACGCGCAGACGTCGGTTTTCGGCCTGGGGGGGATCTATTTAAAAGAAGTGGCGTTAGAAGAAGTTTAAGTTTAAAAACTTTGGCTCCCCAAAGAAATTTCAGTCGTTGTCCTTTGACATTTGGCTCTGCTGGCGGATGAGTTTGCCGACCACGGATTCAGACGGGAAACGTCGCGCTCCTGGTCTTTACCGCGTCACGGAGGACCAACACGGACACTGTCACCACCCCAGCCCCCGACACTGTCACCGCCGCCCCCCACAAGGCACCGAGGAAGGCCGTGCCCCGAGAAGTCGGGGGCCCTCACGCGGGAGCACCCGAGGGTGTGATGACACCCCTTCCTGATGCTCCCCCGGCGGCCAGGATAAAAGGCCAGCCTCGTTAGGACAGAATGTGGTGTGGACTCACAGAGCACATGTACTCTGCAGTAAACTCCGATGCACTTGATGTGAGGCCTTCCAGCCATAATTACTTACCCGGGCATTTAGGTTATGAGCCTAACTGTAACTTTATTATTTCATGTGGTGATCGTGCGTTAAGTTACATTACATTATAAACCTGAGCACATATAAAACGTGGTCGGTGAGGAGAACAGACCAAGGCAGGACCAGCCCCCTGGGAGTGGACAGATGCAGATCTGCACACGGACTGTAGTTTGTTTTTTGTTTTTTTTTAACGCTATGTCTTTATTGATTTTTAGAAAGAGAGGAAGGGCTAGAGAGACAGAAACACAGATGAGAGAGAAGCATCGACCGGCTGCCTCTTGCACGCCCCCGACTGGGAATGGAGCCTGCAACCTGGGCATGGGCCCTGCTTGACCGGGAATCGAACCCGGGACCTTTTGGCTCCTAGGTCGACGCTCAACCCCCGAGCCACACCAGCAGGGCTGCTGTTTGTCTTTCAATGCATTACATTAGCTTTCTGATATCCATCCGTAATAACTCCTGGATCTGGGTGAACGTGCGTGCGCATTATCGACACACCTGTGTGCACACACACACTCAGGGTTGGTGTAATCACACCCTCGTGTGCCCTCACCCCTGCTCCGCCACTGTCTGTGTCCGTGGGTTAGGCTTATAGGCACGCAGACAAGTCCTTTAGTTGATCTCTCACCCTTCCCCCACCCTCCCCTGCCTTCCCTCTGAGGTTTGACGGTCTGGTCGATGCTTCTCAGTCTCTGTTTTTGATCATTAGTTAATGTTGTTTTGAATGTAAAGGACTGATAGCGATTCATCTAAAAAACCATTTCCCCTTCCTTGTCGCTCTCCTCCGCCTCACACCCTGGGGGCTCCTCACACCCTGGGGGCTCCGAGAGGGCCGCGGGCTTCCGTGGGCGGGTCCTTCCTGCTCACGCTGACAGGCAGAAGGGAGACAGGGCCACGTGCAAACACCCCCTCAATCCCCACCCACCCACCACCACCACCCCGCACTGGGCAAATCCGGCTCCGCGTCCCCCGGAGCAGTGTCCCCGGGAACGGGCCTGCGGAGGAGGGGCCGCTGACGACCTGGACGCAAAGTAACGGTGCCCCTGCATCCCCGACTCCGAGGGGCGCTGTCCCCGGAGAGAAGGACTAGGCGGGAGAGAGGGGAGACCTCGGTCACAGCTTCGTATCTGAGAGCGACGGCGCCAGGGGAGAGGACACCACGGACTCGGTGTCTGTGGAGCCAGCACAGGCCACTGGCTGCTCGGACGGGGGGCGGGGGGGTAAGGGGGGAGACCACATCATCCGCTCCCTCGTCCCCAGAAGCCTCTGACGGATCCCCACCTCCATCCCGAGTCAGACCCGCCTCCCAACACGCACGCCCTCCCGCTCCCCGCCTCAGCCCGCCGCTCCCAGCCCCAGCCTGGCAGCTGCTCCCGGAAAGGCTGTGTAACCTGTATTTTAAAATACGAATCTTTATGTTGGGAGTTTTACAACCCATCTTTCCCCCCACTGACCCTCTCGAGCCTGCCCCTGTCTCCACAGAGAGGAAGAGAGAGGGATAGAGAGTCAGAAACATCCATGAGAGAGAGACATCGATCAGCTGCCTCCTGCACGGCCCCTCCTGGGGATGTGCCCGCCACCAACATACATGCCCTTGATGGTACTGTCGCTCACGACGCCGCCCCTGTGTTCTCAGGGTCACGACCGAATTCTCACTCGGCGGGTGAGGCTGTCCTCCGTGCTGATCGCGGGGACGCCGCTGGGACACTCCCCGCCACGGGCAGAGCCAACGACAAGCACCCTGTCCCCGCGGGGCCTCCAGCCGCCATCGGTGGGGGGCGAGCTGTCCCAGGCGGCCTGCCCCCCAACCCCGTCTGACGGCCGGGCCAGTGCCGCGGAGAAGGCGGCAGAGGCCCTGGCACGGCCTGGGCGCTGGGCGAGCCCCGTGACGAAGGAGGCGGGACCAGGAGAGCAGGCGCGGGCTGGGGCCGCCTCGCCAGGAGCCGGGTCACGCCTCGGCCGGGCGTCTGGTGGGGCCGCGAGCCCAGAGCCCACGGTGGCAGCAGGGATTGTGGCCCCGGGTGGACCGTTTCCGCCCTGCGCCGCCCGCCTCCGGCCACCCGCGTTGGGGCAGGCGCTGACACCTCTCCCGCAGACAGGGCGAGGGCAGCAGGTGCCGACCACACGGTCAGGGCGGAAGCACCGGGCACTCTGGCGTCTGCTCCCCGAGCGGGGCGGCCCCTGGGTCCTCAGTACCGGATGGGGGCTCCAGTCGGTCCCGGGCGGGGAGCGGGCCCTCCACCAGCAGCAGACAGAGGAGACGCATGGACGGCTGAACCAGCACGCACAGGCCTCGGCAAACGCAGAGGAAATAGCTTTTCTGGGTTAATCCTCACCTGGGGCTATTTTCCCATCGATTTCTTTTCTTTCTTTCTTTTTTTTTTTTTTTTTAGAGCCAAGAATAAAAATGGGGCCGGGGGGGGGGGGGGGGGGGTGGAGAGAGAGAGAAAGAGAGAGAGAGAGAGAGACTGGTTGCCTGCCTGGGGCCAGGGATGGAACCTGAGTCCAGGGACCTGCCCTTACCGGCACTCGAACCTGCGACCCTTCAGTGCTCGGGCGGGCACTCCGACACTGAGCCACCAGCCAGGGCAACATGGAAGTAACTTCTACAAAAATAAGCCAGACCCCCGAGGTCTTCCTGTTGGGCTCACACCTCAGGGGAGGAGAAGGAGGGGCTGCTGTGGGCCTCCTCCGCTCCCTGGGCCTCCGCTCCCTCCTGGGGTCTGGTCTGTGGAGCAACGGGTGGAACACGTGGCAGGTGCCCCAGACAGACAGCTCCCTCCCCCTGCCCCAGACGGGCGGGCCCTGAGCATGCGGATGCGGGGCCCTGAGCATGCGGATGCGGGGCCCTGAGCATGCGGATGCGGCCTGACGCTTCCCACCGCCGGTGCCGTCACACGGTTCTCCATGACGCTCGCCGGCCGCCTCCAACTGCCGCCACCCGGGCGGTCCCCGCAGACGCCGCATTGGGCCGCACCCTGGCAGGCCTGCCGTTCCTCAAAGGCAGAGGTTCTCCACCTTCCTCAGGCCGCGACCCTTTAAGACAGCTCCTCATGGGGTGGTGACCCCCATCCATGAAATGATTTCCGTGGCTACTTCATCGCTGTCATCTTGCTACTGTGATGAACTGTCATGTAAATATCTGATAGGCAGGATGTGTTTTCGTTGTTACACATGGAACATCATTAAAGCATAGGGATTCATCACCAAAACAATATGGAATTATATATTGTGAAATATTTATTTCTCATGACAAATAAATGAAATGTTGTCTTGAATCGTGGTGTCGCATGGGCAACAGTCTTCCTAGGACAACAGTAAACTACATGGCTACACGTTGCTACACCGAGGAGCGGTGTGTTGGTTCCTAAGACCATGGGAAATAGGTGTTTTCCGATAGTCTTAGGCGACCCCTGTGAAAGGGTCGTTCGTCCCCCAAAGGGGTGGGACCCCCAGGGTGAGGACCGCTACTCGGAGGGCGGGCAGGGGTGACCGGGTGCAGGTGCAGGTCAGGTGGCAGGAAGGGCGGCGGGAACGGAGCCAGCGGAGCGGGCCGCTGCGCCCGGGGCCGGGTCCCGCCGCACGGGGCCTCTCCGTCCGCTGCGACCGCGTTCTGTCCCTGCAGACGGACGGACGGACAGGGCGGAAAAGGTAGGAGCGCCAGCCCAGCCGCTGGAGGACAGGACGGCGGGGCCGCACGCCGTTTGGTCCAGTGACACTGGCTGCGCCGCGAGGGGAGGGACACGGGCACCGCCGTGGGCACGTGGCCACCCAGACACGCGTGAGAGCGGGCCCGGGACCAGCCCCAGCGCGCCCTCCAGGTCCCCGCTGCACTCCACGGAGCCACGCCCTCGCCATGGAATCACCCCTGCAAAGCCACGCCCTCCGCATAGCATCACCCTCTGCAAAGCCACGCCCACTGCATACCATCACCCCACACACCTCCATGGCCCAGAAGGCCACTCGCTCACCTCACTAAGGGTGGGAACCAGGGCTCAAACAGTGCAAAGGCCTGCGCAGCGTTTAGCTTCTCTTTCGCACCGAGCCCCCTACCAGGGACCACCGAGCGCACTGTACCCAGGACCCACCGTCAGAGGTTAGAACGCGCAGCAAAAACAGGGAGGGCAAAGGGGTGAAAGGTGACGAAGGAGACTTGCCTGCGGCTGGCGAGCACCCATACAACACACAGATGATGACTATGGCACTGTCCGCCAGAAGCCGTATCATCTTATTTACCCTGTCACCCCAAGCCATTCAATACAACGTTTATGCCAGGATCCAGGGCCCCGGGATCATCCATGAGTACCTGCAAGGCTGTGGGCAGCTCACGCTGACCTGCTGGCCGCTGTGCACAGGGGGTTAAACCCGCTGGGGAGCGGATGGCCTGACGATCAGAGGCCGATTTCACCCTCTGCTTACCGGCGGGCGTGCCTGCAGCTGGCCCGGCTGACCTGCTGTGAAGCCCAGGGGGCCGACTCAGGCGGGCGAACAAGCCTTTCTCACCCCCACCCCCACCCCCACCGACGGCTCTGCCTCACATCCCTCCAAGCGGGGAAGTGGTCTCTGCAACCCTCGACCCTGCCCGTGAGGTCACAGGCGGGTCCAGGGGAACAGCCCGTCCCCGCAGGACGGCTCAACTTCAAACCCTGTCCGTGTCAGTGAAGAAAACCCCGGAGCGGGGTCACCCAGATCAACGATCAAAAGAAAACCTGCGCCCGAAGGGAGAAGGCCTCCCCCCTCCACCCCCTGTCCCCCGTCAGGGGCACGGGTCTGATTTATGAGCAGGAATCCCGGGCATGGACACTGGCTCTTCTCCTCTCATGCCTGTGTGCGTTCTGCAATGAAGGAATTTGTTTCAGTGACGGTCCTCTCGGTGGTTAATAAGTTTGGGGCTTTCGGAAAATCTGCCACCAAGCCTTAAAATCCCCCCTCCCCCTAAAGAAAACACAGTTCAGGAAGTCTCGTCTTCAGGGGGACCCCTAAATATTTCCCCAAACGCTTGAAAACCGATAAAAGGAGCGCCGAGTCAGCCACTCCAGAGGCCCGAGAAGATGCTGCTGAAATCCGAAAGCAAGCACGGCTGTGAGGACGGCCGGGGGTCATCCAGGGGCCTCGGGGCCTCCCGAGGGGGGACGCCGAGCCTGTGGTCACGCAGGAGAGACCCCGGAGACAGGCCGTACCCCAGCTCTCGGGGCTCCTGGGGGCTCACGGCACCCAGAGACCTGCAGGCAGGGCCTCGCTTTTATGCGGAGAAACACGTTGCATACCCGCCTCTGCCCGTTTTTTAATATATATATTTTTAATGTATTTTATTGATTTTTCACAGAGAAGAAGGGAGAGGGATAGAGAGCTAGAAACATCGATGAGAGAGAGACACCGATCAGCCGCCTCCTGCACGCCCCCCACTGGAGATGTGCCCGCAACCAAGGTACGTGCCCTTGACCGGAATCGAACCTGGGACCCCTCAGTCCGCAGGCCCACGCTCTATCCACTGAGCCACACCGGTTCCGGCTTTGCCCGTTTTTAAAAAGGTAAAGCGACCCCCTTCGCGGCTCTGCCGAGCTGGCACGCTACGGGGAAGGCCGAGCGGCGGGCGCGGGGTACTGTGAGCGGCAAGCTCAGCGTGACATGTCAGAAGCGAGAGTCACCCCGCCGTCTGCTTCTCCTGCATCCTGGAAGGAAGCCCATTTTCTCAGCTGATGGTTTTTCTCGGGTCTGCAATCCACTCTGTAAGCACCTCAGAAGAACAACATCAAAGTCAATGCAAAAATAGGGGAAATTGGTATTTTTTTTATGGCCCGAATAGGCAGAAACGTGCATTTTGACACCTGACAAGTTCCCACCCACACACTTCAATAATGTGAGTAGACTGCACTTTCCCATGAGTCTGACAAGCACCATTTTACAGGAACCTATCCCAGAACCGAGGACAACGCGAATCTTTATCTGTAACAAAAACAGGGCGTTCTTCACAGTAACGTTTCGGAAAATCAGGGCATTTGTCTGGGCCCAGTGATGGGCCTTGCGTAACCCTAGTAACAAAACCAGCAACCAGGACGCCAGCGGGGCAGGGACATAATCCAACCCAAGCTCGGATCTCTCTGGCCCCGCTGCGCCGGGTCCTCTAACGGTGACTCCATCTTCTCGCCGACGCAGCGCCTACCAAGCCCGATGCTCCAGCCGGCTGCTCCGAGGGCCCCTGCCCGCTCCCATCCCACCATTCCTTGTTCTCCTGGCGGAAACTGTACCCAAGCCGCCCAGACAGTCCACTCGGGACCAGGAAGACTCGCCTTGGGATGGACCACCGATGAGTCACCGCCACAGACGACTCCCAGGTCGCGGATGACAAGTTCTGCTTGTTGACACTACACCATTCTCACCGTCGCCAGGTTATTTCACAGGTCATAGAGAACTCCCCCCTCACCCTACCCCCGCCACCACGGGGCTTCCTGGTCCCGCTAATCACCGACGAGGACAGTCCCGGTGGCTGTCTGGAGCTCCGTGCTGTCTGACCCGGCACATGGCAGCCCGCCATCACCCGGCCACGGCCTCTTCCATGGCCTGGGTCTCAGCGGTGATTCACTGCTCCAGGCACCACCCCGCCTTCCATCCCCCCAGGTCCCTTCTGTTCCATCTGCAGTGATAGGGGGGGGACGTCCTCTCTAGCCCTGCCATCCGTGTCTTTCCGGCTGTGACGCGCACGGGGTGTGCACTTGACTTTCATCACTTTGCCTGTTAAAACATATCAAGCCCTGGCTGGTGTGGCTCAGTGCATAGAGCATCAGCCTGCAGAAGGGTTCCGGGTTCAATTCCCAGTCAAGGGCACATGCCCGTGGGGTTGCAGGCTCCATCCCCAGTAGGGAGTATGCGGGAGGCAGCCAATCAGTGATTCTCTCTCATCATTGATGTTTCTCTCATCTCCCATTCCCCTCTGAAATCAATAATATATATATATATATATATATATATATATATATATAATTGATTTCAGAAAAAAAAAAAAAAAAAAAAAAAAAAAAAAAAATGTTTTACCAAACACAAAACTGGTGTGTGTGTGTGTGTGTGTGTGTGTGTATTTTTTTAAGTGTCAGTATCCCTTTGTCTACCACCAGTGATGACAACCTTTGTAGCTTCCTGGGAGGAATATGGCTTGAAGTCTCCTTTCTAAAGAGTAATCTAGAGAATCTTCCCTAAAACAGTCTCCCAGGCGGCGATTTATGTGATTTAATCCTATTTACTCCCCAGGGATAACGTCTCCTTTTTGGCCACAGAAACCAAGTTTTCGTAGTTTCTCCCCATAAACACGCCGTATTGCTTCTGGCACACGCACATCATTCACTTCAGCTCTAGGCGACTCAGAAACAATGGACCAGGGAGGGCCCTGCCCATGGCGAGACCCAAGCCGACGCTTGTAGAAGAACCTCTTCAGGACACCGGTCCTTAGTCCTCCGACCCGGCTTTGGAAACCGGTTTGGCTCCGTGGATAGAGCGTCGGCCTGCGGACTGAAAGGTCCCGGGTTCCATTCTGGTCAAGGGCATATACTTGGTTGGTTATGAGCACATCCCCAGTGGGGAGCGTGCAGGAGGCAGCTGATTGATGTCTCTCTCTCATCGATGTTTCTAACTCTCTATCCTTCTCCCCTCCTCCCTATAAAAAAATCAATAAATTATATTTTTTTAAAAAAAGAAAGAAACTATGTGAGAAATACCCAAACGACTCAACGTGAGTCCCAATGTCTCCACACCAGCGGGGTAGAACCAACACACACATGCCTGGGTCTCTGAAGAACAGAAGCAGAGCCGCCTGCCGCGTGTCCTGTCTCCGCTCCTGCGTCCGGGTGATGCCCAGCGGGTGAGCGAGCCCCTCATTAGTCCGCGCCATCCCGGAGTAACCAGGGGTGTTTCCAAGCAGACACTATGTAATGACAGTAATGAAATAATTGCCCTAATGGTAATAGCTAACGCTTATTGTGCCTTTTATCTTCAAAGCGCTCTACTGACGTTAACGAGGTGTCTCTCCTCACGTTAATGTAAGTGGACAAAATGTTTTGTTCACTTGGTAAGCGGTGGGAGGCGGGTTCAGCTGAGTGTCCTGTTGCTCAGCACACAGACGGTGGAAGGAACGAAGGCGGAGAGAACGGTCTGCGAGCGTGGCGAGCGTCCGCAGCATCGCGCTGCCTTGTCGGGTGAGGGTCAGCGAAACCCTGACCTTTTACCAAACACAAAGCTGAAGCCCGGACACAGAGGCTGAAATTCCCCGGAATTTTCACTCAAAAACACACTCTGTCCAAAAGGCGCGGGCAGAAGTAGCATTTTACTTCGAGACGCACAGGAAGAAGCCGTGGTCAATGTAAGAATTGTTAAAGTCCTTCTAAGTTTCACACGTGTAATGAGCACACTCTTTCCTCACAAACCAATAATCTGTTTTATTCCACGGAATCCCCGGAGCTTACACACACCTGTGGGGAGACGTCCCTCCGTTAACATGCAGGTGACTGACACACACCTGTGAGAGGTCCAGCCGTTAACGTGCAGGTGACTGACACACACCTGTGAGAGGTCCGGCCGTTAACGTGCAGGTGACTGACACACACCTGTGAGAGGTCCGGCCGTTAACGTGCAGGTGACTGACACACACCTGTGGGGAGAGGTCCCTCCGTTAACGTGCAGGTGACTGACACACACCTGTGAGATGTCCCTCCGTTAACATACAGGTGACTGACACACACCTGTAGGGAGATGCCCCACCGCTTTCTCTGAGGCGTACGAGGAAGAACACGCCCTCACGTGCACACACACACCGTAAAGGCGTAAAAGCGGGTGGAAACGAACATGTGCAAACACAGGGTTGAACACATTCCAGCTGGTTAAACTGGGGACTCGTTAGCGTGGTGAGCCTCCGCGCACAGTGTCTTAGGAGAGGATGCAACGGGTTCTTTGGGGCACACGCTGTCATGTTCCCATCGTCCTGCTTTGTCCCCCCACCTACATACCGTTCTGGAGAGCACGGGCTGCCCCAGGTAACATGTTCTTCCGTGGGCGGGCCGGGCCGGAGTCCCTCGGATGGCGGGATCCAGAGGCGGCTGGACTGGGCATCCATGCAACCAAACACACAAATGAACTCTCCCAAGGAGTGCGTGTAAGACCCCCCACGCGCACAGTGAGCACGTGCACATTCTCTTCTCACGCTTACTCCTTCCCCAACGACTCTCCTCTCGGCCACAGGTGGCTGTGACAGACACACACTTAGACCAGCCACGCTTCTGTGCCTGACTACAGAACGACCACGCCCTCCGCTTTCTGGCGAGCGAGCGAGCGAGCGAGCGAGTGCTTCCACCCACCCAGCCACTCGGCAGGAGGCTGACCTCCAAGCCCCTGACCGTCTCCCCCCAGATCACCGGGCCCCCAAAGCACAGCCCGTCCGTCGGAGCGGACAGAGTCATCTGCACCTCCTCTCGCCTCGGAGTGAGGGTGTGTCCCCGAAGGGGCTCAGCACACCACTCACAGGAGAGGCGTGCACCCCGCTCTCCGTGAATTCGCACCAGAGCCCCCCGCCGCTGCCAAGAGGCAGGCTGCGCTCCTTGGAGGTTAAAGTGCACGAGCTTCACAATGACTGTTTTGCAAACACACACACACGCGTTTCGCTCCACAGGCAGGAAGGAGCGTACATGCAGCCCCGAGTATTCTGTGTGATGTCCGCGCTGCTGCGCATTTCCTGATCAAAACTTCGTCATGGAAATGAGACCCTTGCTGCTCAGAGAGCTACCTCCACGGGGCTGCTCGCTGCCGAGGAGAACATAAACAGAAAATTAAACCAGAGGCTGAGCATTTACCGGCAACCCGGTCCTGTCCCGCATGTCTAATCCTCCCAGCCGCTCCATGACCTTTGCAGGAAGGGGAGGAGTACACCACGTGGAATTATTTACCGGTAAACAAGTAATTACAATGACGTGTGGCGGTTACCTAACACGCATGCAAGCCGGCACTCTCTCCGGAGACGCCTCCAGGCGAAAACGGGAGAGCGGACGACGTGAGAACCACACGCACAATCTAGCTCCATCTGCCACGCCCGGAGGACTGAAAGCGTTGTGTAAAAACAGGAAGGCCCATCATCGAAGCAGAACACGCTCACAAAAGCCACCGGTACGGCCTGACAGACGCACCTGCAGAGGCCCCTGTCACCTGGAGACTCTCGCCTCCCAGGACACACATCCTCTGTCCATCATCGCACGGCAGACCGCGTCACGGCTGCGTGACAACGGGCAGACTCGTGATCCCACATCGGCACCTGCAGGCGGGCGTCCCACGCGAGGCGGGCTTCCCGGGAGCCGGGGAAGCAATCCCGTCCTCCGACCTCAGACCCACTCTGAGACCAAGGCTGCACGGTTTGTATTTCTCACACCCGCTTTACCGGGAACACGGCCACAGCCGCTGGCGCCCTGCATCCGAGACGGTTCAGCGGGTCTGGGCATGGGACATGGGCACCTGTCGAATGAGAGGACCCTGCTGGGGGAGGAGCCCCTTCCTCCACGCTGACAGCACGGTCCTTTCAGAGGGCGCCGCGATGCCCAGGGCAGGACAACCGGCCTCTGAGGAGCCGGCGGGAACAGCCTCCGGGCCAGCCGGCCACCGGGCAGCAGGTGCCATCGGGAGGCGGCTCTGGGAGGGGGGTCACTACAGAAGCCCGGGCGAGCCACGCTCGAAGGAAAATCCGAGCAGAGCCCGGTCCGAGCCCGTGCTGCGGTGTGTCCCCGGGTCGGGCTAACGTTCAGGCAGGGCCTGTGCTCTTCCTACACGTGGGGTCTCTCTGTGAGAAGATGGGTCCCCAGAACACGTGCCCTTTTCCTCGGAGAGCCGGCGGGCACACGCCCACCTTCGCCTCGTGCTTTCGGGGGAAGGTACAGGCTGATGAGGAAGCCGAACAAGGGAGAGGGGGAACGTGCCCGCGTGACACCTTTGCTGGCTCTGACCCAGCGAGACCGCCGTCCTGTGCGGCCGGAGGTTACAAAGCGGCACACTGCCGCCGAGGGTGGGCGAGGCTTCCCGACCCGAGGACACCTCCCCCGTGGAGGAGGGGTCCCACCTGCCAGCGGGAGGGGGCGGGGAAAGACGCGTGGACACCCAGCAGCAGCCCTCAGTCAGCTGAGAACCCCCAGGAAGTCCTGGGACTCCGCCCGCCCCAGACAGGCAGCCCGGCTCCCAGGGGGCTCAGACCCGCGTGGAGAGAGCCGACATGGCTGGAAGGCGGCAGCGCCAGCCCGGCCCCAGGAGGGGCTCCTCGGCGGTGCGCGTGGACGACCGAGACGCAGACCCAGACTGAGGCGCAGACCGAGGTGCAGACCGAGACCCAGACCGAGACGCAGACCCAGACTGAGGCGCAGACAGAGATGCAGACCGAGACGCAGACCCAGACACAGACCGAGACAACAGAACCAGACACAGACCCAGACTGAGGCGCAGACAGACACAGACTGAGACCCAGATCGAAACCCAGACCAAGACCCAGATCGAGACCCAGACTGAGACCCAGACATAGACCCAGACACAGACCCAGACCCAGACCCAGACCGAGACCCAGACTGAGTCCCAGACCCAGACCCAGACCCAGACCCAGACCGAGACGACAGACCCAGACCCAGACCGAGGCGCAGACCAAGACGCCGCCGGTCGCGGACGTACCTCCTGGGCCGAGCGGGCAGCCGGCTTGTCCTGGTGGCTGGCGAGGATGAGGAAGGGCAGCGTGCACAGCTGCGGGTGCTGCAGGGCCGCGTGCAGCTCGTTGCGGGCCGTCTCCAGGTCGCCCTCGGAGGACGCGCTGTCCAGCACGAAGATCACGCCCTGCGAGCCCTGGTAGTAGCGGCTCCAGTACTTGCGGATGTGGTCGGCGCCTGCACACACACACACGCCCCCCGTCAGCTCGCTCCGCCCGCCCCCCGCTCTCCACAGCACCTCCCCAGGGACCCCGGAGCTCTTAATATATATATATATATATATATATATATATATATATACACACACACATACACACACACAGTGGTACCTCGAGATATGAGTGCCCTAACATACAAGATTTTTGAGATACGAGCCGTCGAGCGAGCGATTTTTGCTTTGAAAGACGAGCAACAGTTGAGATAGGAGTCATCGCGCGGATCGGCCGGCTGCACACGGCCCACCAGTTTACCGTGACGCGAGCGTCTCATAGTTTCCCACGCCTCAAGGTGACAGAACGAATTAAACTCGTATCTCGAGGTATCACTGTGTGTATGTGTATATATATAATTGATTTTTTTTACAGGGAGAAAGGGAGAGGGAGTTAGAAACATCAACGGGAGATCAATCAGCTGCCTCCTACACGCCCTCTATTGGGGATGTGCCCACAACCAAGGTCCGTGCCCTAGACCGGAATCAAACCTGGGACCTTTCAGTCCGCAGGCCGACACTCTATCCACTGAGCCAAGCCGGTTAGGGCACCCGGGAGCTCTGAGACATCGGCTGCAGGGACCAGGCTGCTGGACAGACAAGGCATCAGGCCGGCAGGTGGGCAGGTGCATGTGACCCCGGGGGACATATAAGTTCCAGGGTCACTGTCCGTGCCTCCCTGACCAACCCGGGCGAGAGAACCAGGACTCCTCCTCCGTCTGGACCTGGAAGGGTGTCTTCAGATCTCGCCGACTCTCACCGGAACCTCACTCCACACCCCGGTTAGAGCAGCCACTGCCGGGTAGGGGGGTAGGTTTGGGGGGGGGGGTAGAGGCGCTCAGCTTGGCGACACGTCCCAGGAGCACTGACCGCCTGGCAGCCTGGCGCCACCTGTGCTGGCACGCGGAACCAGGAGCCGCCCGCTGCGTGTGCCACGTGCTGACGGGTGTGACAACCAGGAGCATGGCCTGCGGGCAGGGGAGGGCCCCGCTGGCAATGGGGGAGGGCGTTTATAAAAAGGACAGAGACCCCGCCCGACTGCCCGCCCGCCCGCCCGCAGGGGACGCCCTGGGCCTGGCTCTGAGCCGGGACCCAGCGCCACGCAGGCCTGGGAGCGGGGAGGGCGAGGAAGGAGTCCGGCTCCACGGGGGCTCCCCGGGTTTGGGAGCGGAGGGGCCACGGGAGACGACCCGTCCAGTCTCCGGGGAAACGGAGGCCCCGAGGGCACCTCACCGCCATTCACAAACTGGGGGTGCGCTATGGGTGCGTCTGGGGTGCGGTGAGGGCGCTGCCGGTTATACCACGGAGGGAGGCGTCGAGGTATGTCCCCGTTCAGTGCACGTGATCCGTCCTCCCCAGGACTCGGCTACAGGGGACCCCTGGGTGGGGGACTGGGCGGGAGCGTGGGGTGGGGGGGTGCACGCCCCAGCTCTGCGTTCAGGAGCGTCGTGTGGGAAGCTGGACACGGGCAGGGAGGGGGCTCAGCGTGGACACCAGCGAACGCTACACACCAAGTATCGTCCTCCCCGCTACCAAGGGCCGACACCCCCCTCCTTCCCACCCCCCATGACACTGAGCAGCTCAAGGACTTCTGGGAAAAGCAGCAGAAAACCCCAGACCATCACACGGCACAGTCAGGTGCGGTGCCTGCGTCCCTACTGGCGGTCGGGAGCACCTAACCCTCGGGGGTGAGTCTCTTAAAGGAGCCGCATCAAGCTACCCACAGCCCAGGCAGCGCCTCGTGCTTTCCAACCAGGAGCTCATGCGTGGACCCGGGAGCCAGGAGGGGTGGGCAGGAAGAGATTAACCAAAGATCTTATATGCCTCCTAGAGGCCCGATGCACAAATTCATGCATGGGTGGAGGCCCTTGGCCTGGCCTGCCGAGATCGGTGCATGGATTCGTGCAACGGTGGGTTCCCTCAGCCTGACCTGCAGGGATCGGACTGAAACCAGCAGTCCGACATCCCCCAAGGGGTCCTGGATGGCGAGAGGGTGCAGGCCAAGGGACCCCAACAGTGCACGAATCCATGCACCGGGCCTCTAGTTTTTTAATAAGTGGCATGAAAGAGTGCAGTTTCTGAAATGGCACTCATGGTACAGTATTTTAATTCATACCAAGGGAAACAACGTTGACATTATCTGGAACTCACGACAGCCTGTCAGACACACATAAGAGGAGGAAATGTTTCTAGGAAACGCATCCTCAAGGGCAAAGGTAAAAGGATTCACCTCTCGAGGGGGCATAACACGTTGCTAGGTTTTAAACACAGGGACCACATCGATGCCAAGTCAGGCAAGTGAGAGGGAGACACAGAAATACGTAAAATGCTGTACCTCCGAGTTCCTTGACATTCAAGACAGCATTCTGGAAGGGCACTGCCTTTATACTGAAACCTAAAACCAGAAAACAAACATAAAACATGAGTTAGCGACAACTTCTTCAAATGCACCGGATGCTCACACCCTCTTTTTTTTTTTTTTTTGGTCAGGTTAAGTTACGCTTCTCGGCTCCTATTTACACTAGAAACACAATGTCTAAGATACATACTGTCGTATTTTTAATATATAATGTCACTTTGAAAATGTCATTCATTATGAGAAAGATACTTGGAAATAGAGAGAAACTTCAAAGAAAAATGTTAAATATACTGGGACCTTGGCATGGAACTAATTCCTAAAATTTCTCTCACGTGTAACTCAGCAACCCGAGAGATCAGGGTGTCTAAGGGATATAGCCTTCTCATATTGGAATTTCAGAGTATTTATGCCAGTGTTCTTTTAAGAACGTGGTTAATGTCATACATGTATTTTTCTTAAAAGTAGAATCAGTTATATATGCGAGACAATTATTTGATAATGCATACAATAAGTGACTTCTGTCATGGATTACATATTCAGAGCGTGGTTTTAGGATTAACTACACATTTAGGACGTAGCTATCATCATTTAAGTCCATCCAGTTGTCACATATGTAACGTCAGGGCACATACTTGACATACACGCGCGTAAACAAGTGTGCACACGAAACGTTTCTGGGAGAACTGGAATATTTAAATTATAATCAGGATGAGATGCTCCCGCCTCTCTTGAACGTCTCACCACATACAAGTCCCCCTTTTCCAATGAACAGCCCCACTAATTTTGAACGTGAATGGACTCCGATATCCCGAGCACCCAACCCCTTTCAGACCCCAAGCATATTTAACACTAGAGGCCCAGTGCACGAAATCCACGCCCTCGGTGGGAGGGGTCCCTCAGCCCGGCCTGCACCTTCTCACAGTCCGGGCGCCCTCGGGGGGTGTCTGGCCGATGGCGAGGCCCAGGCCGCCAGTGGGACACCCTTGGCGCTGCTGCGGAGCGGGGAGAGGCTCCTGCCACCACCGCTGTGCTCGCCAGCGGGAGCCTGGCTTCTGGCTGAGCGGTGCTCCCGCTGTGGGGTGCACTGACCGCCAGGGGGCACTTCCTGCCTTACGTCTGCTCCTGGTGGTCAGTGCCTTCACAGGCACCGAAGCGCCCTGACAGATGCTGCACGGTGCTCCGTCCCAGGCCGGGCGCAGGTCCCGTGGGGGGGTGACAGCCATCCGCACGCCCTCCCCCGGGAGTCTGCAGTGGAGCTCGGTCACCAATGCTCCAGGGCGGAGCCGACAGGACCGGACAGGGAGGAGGAGGAGGGCGGTCCTTCCGCTGGGTCCTCCTCGTGCGGGCAGGGTGGCCGCGCGGGAAGGGTGACCTTCCCCGGGCGGCTCCCCGCAGCGCAGTCGGGAGGCGACGACCTCAGGCGGGCGGTGCTCCTGGGACGGTGAGGCCAGCCAGGGGACCGGGGGCGCACAGTCGGTGGGGGGGAGGGGGACGCCAAGGTCCAGCCCCCAACGCGGGCCGGCGGGAGCTGAGCACCGGACGCCCCCCCAACCCTCCCCACCCCCGTAGCTCTGGCTCCGGCTGACGCCCCAGTTCAAAGGCAGCTGTGGGACTCGCTGACGGGCCGCCTGCGCCCCAGTCTCCCCGTCTGGACACGAGAGGGCGCCCTCAGAGCTGTAGGTCAGACCTGACCGTCCACCCACCAGTGGTCAGCCAGTGGCTCTCGGATTCCCTCCCCGGAGCCCACGTGTGGCCTCGGCGCGCAGCTCGGGACAGGGCGGGGAGACCAGACCCGCAGTCCCCGCCGCCCCCAGGCCTGCAGGCTCCCCGCGGCCTCCTCCCAGGAGGCCGGCAGCCCCGCGGTGGTGGACGAGGGTCCGGTGGAATCCTTCCGTGATCTCACCGTCACGGCGGAACCTGCGTGCAGACCCGCCTCTGCCTCCTCCCTCCGCTCCTCTGGCCTCACACCCGGGCCCGAACAGAGCATCGCTGGGATGTTTGCTGCATCTTCATCTCTGTCCGGCGACCCCTCTCCATTCTCACTGACTGACACGCTGCTGGCCGGACAGCGTTTCGGGCGCGGGAGCCTGCTCCCCTTTAAAAAGACGCTGCCGGGTCTCTTCCAGGCCCGTGTGACGGCTCTTCGGTGCCTGGCACAGCGACCTCTCACCGACGCCGGCGCCGTCCGGGCCTCTGGGTGGAAGGAAGCCGCCGTTTCTGGAACCCCGGGCGCCCAGGCCTGGTGTGAGCAGAGGCCCAGCGGCAGCCGGGGACCCGCCGGCCAGGCTCCCGTTCGCCCCCAGACCTACGTGCAGCCGCCGCCGCCTCTCCCTCCACCCGAAGGGCCGCTCTCCTCCGGAGGGCGCTTGGCTCTGGCGCCCTGACCATCTCAGCGCCTTCACTGACGGTGTCGGCGGTAAAGGACGGCAGAGGGTCACGGTCCCAGGAAGGATCGCTCCCCGCTCCCCGGAAGACAAGGCAGGAAACGGGACGAGACGGGCCATAGCTTCGCTTTAAGCACCAGGTCTCCGGCAGAGATGCTCCTTCTGGCGGTGCGGGCGCTGCAACCAGTATCCGTTCTGACGGGCGGGTGCCATCCGAGCATCACAGAGGAGCCGTCTCCGAGAGCAGCCGCCCGCGAGCCGCCGTGCTGGCTGTTTTCATGCTCTGTCACCGCTTTCTACTCAAAACCAGCCTGGCCCGCTTTCACGTGAACAGCACCCGTCCACTTACTTCCCTCCACTGAGGAGCGGGGCGGCTAGAGATCGGGAACACCCTCCATCAAGGCTCCACAGTTTAGGCAGCAAACGCCCGGGCGGCAGGCCGCCGAAATTCCTGCCAGTGTCTGTGACGTGACGCGTGGCAGAGAAGCGGTCACTGCGTGCCTCTGGCCCTGCTGCTCCATCAAAGAGTGTGAATGCTGGTAACCTCTGGCCTCCCTGAGCAACTGCTGTCCCAGAAAAGGGACGGGGACGCCATTGTCTAAAAACTTTTCTGTTGGATTTTATGGGGGCTCTACGGGCTAAGGAAAGGGCAGAGGTTCCATGGGCACAGCGTGTGGAGTGCTCACCAGCCCACGTCTCGTCTCCTTCCACCACCGCCGTCCCCTCGCCAGCCCTTTCCCGCGGGAAACCGCTTTCCAAGAACGGGAATGGCCGTGCGGGCTGGTCGGTCCTCCCGGTCCGGGAACCGGGTTAGCACCGTGCGCGTCCGTTGCGTGTTTTTTCGGTGAGCCACCGTGTGTGTCCGTTGCGTGTGTTCGGTGAGCCACATGCGTGTCCGTTGTGCGTGTTCGGTGAGCCGCCGTGCGTGTCCGTTGTATGTGTTTGGTGAGCCACATGCGTGTCCGTTGCGCGTGTTCGGTGAGCCACCGTGCGTGTCCATTGCGTGTGTTTGGTGACCGCGGGTGGAGGGAAACCCAGGTCGCAGACTCCGGTCCCTCCCTCGCTCTCACTCCCCGCCTCCTCCCCTGACCGCCCCTCCCCACCCCCCACCGCACACCTGCACCCACCTGCCCGCGGTGGGCACCCCTCCTGTGAAAACAAGGCCCTTCGCACGACCTGCTCTGCTCTGCTTCTGTCTTCCTTCTCGAAAGAGGACTCGGTGCGATGCTGGCCCAGGGGCCGGGGCGTGAGGACAGTCCCTGCCTGGTCCCCGCCTGGTCCCCGCCACCGGCTCACCACCCCTCGGGCCTCCGGCTCGTCCCTCCGCTGACATCCGCTGACACTTCGTCCACTGTCCCCACGTCCAGCACCGTCCCCACGCACAGCGGCCCTCTCCCCTCAGACTCAGCCTGCACGGCCACCTCTGGCCCTGGGCCTCCTGTGCGTCTCGGACGTGCCCAGCGGGCCAGCCTGCCCGGCCGGACTCCCGTCTCACGCAGGCGCCAGCGTGCATGCTGCCAGGGGCAGTGGCGTTGCCCGTGTGGCTCACTGGCACGGCCTCAGCGCAGAGAAGGGCCCCTGGGGAGGAGGAGGACAGCGCCTGGACAGCCACGACACCCGGTCACTGGCAGCTGCTCTCCCCAGCAAGACTCCCTGGTGGCCGAAACGACCACCGAGAGGGACAGAGGGGCAGAGGGACAGAGGGACAGGGGGACAGAGGGGCGCCGTGCAGGGATCCTCACATCCTCACGCCTGCTCCAGCGCCAGAGGGAGCGGCTGAGAGTAACACAGATACATGGACACACGTACCTGACCACGGGCCACGGTTGGGGGGGCGGGGGGAGGAGGGAGAGGGCAGGGGCCACTCACCGGTGGTGGACACCACGTGCTCGGGGCTCTCGCTGCAGAGCCGGGACAGCAGGCTGGTCTTGCCGGAGCCCGTGAGGCCTATGCAGACCAGGTCATACTCGGGGCGCGCGGGCGGGGGTCCCTTGCAGCACAACGCTCGGAAACACTGCGGAGGAAGAGGAAGGCAGCTCGTGAGGTGGGGAGGGGACCCCGGTACGGAGAGCCGAGGGCTGCGCCGCCACCACAGGCCAGTCTCCGCCCCCGGAGCCACGCAGACCCACCGTCCCGCTCCCGCCCGAGCCACGGGGACCCCCAGGACCCCACCCTGAACCGGCCCGCGAGGACGTCCAGCAGAGCCAGTCGGCAGACCCGGGTGCCGCCCGGCCTCTGACCCCAGTGTCGCCGGCGGCTGTCAGAGGCCGGGGATGGGGGCAGAGGGGGGCTGTCAGAGGCGGGACAGGCGGGTGGCCGGGCGGCGGAGGAAGAGGCAGGTCCGGGGCCCGAGCAGAAGCAGAGCAGCGGGGCCGCGGCCCGCGGGTGGGACCTGCTCGGGGCGTCGCTGGTGGGGAGACACGGGCTCCGTGCTGAGAGGAGGGAAGCAGCGGGCACAGCACACACAGAGCCAGCTCTGCCACAGAGCGGAGAGCACGGAAGCAGAATTTACACCCAGCGAGAGACGAGGGAGATAGTTTCCGAAAACCTCCAGAAACAGAACCCGGCCCAGCAACCAACAGCGGCAAGAACCGGAGGGTTGCCGGAACCGCTGTGGCTCCGTGGACGGAGCGTCGGCTTGTGGACTGAGGGGTCCCGGGTTTGATGCTGGTCAAGGGCATGGACCTTGGTTGTGGGCACATCCCCAGTGGGGGGCGTGCAGGAGGCGGCTGATCGATGTCTCTCTCTCATCGATGTTTCTAACTTTCTATCCCTCTCCCTTCCTCTCTGTAAAAAAATCAATAAAACATATTAGAAAAATAAATAAGAACCGGAGGGTTGCACAGGACAGCCAGCAGCGAAGCGGGAAGCGTCAGGCAGGGCCACAGGCCTCGGGGACGTGGTGTCAGGCTGAGGGTCCAGCACACTCAGCTCCAGAAACACTCGCCCAGCCCCGGAGCGGCGGCAACACTGCAGCCTGGCGTTCCCCACGGCAGTGAACACACACACACACACACACACACACACAC
>JAAGEH010000065.1:1721-14488 GCA_011751065.1 Lasiurus cinereus | reverse complement strand
ACACACACACACACACACACACACACACACACACACCCCGAGCCTCAGCACCGAGAACACAGCCCCGCCGCAGGCTCGGGTCAGCACCAGGACCTCCGTCGGCAGGGCACGGCCGAGAACCGGCAGCGGGCAGGCGGGCGGGCGGCCCTCGGAGGATGGGACCCCATCGCCTGCCGCCGGAGCGCCCCACCAGCCGGACCCTCAACCCCGCGGCCGGTCAGCACCGGGCCCGACACCGCCCTCCCCGCACCCTGGCCCTGGCGCAGGGGAAGGCAGAGCCTCGGGTTCCTGCAGGAGGAGGAGGGAGGAGGCCCCGCAGGAGGAGAAGGGAGGGGGGTGTCCCCACAGGAGAAGGGGGGAGGGGGTCATCACAGGAGGAGGGGAGAGGGGTCCCCTCAGGAGGAGGAGGGAGGGGGAGCTCTGGGCTGATAACTCTGGGGCTTCAGGGCCGGGGGGGGGGGGCGCGGGCGGGGAGAGGGAGGGCAGCCGATGGCAGCAGTGCAGACCAAGCAGCATTAAGCCTGGGAGGCGGGTCCGGGAGGTGACCGGACAGACGGACGGACGGACGGACGGGTGGGGGCCCGAATTTGGGGGACTTTACACAGAGACGGACACCACAGGGGGTGCCAGTGGGAGGCGAGCCGCTGGGAACCTCACCACCGGGTCAGTGGGTCAGGGACACACAGGGCCATCAGCGCAGGGTCGGGGTGTCACCTGCACCAGAGGCCCCCACTCCCCACACTGAGCCCGCACCGAGCCGGCCCCGGACGAGGGCGAGCACGTGGCTGAGACCCCCCGGCCCACCCGCCGCCCGCTCTCGGCGCACACACACGGGTGAGGAGGCCGTTAACGTTTTAAAACGCCATAAACGTGTCTTGTAAAAGTTATACAGTTCCTCACGACACCGCAGAGCAGGTCTCCGGTCAGCACGGCCACCGCTGGGGCCTGATGACGACGAGGAGGTTGGGGTGCTCCCCGCAGCCCCCCCTCCCCCGCGGGATCCTGAGGAGGCTGCGAAGGCGGGAGGGAGGCCGGGACCCCCCGACTGTGGGGCGAGAACGTGCGCGTCCTCTGGGGCCCCTGCTGGCTCCCTCCCCCACATCCCGGCCCCTCAATTCTCCTCCCCGAGTCGGCCCGCGCCCCCGGGAAAGAGACCCCCGCTCCGAGCTCGCTCTGACCCCAGAGAAATCCCTGCGGGAAACGCAGTCTGACCCAGCGCGCGCCCGTCCAGACTCAGACCCGACGCGGCACAGCCGAAAACCCGCGGCTTCCTGAGTGTAAAGAATGTGATTCAGCCCTGCTCCGTGTGGCTCCGTGGATGGAGCGTCGGCCTGTGGACTGAAGGGTCCCGGGTTCGATGCTGGTCAAGGGCATGGACCTTCGCTGTGGGCACGTCCCCGGTGGGGAGGCGTGCAGGAGGCAGCTGATCCATGTCTCTCTTGCATCGATGTTCCTAACTCTCTATCCCTCTCCCTTCCTCTCTGTAAGAAATCAATTAATTAGCTGGGCACGAATCGCATCATCGTTTGGCACCACTGGTGAAACACACCCCCCGAGAACTCTGAGCACGCACGAACGGGGCGGGGGGTGGGTGGGGGCGTGGGCTCACAGTCATTCTGGCGTTAGTACTTAGCGATCGTCGTGTTATTTTCCAGGCACCGACCCCTGTGTGCGAGTGAGGGCCTTCAAAAGGGCCCAGCCCGGCCGACATGGCTCCGTGGTTGAGCATCGACCTGGTGGAACCAGGAGGTCAGGGTTCGATTCCGGTCAGGGCACCTGCCCGGGTGGTGGGCTCCATTCCCCGTGTGGGGTGTGCAGGAGGCAGCCGACCCATGATCCTCTCTCACCATTGAGGTCTCTCTCTCTCTTCCTCTCCCTCCCTCTCTGACATCAGTAACAATATAAATAATAAAAGGGGCCCGAAGAAGAGGCTCTTTAAGGAGTACTGTTCTGGCCAGAGCACAGGGCTTATAGAGGCAGCGGGGAGGGGGAGGGGAAGGGAGGAGAGGGGGAGGGGTGTCAGGGAAGGGGAGCAGGCGGAGATGCAGGGGCTGGGGGTGGGGTGGGCAGGAGGCCCTAGGACCAGTGTGCCTGTCTGTCATAGAGCTTCACTCAGTGACGGCACCCCTGCACTGTCCCCCTCCCTGGGTGTCCCCCTCCCTGCGGGTACCTGTCCCTGGGTGTGCCCGTCCCTGGGGGTACCCGTCCCTGGGTGTGCCCGTCCCCGGTGAGGCCCCAGGATCAGGAAGGTGGCCTGTGAGTGACCGTCCTGCAGGACTTTGCCTGCAATGGACCAGGAGAGCTCTCCATGCTGACACCCCGGGGGGTGGGCCGGCAGGGGGTCCCCGAGGGCCCCTCCTCGCTGCTGCCTCCTGGGCCGAGGGGCCTCTGGGCCCTCCAGCAGCGCCTCCGCCTCCCCAGGGAGCGACAGCAGAGACGCCTCCTCCTGCGTGGCCAGCGCCCGCCGAGGGCTCCCCATCCCCACGCTGACCCGCTCCGGCTCAGGACGCCCTGTGGCCCGGCTCCCGCTCCCGGGAAGGCGGGGGTGGGGGTGGGTTCCCTGGCTATTTATTTATTTATTTATTTATCTGGCGCCCCCTGCCCCCTGCCCCGCTCCCCGCAGGCAGAGGAGCTGACCCTGAGGGGCAGGAGGCGGATCAAAGGCGAGGCTGGCGGGGAGACAGGGCCCCCAGAGGTCACCCCCACCGGGATGGATCGCGTCCCCCCGGGGCGACATGAAAGGCCGGGCAGCGCCCCCAGGCGTGGCTCTCCTCCTCCGGGGGCGCGGGGAGCCGCCGGGGACCCGGCCGCCCTTCCTCTCTCTCCTTGCCGATCAATAGCTCCGCGGCCGCCCAAGCTCCTGCCTTTCTACTCCGCGTCCATTCAGAAAGACCCCATTCAGCCGGCCGGCCGTCTCCTCCTCCTCCTCCTCCTCCTCCTCCTCCCGCTCTTTCTCTGCCTCCTCCTCCTCCTCCTCCTCCTCCTCCGGCTCTTTCTCTGCCTCCTCCTCGAGCGGCTCAGCGGCGGCGCGCGGTGCGGGGAGACAGACGCCGCGCGTAAATCTCGCGCCCGGCGGCCGGCGGGCCATTACCATAAATCTGACACACGCTGATTTGATGGGTGGCGGTATCTGTCTGCCTCGCGCGCAGTCTAGACAGGCTATTGAGGCCCGGGACGCGGCTGTCTGCGCGGGGGACGGCCATCTGGAGGCGGCGGGCGGGAGCGACCCGGCCTTTCAGGCGGATCAAAGCGCATGCTAATGCGCCCGCAGCCACACACACACACACACACACACACACACACACACACACACACAAATGCGCTGGGGGGCACCAGGCGGCCGGCTGGGCTCGGAGGAAGCCCCAGGCCCGCGACGTGCAGGGAGGGAGGGGGACGGGGCGAAGGAATGGCTCAGGCGCTGGGGCTGCAGGGGAAGAAGGCCGCGTGGTCCTGGGAAGGCTCCCCCCTGCCCCCCGGCCGCACTGGACAGGGCAGGGTGCCCATGGGGGGTGACCTGGGCCATCACCTGTCCCGGCCAGGCGGGGCGGGGGCGGGGAGCCGGCGGGCAGGAGGGGCCGGGGAAGGAGGTCCTGGTGCAGCAGACCAGGCAGTAGGGCCAGGTCCAGGGCACTAGACGGGGCCACTTCCTCCCTCACGGGGGCTGCGATGGCGGAGGGGCCCTCACCTTGGAGGGCTGCGGGCAGCAGAGCAGCGGGCGGTGGGCAGCACACACACACACAGGCCCTCTCCGCCCGGTCCGCAGCCGGAGAGCCGGGGAGGAGGGGGCCTGTGGCCGTCCCTCCGGGGGGGGGGGTGGACCCTGACTCCCGGACGCAGCAGCAGAGGAAGAGGGTCCAGGAAGTCCCAGGGACGGTGGATGGCGAGCTCCCGTCCACACGCTGCTCCTTGGAGCCGGGAGCTGCCCACTGCCCGGCTCCGTGGCTGGCGTCGACCTGTGACCCAGGGGACGGGTCCACTCGGGCGAGGGCACAGGCCTGGGCTGCGGACTCGATGCCCAGGGAGGGCCGTGCTAGGGCAGCCGAGGGTGAGTCTCTCTTCTCACTGACGTCTCTCTCCCTCCCTCGCTCTCTCCCCCTTCCTCTATGAAATCAATAAAAAAATATTTTAGCCGAAACCGGTGTGGCTCAGTGGATAGAGCGTCGGCCTGCGGACTGAAAGGTCCCGGGTTCGATTCCGATCAAGGGCATGGACCACTGTGGGGCGTGCAGGAGGCGGCTGATCGATGTCTCTCTCTCATCGATGTTTCTGACTTTCTGTCTCTCTCCCTTCCTCTCTGTGAAAAATCAACAAGTATATTTAAAAATATATATATTTTAAAAACCCAAACCGGAAGCGAGGCCTGTGAACGTGACCGGCAGTGATGGCGAACCCCGGGCTGCGCTCAGCCCCCACCCCGGAGCCCCGAGTCCCGGGAGACAAGCCTCCCGCCCCCACGGCTGCCCCCACCCCCCACCGGTACGCGTCTGCGAGAAAGCTGGATGGACTGGCGTCTCAGCCGGTCTCCGACGGGAAGACATCATAAACCCGCTCGGGAATTGTCTCAGCTGTTTGCGGAGACGCGGAGGCGTTCTGTGGCAGCTGCGTCACAGGTTCCCACCGCCCCGGCTCTCGCCTTACGGGGGGAGAGGGAGGCCCACAGCCGCTTTCACGCGTGTGTGTCTGTGACTGTACACGCTCTCGCACACGCACACTGACAAACCGATGGGCCTTTAACACGCGCGCATCGCCACACGGGGTGACCACGGTCAGAAAGCCTGTGGAGAACCCACGCTCAGCAGCCACAGGCGGAGGGGGGGGTCTGCCGTGAACCCCCAGTTCCTGTGGCCCGGGGGCTGCTGGTGGGTCCCCAGGGCTGAGCATAAAACATCTGGCACAGAGCCTTCTACCCAGATGGTGTCTCTCTCTCTCTCTCTCCACTCTACCTGCAAATGCTTTAAAGGTAAGAGAGCCTAAGTCTACTGACAGGTTTTAAAGGGCCTTCAAGTTAAAGAAACAAAATAAACAGATTAACTGTGAATTCAACCACTTTACAACTCTGGATACAAGTGCCATTTGAAGATAAGAGAATGTACCCGCCCAGCGTGGTTCAGGGGTGGAGCATCGACCTAGGAACCAGGAGGTCACAGTTCAATCCCCGGTCGGGGCCCAGGCCCAGATTTCGGGCTCCATCCCCAGGGTGGGGCGTGCAGGAGGCAGCCGATCCATGCTTCTCTCTCATCGCTGATGTTTCTCTCTCTCTCCCTCCTCCTCTGAAATCAATAATATATACACATATATGTGTGTGTGTGTATATATATATGTGTGATATATATATATATATATGTTTTACTTTTTAATGAGAAAATGTCAGGTAAGAAGTTAAGCCACTGTTTTCTCAAAAGGCAGCTCCGTTTGAAGACGTCCCTGGAACTGGTTCACAGAAAAAAACGCATTTTCCTCCTCACATGGGGGATTAGAAACACGGTGCTTGTTTCTGTGAAAACGGGGGGAAATGAGCACTAACTGCGCCCTCTCAGAGGGTAACCGATCCCCGTGGGAAGATCTTCACGTAAGAAGAGCGCGGGTGCTATGTTAACCGCCCACCGGCGGGCACACACTTTCCCTTCGGGGTGCATGCAGGCGAGCGTGACCCCAGCCGAGCCGGGCCGCAGGGAACAGGGGTGCACGCAGCCCACGATCCGGACCCCCCGTTTGCGGAGGGAAAGCGCAGACAACCTGCCGTGAGCGGGACCAAAGCTCCCCTCCCCCCCGGCGGCCCCCTCCCCAGACCCCCAGACCAACAGCAGCTGCCGGCCACCACCGTCCGGTCCACGGTCCCTCAGGACACGCCGTGGCCTCGGCAAGGCGCAGAGGGCCTGGGCCTCGGAGACCAGGAGGAAAAGGCACCCCAGCGGGCTCGGGAGGGTCGCCCCGGTGAAATAAGGAGGAACGGGGGAGGGTCAAAACCAATACATGGGACATGGTCACTGTCCTCGCTGCCATCTCCTGCGTTCCCATAAACGGCTCTCACACACAGGGTGAGAAGCCGTGTGCTGGACCCCCCACCCACCACGGAAAGCTTTCACGTTTAAGCGGGGCGGGGGGGGGGTCCCCCAGACCTTGCTGACTGCAGCCCATCAAGCACTTTCACCCTCAGGCTGGGGCTGGGCTGGGAGGAGGCAGCCGGAGCAGGGACCGTCCATGCTGCCGTGGAGCGGCACTGCCATCTACTGGCGGCGGCGGGGCAGTGCCCAGTGTCCCCTGCAAGCTCCTTCCCGAGGCTGGCCACTCACCGTCCCCGGGGCCGGGAGGAATCAGAAAAGCCAGGTCAGCCGAGACCGGCGTGGCTCAGTGGATAGAGCAGCAGGAGGCCAGGGAGCCCACCACCAAGCCACCTCCTGCATGGCCCCCACTGGGGATGTCCCTGCAACCAAGGTCCATGCCCCCGACCAGAACCGGTGGAGGAGGAGGTGGAGGTGGAGGTGGAGGTGGAGGTCCCAGGTTCGATTCCGGTCGGTCGGGGGCATGTACCTTGCTTGCGGGCACATCTCCACTGTGAGGCGTGCAGGAGGCAGCTGATCGATGTCTCTCTCATCGATGTTTCTGACTTTCTATCCCTCTCCCTTCCTCTCTGTAGAAAATCAGTAAAATATATTTTAAAAAAAGAAAAAGAAGAAGAAGAAAAGCCAGGTCACCCACAGTTCCCCCTGAGCCTTTCCAGAGGCAGGGTCTGGCCCTGGCCGGTGTGGCTCGGTGGACAGAGCGTCGGACTGCGGACTGAAGGTTCCCAGGTTCGAAGCCGGCCAAGGGCACATGCCGAGGCTGCAGGATCCTCCCGGCCCCGGCCCTGGTCCGGGCGTGTGCGGGAGGCAGCCGGTGGATGTGTCTGTCTGACATGGATGTTCCTCTCGGTCTTTCCCTCTCTTCCACGCTCTCTAAAACCCAACGGGAAACGTCCTCGGTGAGGATTAACAGAATAGAGAAAAAGACAGCATCGTCTGCTTCTGCTTTCGGTGTGTGAAGAGGAGTGAGGTTCTTGTTTGTTTGGCTTTTGGGCCCTTTAAAATGTGGCACCAGAGAACACGAGGGTAGCTGATACGCAGCGGACAGAGCGTCAAAGTGCAGACCAAAGGGTCCCGGGTTCGAAGCCGGCCAAGGGCACATGCCTCGGCTGCAGGATCCTCCCGCCCTGGTGGAGGAGGAGGAGGAGGAGGAGGAGGAGATGGAGGGGGAGGGGGAGGAGGAGGGTGTTTCCCATGGATTTAGGGAGCGGGGAAGAGAGGGGGAAGGACAAAGAGAAACGTGGATGTGTGAGAAACACCTCGATTGGTTGCCTCCCCGACCAGACCCCGGGCCAGGGAGCCCACCACCAAGTCATGTGCCCTCGACCGTAATCGAACCCAGGACCCTTCAGTCTGCAGGCCGACGCTCTATCCGATCAGCCACACCGGTCAGGGCAATGGGAGGCTCTGGACGTCCCCTCGGACCCAGGACACAGCTGTCTCCTGTGAGCGTGCGGATGCCCTTCCATGCCACTGCTAACGGCGCCATCACGGGCGGGACTGCGTGTTTTAGAGCAGAGCTGCTAGCACGCCACCCCCCCCCTTTTAAAAACACAGTCCTCTGAAAACACAGGTCACAGACACAAACATGCAAATGACAGAGTTTGGAAGGGTCCGCCCCCTCGCAGCCCTTTCGGCCACATAATTGCCGGCAACAGGACCGCAGAGCCCCGGCGGCCAGACGTCGGAGGCCACTCGTTAGCGAGGGCGGCTGCCGGCGGTCCCGGAGGGGTGTCTCAGCCGCACAACAGCCGCACACACAACAGACACACACAACAGCTGCACAACAGCCGCACAACAGCACACACAACAGCCGCACAACAGCTGCACAACAGCACACACAACAGCACACACACACAACAGCACACACAAAAGCCACACACAACAACACACACAACAGCCACGCACAACAGCCGCACACACAACAGCTGCACACACAACAGCCGCACAACAGAACACACACAAGAGCCACACACACAGCGCGGCTGCAGGCTCCGGGGCAGGCGGGGTTCAGTCACGTCGCCCCACTGCTGCCTTGCAGAGCTGGGAGAGAGCAGAGTCTGAGCTGAGGGAGGACTCAGTCGCCCCAAATCTCAGATTCCTTGCTCCTCTCGGTGGGGACAGGGGGGAGCAGCTGACAGCAGGAGCCGGGCCGGGAGGCCTGAAAGCTGCCCTGTGTCCAGAACCGAGCCAGGCCGGGGGCCGGACCGCCAGCGCCAGCAGAGGAGGAGGGCAGCACGTTTACTAATCCCATGCCGGCCCACACCCGTCAGGGGGCTTGTCTAAGACTCGGTTTGTTTTCATTTATTTATTTTTATTTAAAATATATTTTATTGATTTTTTACAGAGAGGAAGGGAGAGGGATAGTGAGTTAGAAACATCGATGACAGAGAAACATCGATCAGCCGCCTCCTGCACGCCCCCCACTAGGGATGTGCCCGCCACCAAGGTACATGCCCTTGCCCGGAATCAAACCCAGGACCCTTCAGTCCACAGGCCAACGCTCTATCCACTAAGCCACACCGGTTTCAGCTGGGTTTGTTTTTAAAGTGACGCCACCTGCGTCCTACCGTTATCTGAGCAGAACCGGCACGTCGCCAGCCGAAACCGGTGTGGCTCAGTGGATAGAGCGTCGGCCTGCGGACTGAAGGGCCCCGGGTTCGATTCCGGTCAAGGGCATGTATCTTGGTGGCGGGCACAACCCCCGGGGGGAGGAGGGGTGTCGTGCATGCAGGGGGCAGCTGATCGATGTTTCTCTCTCAGCGATGTGTCTCACTCTCTAACCCTCTCCCTTCCTCTCTGTAAAAATCAACAACATGTATTTTTAAATGTTGATGGCGGAAACCCACCTAAAACCAAGCTCTCTGGGGCCTTTGTAATTTTTAGTAACTTTATAATAATAATAATATAGTATTAACATACACTGAGTGGCCAGATTATGATGATCTCTGAGTGTGTGTGTGTGTGTGTGTGTGTGTGTCTGTATATATCTTGCACCAGGCCTCTAATATATACATATATGTATATATTAAAGGCCTGGTACAAGAATTCGTGCATGGGTGGGGTCCGGCCAGCCTGGCCAGGGGGAGGGGACATGGGCATTTGGCCGGCCTGCCTGCCTGCCGGTCAAACTCCTAGTCGAGGGGACCATTTGCAGATTATCTTTTCATTCTATAGGACAGACACTGAGTGGTCAGGTTATCGTGCGTTCAGAGGCCGTCATCATCTGGCCACTCCGTGTAGAACATGCATTAATATATAATGTCGCCATTTTTATCCTGAGACCAAGATGCTTGGGAGTGCTGGGCTCCTGGGGGGACTCCCTGGTCCCTAGGGTCCCCCACACACACACAGCTCACGGGGTCCTCGCTCACCTTCTCTGTCAAGGCCCGGTGTTAACAGCCACAGAGCCGCTGTGTGTAAATGAGGTTTCTACGTGTCCATCCCCCAGCGTCCGTGCTTCCGACCTTTGGGGAATTCGCGTTCTTGGGGTCGTGACCAGCCACCCCAGGAAACCCACAGCAAATCCCCCCAAAAAGGCTGTCTTGTGTCAAAAGAGAGTCCTGTGCGCCCTCTAGTGAGCGGACACGGAAGCGCATGGGCCCGGAGGAAGAGGTGCAGGATGGACAGAGAGCTCAGCCGGGTCCCAGACAATCCAGAGAGGTCAGCGGGGAAGATGGTCCGCTTTCCCTTCGCAGGGGCCCTCGGCTGGACACACGGCGCCACCGAGAGCGTGACCCCAGCCTCTTGCCACCACCGTGGCCCCTGGGAGTGGAGGGGGGGGACAATGTACCTCCCATCTCCCCTCCACCCCACTTCCTGGTGGGAAAGAGGCTGCAGTTGTGAGGATTCGGACCAGGCAGGACGCGGGTCCCAGGGAGATGGGTGTCAACAGGAGAGCCGGCGGGGACAGCATGGAAGCAGGTGCTGCTGGGGCCAGGGGCCGCTGTCCCGCTCCCCGGGTGAGGGCGGCCGGGAGGTGAGGGTTGTCTCAGGTCCGCACACACCCCGCTTCCAGGACCACCCCACAGAGAACCCGTCGCGGACACCCAGGCGACACCCCGCTCCCGACGACGCCTGGAGGCCGGCGGCTGGTGCCCCCCAAAGAGGAGGACGGAGCCTCCGAGACGCTGTCAAACCTTCCCAAACCCCTTCCTAAGCACCCTCCCCGCCTCCCCAGGCAGTCAGCAGATGGGCCTGCAACCAGCTCTCCACCCGGGGAGATCCCACGGACAACCCCTCCGGCGTCCTCCCCAGCCAGGCCCGTTAAACCCCATTTATGTCACCGCTCTGATCGGTCTGCACTGGTTTTAGAGAGGGAGGGAGGGAGGGAGAGAAACATCCAGCAGAGAACCATGGGTCGGCTGCCCCCGACTGGGGGTCGAGCCCGCACCCCCCTGCCTGGGCCCTGACTGGGCACCAAACCGTGACCTCCTGGTTCGCGGGTCGATGCTTCACCCCGGAGCCACGCTAGCCGGGCCCCGCTGGCATCAAACTTTAAATGTAAGAAACGGAACTGTAATGGGGGTGCCCGCCCTCTCTGCACCCGATTTCCACGGCGCTACCTCCCGCAGACGTCCCTCCCGTCACGAGGTCGCCCGGCCCCTAAGCTTAGTGACGCTGAAAACCGCCCTGGCCGGGGTGGCTCAGTGGGTAGAGTGCCGGCCTGTGAACTGAAGGGTCCCGGGTTAGAGTGAGGGTTAGGGTTAGCCTCCCCCTGCCCCCCAATCTGCTCACAGAAACAGCTGCTCTGCTCCCAGCTGCTGTGCCCGGGCCAGGAGACCCCACTCCCACGCGATCCGGCACACGGACATCCCCTGCTCCGCACCATTTCCGAGCTTCTCCACTCTCTGACAGGAGGTCGTTGAGCCAAAACCGGTGTGGCTCCGTGGATAGAGCGTCAGCCTGTGGACTGAAAGGTCCCGGGTTCGATTCCGGTCAAGGGCATGGACCTTGGTGGCGGGCACATCCCCAGTAGGGGGTGTGCAGGAGGCAGCTGATCGATGTCTCTCTCTCATCGATGTTTCTAACTCTCTGTCCTTCTCCCTTCCTCTCTGTAAAAAATCAATAAATATTAAAAAAAAAAAAAAAGAAAAGAAAACGTTTAACTGCCTCCCTCCGATGCACGGAGCACAGAGGCTCCGGGACAAACAAAACCCAGGAGGTTTTCATCTCTCCACGGAGGCAGGCGATGCGTGCACAGACCAGACGAGGCGGGGGTCGGGCGGAGGAGCGGCGGCCGCAGCCGGATCTGCACGGTCCCGGGTCCCGAGCATCGCGGCCCGGGCAGAGGGTCCGGGTTTCTGAGCCTCAGGGTCAGCCTCTCCGGAGTCTGTGACGGCCTCTCTGAGGCTGTGGTGGCCAATTCCCACAGACTCAAAGCAGGTCCCCCGGATGTGGCCTCGGCACGCCTTTGCGGCTCTTCATCTTCCTTTTCTGTTTTTAATGCATTTTTATTGATGCCAGAGAGGAAGGGAGAGGGAGAGAGAGAGGAACATCCACGATGAGAGAGACTCGCAGATCGGCTGCCTCCTGCACGGCCCTGACTGCGGATGGAGCCTGCAACCTGGGCCTGGGCTTTTTTTTTTTTTTAAATATATTTTATTGATTTTTTTTTTTTTCCACAAAGAGGAAGGGAAAGGGATAGAAAGCCAGAAACATCGATGAGATAGAGACATTGATCAGCCGCCTCCTGCACGCCTCCTACTGGGGATGTGCCCGCAAGCAAGGTACATGCCCTTGACCAGAATCGAACCTGGGATCTTTCAGCCCCCAGGTCGACGCTCTATCCACTGAGCCACACCGGTTTTGACCCGGGTTCCACTGACCGGAATGGAACCCAGGACCCTGCAGTCCACAGGCCGACGCTCTATCCACTGAGCCAAACTGGCTGTGGCTGTTTTTCCATTTGTCCGTCCACTCAGGGATCGGTCAAGGGCACAGGCCCTGCTAACGGAAGGGTCGGGTACCTGGACGTGGAGCCGGAAGTGCCGGGAAGTTAGCGAATGAAAGGGTCTGTGTGTTCTTTCGATAAAACTGTGCACGTGTGTGTGTGTTTGTGTGTGTGTGTGTGTATTAAGACATTGTAAGATACGCGTGGGAACTGAACTGAAGCCCAGCGTTATTTATACCTGCTTCCTGTCCGGCCTGCGCAGAGGTCAGCTGGGATCTCGGAGGCCGTGGAAGACATTGCCCAGAACGGCCGCGGCGAGGTCTGTGGGGGGGGGCGGGGAACCCCGGACACATCCTGCCATTCACACGCCGGGAACACGGCGCCTGGGAACGCGGCGGGATCCGGCAGCTTCAGACAAAACCCGCTTCCCCTGCCAAGCCCGTTCCCAGACCCCCAGCCCGGGGGAGGGACGCACGGCGTCCGGACAGTGGCGGGGGGGTGGGCGGGGGGCAGTCACAGCCCTGCGACTCCGTAACCGCCGCCAGGTCCGCGGCCTCGGGGAATGGACCGCGTGGCTGAGACCCCCACTGCACGTCCCAACGGCTGGGTGTCCTTGTTCCTCTGCCCAACGGCCACCCTCTGACCCAACAGCCACCCACTGACCCACTGCTCCGTCCACCCACTGACCTAACATCCACGGACGGACTCACTGCTCCCGTCCACCCATTGCTCCGTCCACCCTCTGACCCAAAGTCCACCGACGGATCACTGCTCCCGTCCACCCACTGCTCCCTCCACCCACTGACCCAACA
>JAAGEH010000064.1:122853-140539 GCA_011751065.1 Lasiurus cinereus | reverse complement strand
TCCTTCTCTCTCTCCCCCGTCTCTTTCTCCCTCCCTCTCTTCCTCCTTCCCCCCCTCTCTCTTTTTCTTCCTCCCTCCCTTCCTTCTTTCCTTCCTTCCTTTTTTGTAAAAAAAAATTTTTTTTTATTGATTTCAGAGAGGAAGGAAGAGGGAGAAAGAGATAGAAACATCCATGATGAGAGAGAATCATGGATCAGCTGCCTCCTGCAAAGCCCCCCACTGGGGAATGAGCCCACCATCCAGGCAGGTGCCCTTGACTGGAATCGAACCTGGGACCTTTCAGTTCGAAGGCCGATGCTCTATCCACTGAGCCAGTGGTTCTCAACCTTTCTAAGGCCGCGACCTTTTCAGACAGCTCCTCATGTGCTGGTGACCCCCAACCATAAAATTATTTTTGTTGCTCCTTCATCACTGTCATTTTGCAACTGCTATGAATCGTATCTGTGTTTTCCAATGGTCTTAGGCGACCCCCGTGAAAGTGTTGTTCGACCCCCAAAGGGGTCGCGACCCACAGGTTGAGAACCGCTGCACTGAGCCAAACCAGCTAGAGCTCTTTCTTTTTTTTCTTCTTAAAGATAAATTGTCCTATAGTAACATTTATTTATTTTTACTAAATATATTGTATTGATTCTTTACAGAGAGGAAGGGAGAGGGATAGAGAGTTAGAAACATGGATGAGAGAGACTGGGGATGTGCCTGCAACCAAGGTACCTGTCCTTGCCCGGAATCGAAGCTGGGACCTTTCAGTCCACGGGCCGACGCTCTATCCACCGAGCCACACCGGTTTCGGCCATTTATTTATTTTTATTGATTTTCAGAGAGAGGAAGGGAGAGGGAAAGAGTTAGAAACATCAGTGATGAGAGAGGATGATCGATTGGCCCCCTCTGGCATATACGCCCTACCCGGTACCAGAGCCCACAGCCTGGGCCCGGGCCCTGACGGGGAATGGAACTGTGACCTCCTGGTTCGAGGGTTGACGCTCAGCCACCGAGCCACACCGGCCGGGCAGGGGCCCACACACCAGGGTTGGGCCGCTGTGAGCGCGGCTGCTCTGAGCATTCTGGCTTACACATCTGTGTGGACGCGGGCTTTCTCTCTCTCGGTCTGAAACGACAGAGTGGGTTGACGTGGGCGGTTAACGTCAGAAGGAAGCGCCCAACTGTTTTCTAAAGTGGCTTCACGTTTGTCGTGCACCCGCCTCGCTCCCTGTTCTGGTTAAGTCAGGGTGTCGTGTCGTCCTTTTAAAAGCCCAGCCCTTCCCTAGGGTGTAGGGGGCTCCTGGCGGTTTCTGGCGGCGTTTCCTAGTGATGGGGTCGAGCATCTTCTCCAGGTGCCTGCTTTGTTGGCCATTTGTGTGTCCTCTTTAAGAAAAGGGCTGGCCGAGACCGGTGTGGCTCAGTGGATGGAGCGTCGGCCTGCGGACTGAAAGGTCCCGGGTTCGATTCCGGTCAAGGGCCTGTATCTTGGTTGCGGGCACATCCCCAGTGGGGGGCATCCAGGAGGCAGCTGATCGATGTCTCTCTCTCATCGATGTTTTTAGCTCTCTGTCCCTCTCCCTTCCTCTCTGTAAAAAATCAATAAAAATATATTTTTTTAAAAAAGAAAAAGAAAGAAAACCTCGTTGACGTACCGGAGCGGGTCTGTTTCTGGATTCTCTGTCTTACACGCACGGACCTGGTGCTGCATTCCCACAGGTTTGCCTGTTGTAGCTTCGTAAGTCCTGAGATCCAGAACTGTACATTCTCCAACCCAGTTTCTGTTTTTCACTCCATTTTGGCTCTTTAAGATATGATGCAGTTCCTTATACATCTAGGATTAGCTTGCGATTTCCCACAAAAAAATAAAGCTTATGGGGATTTCGCCTGGGATTGTATTAATCCTATAGCTCTCTTTTTGTGTGTGTGGGGGAATTGACATTTTAACAGTATAGGACATGGTGCATCTCCATTTATTGAGGTCTCTGTGCAAATTGACTCTTGCCTTTTAACAAAATAATCTTAAAATAGAACGGTTTAAGCAGTAAACATTATCTCGGGGGTTTCTGAGGGGGTAAGGAGTTCAGGATCGTCTCAGTGCAGTGGTTCTCAACCTTCCTAAGGCCGGGACCCTTTAAGACAGCTCCTCATGTGGTGGTGACCCCCAACCATAAAATTATTTTCTTTGCTACTTCCTAACAGTCATTTTGCTACTGCTGTGAATCATAGTGTAAATATCTGTGTTTTCTGATGGTTTTAGGCGACCCCGGTGATGGGGTCGATGGACCCCATCAGAGGGGTCGCGACCCAGAGGTTGAGAACCGCTGTCTCAGTGGGTGGCTCCTGGCCTCACCTGGCCTCATGTGGGTGCAGCTGGGCTTGTCCCCTCCCAGTGTGTGTGTGTGTGTGTGTGTGTGTGTGTGTGTGTATCCCATGCTTTGTGAGTTGGAGTTTGTAAACGATAAAGTTCTGCATTTTCCAAGTACCAGGGACGCGCGGTTGATTTTGACCTTGAACTGGTGTCCCACAACCTGGCTGTTGGTTTGCGTAACCCCTCCTATCGATCCCTGAGAATATCCTGCAGGTCTCCCACACGCCCGCTGTCCTAAGAGTGTGGCCCGCTCGCTCCTCTCTCCCTCTGCCCACTTCCTGCCTCTGGGCTCCGTGCCTGGGCCGGGCCCTCTGCTGGGCTCTTAGCCCCTCCAGCCCCCAGGGCCGGCCTCCGGCAGGGCCTTCTGACACTGTGCCAGGCGAGGGTTACGTGACAGCCGATCCCTCCTCTGCTGCTGCTGCTGAGGGAGCCATCCCGGTGGCTCTCGCTGCCAGGGAGGCCGGGCCGGTGCCGTTCGTCCTGGAGGGCACCGCCCGCCGGCTGCATGGCCCGGTGCCGCCACCGGGAGCTGGGATCCCCGGGGAGCGGAGCGTCTCTGGTCTGTGAATGGAAGCCCGCGTCCCCGTTGGGGGCTTGGTCCTTGCCCGCCACGGCCCAGAGCGGGTGGGTCGGGGGTGGGGACCCGGCCCGTGGCTGTTGGGGACGGTGCCGGGAGCAGGATGGCGGTGGGGGAGTGCGTGTTTCACAGACACCCCCCCCTACCCCCAGCCCCACGTGGCCGGGGACCGTTGCGTGCGGGGTCTTCCCCGTGGCGCTGGCCGCTGTCTGGTGGGCGAATCCCGGTCTGTGTCGGGCTTCACGGGCGCCTCCCCGCTGACCGAGGACCTGAGTGCACCTCTCTGTGTGTTTGCTGAGGCGAGTGGCTGCTGAGTGAGGTCCTTGGCCCACATTCCTGTTTGGGAGAGTGTTGCCAAGATGACTTCCTACTGGGTGGCTTGCTTTCTCACTCGTATTTTTTTTTTTTTAATATATTTTATTGATTTTTTTTTTTTTTTTTACAGAGAGGAAGGGAGAGGGATAGAGAGTCAGAAACATCGATGAGAGAGAGACATATCGATCAGCCGCCTCCTGCACGCCCCTCACTGGAGATGTGCCCGCAAGCAAGGTGCATGCCCCCAACCAGAATCGAACCTGGGACCCTTCAGTCCGCAAGCCGACACTCTATCCACTGAGCCAAACCGGTCTTGGCTGTATTTTTTTTTTTTTAATATATTTTATTGATTTTTTACAGAGAGGAAGGGAGAGGGATAGAGTCAGAAACCTCAATGAGAGAGAGAGACATTGATCAGCTGCCTCCTGCATCCCCCCACCCTCCACCGGGGACGTGTCTGCAACCAAGATACACGCCCTTGACCGGAATCAAACCTGGGACGACCCCCCCTGTTCACAGGCCGGCATTCTATCCACTGAGCCACACCGGTCTCTGCTCCCTCGTTGTATTATTGAATGTCATTTGGAGATCACTTAGATCAGTGGTTCTCAACCTTCCTAAGGCCACGACCCTTGCATACAGTTCCTCATGGGGTGGTGACCCCCAACTATGAAATTTTGCTACTGTTATGCATCATGATGGAAATATCTGCATTTTCCGATGGTCTTAGGCGACCCCTGTGAAAGGGTCGTTCGACCCCAAAGGGGTCGCGACCCACAGGTTGAGAACCACCGAGTTAGATGCACATGCATACGGAGCTGTGAGAAATCATTCAGAGAGACCCCTCACGCCCGGTCCCCCAAAGGCTCAGGCCCGCCCGGCCCCCCTCGCCCGGGACACAGACCTTACAGGCATACCGGCGTTAACATGTGTGGCGAGTGAGTGTGTGAGTGTGGACTCAGCTCTGGGCGGCCGATCACACGGGTCCCACAGGTAGATAGGTGTCACCGCCCGGGACCCTGTGCAATCAGGCGCAGCTTCCCCTCCCTCAGCTCCGCCCCACACCCCGGACCTGGCCTCTGGGGGGTGTTTTGGACAGCGTGGGGGCCGGGCTGGTGCCCGCCTGCCCCCTGAGCTGGGCGCGCCCGGTCTTGGTGGGTTCCATGAAGGGACAGCTGTTTTCCAGCGTGGGGCCGTTACGGATCAAGGCGCTATGCAGTCCACGGACAGGTTTATGTGCGAACTTACGTTTTCATTTCTCCGGGAGAAGTGCCCCAAAGCACACGTTTCGTGTTGTTTATTTTTTTAAGAAACTGCCGCTGGCCGAGACCGGTGTGGCTCAGTGGATAGAGCGTCGGCCTGCAGACTGAGGGGTCCCGGGTTCGATTCCGGTCAAGGGCATGGACCTGGGTGGCGGGCACATCCCCAGTGGGGGGCGTGCAGGAGGCAGCTGATCGATGTCTCTCTCTCATCAATGTTTCTGACTTTCTGTCTCTCTCCCTTCCTCTCTGTGAAAAATCAATAAAATATATTTTAAAAGAAAGAAAGAAAGAAACTGCCCCCGAAACTGGTGTGGCTCAGTGGGTAGAGCGTCGGCCTGTGGACTGAAGGGTCCCAGGTTCGATTCCGGTCAAGGGCATGTACCTTGGCAGCGGGCCCATCCCCAGTGGGGGGCGTGCAGGAGGCAGCTGATGGATGTTTCTCTCTCTCATCCATGTTTCTAGTTCTCTAGCCCTCTCCCTTCCTCTCTGTAAAAAATCAATAAAATAGCCGAAACTGGTGTGGCTCAGTGGATAGAGCGTCGGCCTGCGGACTGAGCGGTCCCGGGTTCGATTCCGGTCAAAGGCATGTATCCTGGTTGTGGGGAGTGTGCAGGAGGCGGCTGATTGATGTCTCTCTCTCATCGATGTTTCTGGCTCTCTATTCCTCTCCTTTCCCCTCTGTGGAAGATCAATAAAATATATATATTTTTTAAAAATCAATAAAATATATTTAAAAAAAAGAAAGAAAGAAACTGCCCAACTTTTCCAGGGTGGTGGCACCCCGGCGGTGGGGGACCCTGGCTCCCTCTGTGTCGTCCCGGGTGTGGGGGGGCTCCCTGAGGGTCCAGCCGGCAGGGCCTCTTTCGCCCGGTGTCCTGGCCGGTGGGGGGTCTGGTCCCACCTCTGCCCGCTTTTGAGTCGGAAGGATGGTTTTTTTCCTGCTGAGCTTTGGGAGTTCCTGGTGCTGCCGGAGAGAAGGACAGAAGCCTTTGGCTGGGTCTGGGGGTGCAGGTGTGTCTGTCCTCCGGCCCCTGCTCGGGGCCTGGGGCAGAGCAGACGCTTTCATGGTGCCGCCTCTGTACCGGCAGGCTTTCCCCGGGGCACTCTGCCGGGCACCGCCCCCCGGCTCCCCCTGAGCCCCCTGCTCCCCCCTGCCTTCACGGGAGAGACTCCCTTCCCGCCGTGCACTGGGCCGGAGCCGCCGTCTGCTGGCTCCCGCAGCCCGCTCCACCCCCTGCCCGGGCCTGAGCATCTCGCTGACCTTTAGGAGGAGCCTAGACGTCTACCCGTGTAAGCACTGGAGACCGGTTCCTATTGGGGTGGTACCGGCCGTCCTTGACCTTTGGCCTTTCACATACAACGGAGACTCAGCTGGGAGAGGGACGTGCGTTGGGACGTGAGAATTGGCAGCCCAACTCTGGGGGTTTTGGCGGGTCCCGCGGCGTCCGAGGCGAGGGCAGCGCCGTGCTCCTGGGCGGCTCTCCCCCGAGGCCCTGGTGCCTTTTGTCGGCGAGGAGAGCACGTGAGCCGAAGAGCCGGGCTCAGGGGCCAGGTCACAGGGGCCGAAGCAGGGCCCTGGGCGCTCGGAGAGGGGGAGAGAGGAAGGCAGGGGTGACGGGCCTGCGGGCCGAGGAGGGAGGAGAAAGGCGGTGTGTGCACAGCGCGGGCTTTGGGAAAACGGAGCGTCCTCGGATTAATCCGTTTTCTTTTAGGTTTCTGGGTCTCGTGTCAGGTTCCGAGAGGCCGTCCCTTTGCTGGTCTCCCTCCCGTCTGTGGTTTTGTTGTTCCTTCCTCTGGGTCTGATGTGACCATGAGAAGAGTGGGGTGGGGGGGAAGGGGGGGCTTGTCTGTGTCCTGGGGCTCCTTGCCACCTGCTCAGCCCTCCCTGCGGTCCCTGCAGCCGCCACCTGGTCTCTCCCCCCCTGCCCCCCCGCCCCTCCGCTGGACACGCGCCCAGCCCCGCCCCCTGCTCCGGCCCTCCTTCCTCCCCGCCTGCCCCTGCCGGCCTTTCCTGGGAGCTAGCTGTCCGCCTCGCCGCCTGCCCCAGTGACTCTGCCCCTCGGTCCACGCCCTGCTGCTGCTGCTGGGGAGGGCGCGGGTGTCAGCGTCTCCGTGTGGCCCCCCCCACCCGGCTCTGATCACATCACTCATTTGTCTGAAAGCCTCTGGCTCCGGCGGCCGGCTGGACCGAGGCCAGCGTCTTGGCCAGGACACAAGGTGGCGTGCCGGCCGCAGCCCCGTCCGCCCGCCTGCCCGCCGGGTCCCGAGCAGGTGTGCACGCTGCCTGCCCCAAGCGGAGCGTGCCAAGTGACGTCGCAGTTTATCTTCAGGTCCCAAAGGCAAACGACAGAAATGGCCCAAAGTGCCCCCCACCCAGCGGTCCCCCCCGTCCCCCGACCCCTGACCCGCCCGTCATCTCTCATGTGTCTGTCTACACGGACACAGGTCTGCATGGTTCTGCCTCGTTTGCAGACCGGCAGCCGGTCACACACGGGTGGCACACTTTCACAGAACGGACGCCACGCGCGCATGCACGCACGCACGCCCGGCTCCCTCCTCAGCCCCCGGACCCTCCCGAGCCCAGCTCCTTGCAAGGCTGGCAGGTCCTGTCCTCACGGTGCTGCAGCCGGGGGCCTGGTGGGAGGGAGTGCGGGGTTCGCGTCTGGAAGGTCGCAGGGCAGGTGCGTGCGCCCCGGGGATGCTGCCCTGCACATGGGGTGTCGGTGGGGAGGGCGCCCACGGCAGCACCCAGTTGCCTCTTCCGCAGTCTCCCCGCCACGTCGAGAGGCCACTGCCCCACCGCCCTGGCCAGTCACCCTTCCTCAGCCCCCAGCCCCCCACCGCTGCTCCCCGGCCTGCTGCGGGGTCTTCTCCGCAGGGGGGTCTGGGCGCGGAGGCCCCTGGAGGGCCGCCCCCTGCCCTCGGCCTGTCTGCCTGCGGCGGATCTCGCTGAGGGTAGGGCCTGCCCGGTTCCCTCTGTCTCCGTCCCCAGCCCCGAGCACAGCCAGGCGGAGCGGGGCCGCGAGGAGAGCCTTCGGGGACCAGAGCCGCACACGGGTCGCTTCTGCACGGCCTCGGGCCGCGCTCCTCACGTTTCGGGGTCTCCGGGCACCGGCTCCCCTCGGGGTGGAGTGAGCCCCGGGCACGGGGGCCCCAGGGGACTGCTGACCGGCCACATGGCTCCGCCGGCCGCGCCACCGGCTTTCCCACGGGACCGAAGGCCCCCTGCCAGGCGCCGGCCCTCGCCGAGCCCCCAGCCACCGTGTCCTCTTGTGCAAGAGACCGGCTAGGAACCCAGACCAGGCCTGGGCGCCCAGGAGTGGGGCGCTGGTGCCCGTGGGCGGGGCCTTCTGCAGGGCCGAGGGACGCAGGCTCCCGGGTGAGCCACGTCCGGGTGGGGCAGTGAGAGCCTGGGTGGGGCTGGGGGGGCCTGAGGGACTCGGGGTGTCCCCGAGGCCTGGCCGCGCAGGCAGGCCCCCTCGCTGCCCGGGATCTCCCACAGCAGCCCCTGCCCCTTCCCTCTCTGCTCCCACAGGCCAGGGCATGACCTTTCGATGACCTCATCTCACCTGGTCTCTGTGTTTCTGCAGAATGACAACACACTGTACTTAGAGTCGAGCATCTGTGCAAGTTTCCCTTCCGGCTGTTAGAAGTAATTAGAGGCCCGGAGCACGGAATGTGTACACAAGGGGCGGGGGGGGGGGACCCCTCAGCCCAGCCTGCACCCTCTCCAACCTGGGACCCACCCCTTGGGGGTGTCTGACTGCCGGGGATCGGGCCTAAACCTGCAGTCAGACATTCCTCTCACAATCCTGGACCGCTGGCTCCTAATCACTCGCCTGCCTGCCTGCCTGCCTGGTTTCCCCTAACTGCCCCCCTGCTGCCAGCCTGATTGCCCCTCGCTGCATCTGCGTGCTGGCCTGATCACCCCTAACTGCCCCCCCCCCGCCAGCTCAGTTGTCCCCAACTGCACCGCCCCTGCCGGCCTGGTCGCCCCACGCAGCCTGCTCTTCAGTTGTTGGGTTGTCCCTTACTAACTTCCCTGCCGACCTGGTCGTAGGCAGCCATCTTGTGAGGGTGTGAGGGTCAATTTGCATATCACCTCTTTATGATACAGGATGCCACAAATAAAACCAGCTCTTTTGATTGGCAGCTATGGGAGCCCACTCCAACAGCCAGAAGCAGGGGATGTGGCAGGCGCGGGGCCTTGCGGCTGGGACCGCCCTGCCCCCAGCATGGCTGAGATTCTCCCCTTCCCCCGGCCCCTCCCGGACTCTGGCTCTTATTGCCATGTCCCTCGCTCGCAAGGTGCTGGGAAGTGGGCACGAGAGGCAGGTGGAGCAGTGGTTCACGGGCCCTGGATTCGGGCAGAGGCTCCGTTTCCCCGGTGGAAGGTGGGGACCGAGACAGGGGCCTGCTGGAGTGCAGTGGCCGGGGGTGGGGGCGCTGGTGGAACACTCCTGAGCTGGGGTCGGGGGCCAGGGGTCCCGGGGTGCGCGTGGCAGCAGTGGGGAGCCCGGGTTTGGGGCCTCCCACCTCCGCCCGCATCCTGTGCAGCTGGCCTGGCCCCGAGCGGAGAACGGGGAAAAGTGGCCCAGATTATCTCTGTTTGACATTCCAGGGAGGCTTGGGGGAGGATTTGTGGACAGAGGCGGGCGCTGCCCTGCTGAGCCCCCTCAGCCAGGGTGCGGAGCCTGGTTCGTTCCAGGGGAGCCCTCCGGTTCCGGTTCTGGTTCCGGCAGCTGCTCCTGGGCTGTGGCTGCAAGAGGAGGCTGAGCGGAGCCGGGTGAGGGGTCTCAGGCGGGGGATCAGGTTCCGGGAGGGGGCACCCCCTGCGGCGGGGGCCTGGAGCCACTGTGGGCACCTTCTTTCTCTGAGAATGCCCAGGTCCCGCTGCCCCACGTCCCCCGGGGCCTGCCTTCAGGGGTTCCAGCAGCTGGAGGGTGGCCCGCAGAGGGAGGACCTGGGTGGGCAGAGGACCCGGGTGAGGGCCTCGGGGGCGGGGCACCGCTCGGTGCTGGGTTTGAGAGACGGCCTTCACGTCACGGGACAGAACCAAAGACGGCGTGTGTCCTGGGGGAGCCAGCAGCGGGCACCGGGGTCTTTTCTCACATGAAACGGCGGCATTGCTCACAGCTCGTTCACCTTCACAAAGGAAGGCCGTGTGGCTCTGAGGCGGGCACCCTCTCGGGGAAGCGAAGCGGGTGCCGGAGACCCTGGAGCCCACGCTGCTGGGGAGCTCGGGGCGGGGGAGGGGAGACTGAGGGCCAGGCAGAGGGCGGGGAGCTCTCCCCCGGGTCCCTGTCTCTCGGGGTCCGTTTCCCTGACAGGCCGGGGACTGATGGATGCAGGGAGAGGCGGGGGGTGGGGGGGACCTCAGCTCTCAGGCAGAGAGGGGCAGGAGGGGAGCTGGAGGTGACCCGCAGAAAGGAGGGGAGGGGAGGGGGTCTGGTGGGGGGCGGGAGTGGGGAGGCTGTGCTGTGCCTCCGCTGTGGTCTGGACCTGGCCAAGGCAGGACTGGGGCGGGACGGGGAGTCTGGGCAGCTGGCGCCCGCTCCTGGCCCCGAGGGCCTGCAGAGGCGGCAGCTGCCTGGACAGCTCTTCCCTCCCCCGGGCCTAATTCGCGGCCAGGTCCATGCCCAGGAATCTGCCCCGGCCGGGGTCGCCAAGGCCAGACAGAGCAGGTCGGGCTGGACGGGGAAGCCCCTGGAGGTCCTGGCGCAGGAAGAACCAGGTCTCGCTGGATCGGCCCGGGACACAGAGAAGGGGCGCTCACTGGGCGCCCTATATACGAGTCTGGCCAGAGGAGCGATCGGTGTCTAGATCAGTGGCTCTCAACCTTCCTAAGGCCGCGACCCTTTAATACAGTTCTGATGGGGTGGTGACCCCCAACCATAAAATTATTTTTGTTGCTACTTCATCACGGTCATTTGCTACTGTTATGCATCTTAATGTAAATCTCTGTGTTTTCTGAGGGTCTTAGGAGACCCTGCTAGCTGTTGGCGACCCATGGGTTGAGAACCGCTGGTCTAGGTGGCCACAGGCCTGGCTGAGTGAAAGGGGGACCTTCTGGAGGGAATGCAGCCGGGGCCTCTCCGAGGGCCTGTCATGTAACCACACGCAGTGACCACACGGGGACTCGGCAGGAAGGCCAGGGTGGGTTCCGTGTCGCTGTGCCCCGGCCCAGCTGCCTGCCTCGCTTCATGGGACGCCGCTCCGCCCGTGTCCACCTGATAGCCGCTTTTCTCGCAGCCCAGGTGGCTGGGGCCGTGACGGGACTGGGCCGGGGACCCAGGAGGAAAAGGCCTGGGGCTGGGCCTGGGAGTCAGGGTGTTGGCCAGGAGAGGCGGGGCCGTGTTTGGCCTGAGGCCCAGGAGGTAGGGCCTGCCCTGGGGCGGTTCCTGGAGAGCCCAGGAGAGGCCGCCTTGCCTGGCCCAGCCTGGGGGTGGACAGGTAGGATGCTGGGGACCAGGGCCAGGACCGGGACGGAGCCTGGGGAAGCAGCAGAGAGCGGCCCCCACCTCAGTCTGGGCCCTGGGGGCAGCCTCCTGCTCCCTCCTTCCTCCTCAGACCTTCCTTCCTTCCTTCCTTCCTTCCTTCCTTCCTTTCTTTTCTTTTCTTTTCTTTTTTTTTCTAAATATATTTTATTGACTTTTTACAGATAGGAAGGAAGAGGGATAGAGAGTTAGAAACATCGATTAGCCACCTCTTGCACACCCCCTACTGGGGATGTGCCCGCCACCAAGGTCCATGCCCTTGACCGGAATCGAACCTGGGACCTTTCAGTCCGCAGGCCGACGCTCTATCCACTGAGCCACACCGGTTTTGGCCCTCAGCCCTTTCTTAAAAAAAAAAAAGTATATTGTCTCCTACACAATAAAGAGCTAATATGCAAATTAGACTGGACTGCCGAACCACCTCTGGACCGACCTTCCCGAATGACGAGTGGGTGGGGCCTCGGGGCCCCGAGGCAGGGAGGACAGCGAGGGCCGAGCCCCTGGCAGGGATTTTGTGCAGATCTTTCATCAGAGAGGAAGGGAGAGGGAGAGAGAGAGAAACATCAGTGATGAAAAGAATCACTGACTGGGTGCCTCCTGCACACCCTCTCCTGGGGATCAATCCCGCAACCCAGGCAGGTGCCCTGACGGGGAACCGAACCCTAATCTCCTGGTTCCTAACTCCATGCTCAACCATGGAGCAGCCACACTGGCCGCACCCTTCTCAGCCTTTTTTAAACACAGTGTGGCTTAGAGGGCCGCAGAGCAAGCTGTGGGCCTCCGGATACCACCCCCCCACCCCCTGCTGGCTCCCAGCCCCCAACTCCCCAAAGCCAGGACTGCTGTCCAGCAGGGCTCTCTGTGGGCCCCGGGGTGGGCAGGGCCCTGGTCTCACCTGCTGGCAGCCGCTGGAGCCTCGCCAGCCGCCCTGTGCTTCCTCTTCCTCCTCCTCCTCAGGACGGTGGAGCCGCTGCCGTCTGCAGCCGGAGTGTCTGCCCGGGACTCGCAGGGGCTGCCCTCCTGAAGACGGCTGCCCGCCTCACCCCTCACCCCCGGCTCCGGCTCCGTGTCTGGGACCCCACAGCTCTGAGCACCCGCCCTGGCCCTGCCCCGGCTGCTGCGGCGGCCGAGCCCGCCCTCCGGCCACACCTCCTCGTTCGCGCCCATGCACTGACCCTGGGAGACAGACAGGAGGAGGCAGAGGGCAGAGGAGGCCAGGCCATGGCTGCTCCCAGGCCCCACCCGGGCTCCTGAGGCTCGGAGGGAAGGAAAGGGGCGCCCAGGGCTTCCCGGGGGCCTCTGCCCGGTGTCCTGCCCGCCCTGCCCCTCGGGCGGCGAGGCGCCAGGAAGCTGCGACTTGGTCACCTGGGCGACGAGCGGCGGAGCCTGGACCGAGGCGGACGGGGCGCTGCTGCTGCTGCTCCCTGGCCTGTGCACCCTGAACCCCAACAGCCGAGCGGCCGGGGCTCCCGGGAAGGGGCGGCCCCGTCTGCCAGGGGCCTGTGCCCCTGGGGCCGCCCGAGCCTGGTCCCAGGGCGGGACCTCCTGACCCAGCCTTGCCAGGGGCAGCGGGCACCGCGCCTGGAGGAGGGGATGCCCCCCAGGGTCCCAGCCCAGCCGGCTGCCCTGCCCCTCCGGCCCAGCCCGGCCCCCCGGTGTCCGCGTCCCGTGCCCCGCGCGACCCCCCGGCCGGGGAGCCCCCGCCATGGCCGAGCACCTGGAGCTGCTGGCCGAGATGCCCGCCGTGGCCAGGATGAGCACGCAGGAGCGGCTGAAGCACGCCCAGAAGCGCCGGGCCCAGCAGGTGAAGATGTGGGCCCAGGCTGAGAAGGAGGCCCAGGGCCGCAAGGGCCACAGGGAGAGGCTGCGCAAGGAGGCGGCCGGCGGCGGCGGCGGCAGGCCGCAGAAGCGGGTCCTCTTCCCGCCCAGCGTCACCCTGCTGGAGGCCGCTGCCCGGAATGACCTGGACGAAGGTGAGTGTGGCTGACCCCAGCCAGGGCGGTGCCCGGCCCTACCGCCCGGCCCCGTGCCCCTGGCAGAGTCCTCGTGAGACCTGCCTCGGACACGCCGCATCTCACGGGGACCGGGGCTCCCGCCCGGCTGCCTCAGCTGTGGCTGCAGGTGAGGGGGCCGCACGCAGCTGTGGCTGCAGGTGAAGGGGCAGCACGCAGGCTCACGCTGCAGATGCGAGGCGTCTAGAAACCCTGAGGTGTCCAGGGCGTGGCTGCGGTGGGCTGGGGCGGCCCAGGCTTCCTGCCAGGGCCAGGGCTGGGAACCCAGGAGGAAAAGGCCGGGGCACTGGACGGTCCTGTGGGGAGCTCAGGAGAGCCCAGTGGGGAGCCGGCTTTCACTCGGGACCTTCCTGGCCTAAGCTTCGGGCCGGCCACCCCTCTCCCCCATCCCTCCCTGGGCCTCCTTCCAGGGTAAGGGCCTCGGCTGCAGAACCTGGGGCGAGGAAGGCCCGAGGCCGGGGCGTGGTGGGCGTGGCACAGGGCACAGGGCACGCTGTGTGGGAAGGAGGGTGCGTCCTTGTGCTGCCTGTGGGCACCCCCAGGGAGGCCAGGCCCCAGCGAGGTCCCAGGTGACCTTGGCAAGAGCCTGTGGGCCCAAGGGTGAGGCTGCTGAAGAGGACGGAGGGCCGGGCCAGTTCTGTTCCTCCTAGGGAGACGCCGGGGAGCTGGCCTGGGCACTCAGCCCACACGGGCGGTGGGGGGGAGGGAGGTGCAGGTGCCAGGGAGGGATGGGCGTTTGCGGGGGCCAAGTGGTCTGTGGGGAAGGACTGGGGGAGACACGGGGCATGAGGAGGGGGCGTGGAGGAGGGCGCCAACATCCAGGTCGGAGTGGGGTGGTCTGGAGCCCAGAGCGACCCCGCTGACACCGGAGGGGGCGTGTCTGGGAGTCCGAGGGTGGAGCGCCAGGATTCGGGAAGGTGGGTCCCTGCTGGGGACTGGAGGCAGAGACTTCCTGCCACCTGTGCCACCGTCTTCCTCGCCCTTCTCTGCTCTCCGCCACAGCACAGCAGTCAGCCAGGTAACCTCAGGTGCAGGGCCCGCCCAGGACAGAGCCGGCGGCCCGTGGCGGGATCTCCATTCCTGCCCCCTGAGCCACCCCTCCTTCTTGCAGTCCGCCAGTTCCTTCAGAGCGGGGTCAGCCCGGACCTGGCCAACGAGGATGGTCTGACGGCCCTGCACCAGGTGAGCCTGCAGGGGCGGGGAGGGCGGGCCGGCCGGCTGGGGGGTGGGGGCGTGGCGGGGGGCCGTGGCCGGGGGCTCAGGCTGCCCCGTTTGCAGAGCTGCATCGACGACTTCCGGGAAATGGTGCAACAGCTGCTCGAGGCCGGGGCCACGGTCAACGCCCGCGACAGTGAGAGCTGGACCCCCCTGCACGCCGCGGCCACTTGCGGCCACCTCCCCCTGGTGGAGCTGCTCATTGCCCGGTAGGGGCCCCTGGGAGCGGGGGTGGCCAGGGTGGGACTCGGTGTCAGGCAACGGGCAGTTGGTCCGGAGACACACAGCCCGGGCACCTCGTCTGGAGGACGTGTGCCCTCCCTCACCCCTTGCTCCCATCGGCCTTTGCTTACGGCCCACGTCCTGGCGTGGGGAGCCGGGCGCGGGCAGGGGCCGCCCGCGCTCCGGACAGGGTTGCCGTCTGCCGCCTGGCTGCTGAGCTGGGTCTGTCCTGCCAAGGGCTGCCATGACTTCAGGAACTCCTGGAGGGCAAGCCTGGACCTCCAGCACTGGCCTCCTGGCCTCCCGGCCTCCCAGGCCTCCCAGCCTCCCGGGCTCTGTACAGAGAAATGCCACTCTGGTCAGTGACGAGAGTGCAATGGGCAGGGAGGGAGGTGGTACCTGGACCCGGGTGAGGCCTTTACCACGCGGAGTGAATGTGCTGACGGTCGGCTTCCCCAGATCCGGTAGTCTCCCCTCCCCCGCCCACAGCTCCTCACCTCTGACCCCGCTAGGAGGATAGACGGTTGGCTGCTCAGACTGTCTGTGGAGCGGCCCATTCATGGAAGGTGTGTGCGAGGGAGGGCGGTACTGAGCCCCTCTCCTCTCCACAGTAGGCACTCTCCTGTACCCCCCCATCCCTACAGGCTCCCGTGTGAGCCCTGCTCCCTGCAGTGCTGCAGGGCTGTCTTGGTGCCCAGGCTCTGCCCCTGGGGCCTCCAGAGTACCCTCACCCACTCCTGGCAGGTGGGCCCCATGTGCCTGTTCATGGGGGCTGATGGGTGCCAAGAGCCTGCAGACCCAGGAGGAGGCTGCAGGGCCTGAGGGCAGGAGCCGGCGGAGGGCCACCAACAGGCCGGCAGCCTCTCCCAGCAGCCTCGGGGGCCCGGGCCTCCTCACGGTCGGTCCCACTGCCCTGGAGGCAGCCCCCGGCCTCGGCTTTGGCAGAGGAAGGACCTCCCGGTGAGGCCCGGGGCCTCCCCTGTGGCCAGCGCCCTGTCCATCTTCCCTGCAGCGGTGCTGACCTCTTGGCAGTCAACAGTGATGGAAACATGCCCTACGACCTCTGTGAGGATGAGCAGACGCTGGACTGCCTTGAGACGGCCATGGCCAACCGGGGTGAGTAGTGCGACCCCACCCGCTGCCGCCGCCGCCGCCGCCGCCGCCGCCGGGGTGGGGCCCGCGGGCGCTGGCCCTGAGCCGTCTGCCCCGCAGGCATCACCCAGGACGGCATCGAGGAGGCCCGGGCCTTGCCGGAGCTGCACATGCTGGAGGACGTCCGCAGCCTCCTGCAGGCGGGGGCCGACCTGGATGCCCCGGGGGACCACGGGGCCACGCTGGTGAGGACTGGCCGCTGAGGGCCGGGGGTGGGGGGGTGGGAAGAGGAGAGGGCCGGCGGGCGTGGCCAGGACTCAGGGGGTGGTTTGCCGCAGCTGCACATCGCCGCCGCCAACGGGTTCGGCGAGGCGGCCGCCCTGCTGATGGAGCACGGGGCCAGCTTGGGCGCCAAGGACCGGGACGGCTGGGAGCCGCTGCACGCTGCCGCCTACTGGGGCCAGGTGAGGGGGCTGGAGCCGTGGGCAGGTGGGCAGCGGGGCTGAGGCTCCCCCCGCTCTGGCGCTCAGCGGCCTGGCCCCCCGCTGCCCGCAGGTGCCCCTGGTGGAGCTGCTGGTGGCCCACGGTGCCGACCTCAATGGCAAGTCCCTGATGGAAGAGACGCCCCTTGGTGAGCGAGCCGGGACCCCCTGCTCAGGGCAGGGGCGGGGGACGGAGCAGGGGAGCAGAGGGAGGGCGCCCAACCCCAACCCTTGACCCCCGCCCGCTCCTCGGCAGACGTGTGCGGGGACGAGGAGGTGCGGGCCAAGCTGCTGGAGCTGAAGCACAAGCAGGACGCGCTCCTGAGGGGCCAGGGCCGCCAGCGCTCGCTGCTCCGCCGCCGCACCTCCAGCGCCGGCAGCCGGGGGTGAGCACCCTGCCTCTGCCCGCCGGCCCCGCCCCCCCCTGCCCCCAGCCGTGCCCGGGCCTTTGCCCCCACTGACTGACGGCCAGGTGCCAGCCAGCGCTGGGGGCAGAGTCCACGGGGAGGGAGACGTCCTCCCAGCCTCGGCCTGCGCTCCCCCAGGAAGGTGGTGAGGCGGGTGAGCCTGACCCAGCGCACCAGCCTGTACCGCAAGGAGCATGCCCAGGAGGCCATCGTGTGGCAACAGCCACCGCCCACCAGCCCCGAGCCGCCAGAGGAGGACGAGGACGGCCAGACAGACACGGAGCTGGGGCCCCCGCCCCCGGAGGTGAGCCCCTCCTCTTCCCCCTCCCCGTGGAGCCGGCCTTGACCCAGGAGCCGGAGGGTCAGTGACCCGGCGGGCGCCGCAGACCAGCCGATGCCCCACCCCCCCACCTCCCCCACCCCCCGGGCCTCCCCTTGACCACACAGCCCCAGGCCCAGGCCCAGGGTCCCCTGAACGGCCTCTGGGGCCCACGCTCCCCTTCCAGGAGGAGGACCCCGAAGTGTCGAGACCGCACAACGGCCGCGCGGGGGGCGCCCCGGGACGGCACCTGTACTCCAAGCGGCTCGACCGGAGTGTCTCCTACCAGCTGAACCCCCTGGAGAGCGCGGCCCCTGACAGCCTGGCCCACGGCCTGGGCCGCACCAAGGCCCACCACACCCTGGCGGAGCTCAAGCGCCAGCGGGCGGCCGCCAAGCTGCAGCGCGGGCCCGAGGCGCCCGGGGCCGGGCTGCCGGCGGACGCGGAGGCCCCCCCGCCCCCCGAGGGTGGCCCCGGGGCCGCTGGGGACCCCCCCTTGCTCAGGCTCACCGCCCCCTCTGAGGAGGCCCCCCTGGAGAAGAGGCCCTGCTGCCTGCTCATGTGAGGGGGCTGGTGGCACTCGGGGTGCCAGGCTCTGCTGCCTTTGGCTGGGGATCCCGGCATGTGCCCCGTGGGCAGGCGGCCGGCAGGAAGGGGCACCTGGCTACAGAGACCTTGTTTCATCCCTCCTGTGACTCTTGATAAAGAGCCCTCTGCCACCTCTGCCTTGTTGTGTCTCAGCTGGGCCACCGTCCTCCGGGGAGCCGTCCCTGCGCGCGCCCGCCGGGCCTGTGGGTGCAGGCTAGGGCTCGCCGGTGGTGGCCCAGCCCCTGTGGGAGTGCGGCCCACAGAGGCCGGGCAGGAAGCCTGGCCCTCGCCGTGCCCTGCCTTCCCCGGCTCCTGGCGGCTCCTCTGTAACTCTTTGCTGTCCTAAAGGAG
>JAAGEH010000064.1:65254-97853 GCA_011751065.1 Lasiurus cinereus | reverse complement strand
GGCGCGGGCGCGGGCGCGGGCGCGGCGAGCAGCAGCGGGGCCAGGTCCATGGTGAGCGGGAGGCGCCGGCCCTGCCAGCGCACGTGCGAGGGCACCGCGGGCGCCGGCCCGGGCGGGTACTCGAAGCAGGCGCTGAGCTCGAAGGCCAGCGCCGAGCGCACCAGGCCGACGCCCCCCGCGCGCTGCGGCGCCGGGTGGTAGAGGCGCCCGTTGGCGGCCAGCGGCAGCAGGCGCTCGGGCTCGAAGGGCACGGCCAGCGCCTCGCCGCCGCCGCAGTAGGAGAGGCGCGGGGGGGCGCCGGGGCCGGCCGCCAGCAGGTGCGTGAAGACCACGGGCCGGTCCTCGCAGCGCAGGAAGTTGCGCTCCCGGCCGCAGGGGGACAGGAAGGGGAAGGCGGCCTCGTAGCGGCCGCTGCGGTTGGGCCTCAGGCGGGAGAAGAAGGTGACGAGGAACTGCAGGTCTGCGGGGGGGGGGGGAGGCGAGAAGAAAAGGGCGCGCGGGGCTGCTCGCCACGGCCGGCCTCCTGTCCACCCCGCCGCCCCCCACCCCGCACCCCGGGGCCGCCCTGGCCTCGCTGGACAGCGGGGCGCGCAGCCTGTGCCCGGAGGAGGAGGAGGAGGTGCAGCGGGGCGGGAGGAGGAGCGCGCGGCGGTACCTTTGAAGCAGGTGGTGAAGTTCTTCATTTTGGAATCGTCCAGGAACAGCTGCGGGCGGAGCGGCGGGCGGCGCCCGTGAGCCCGGGGCTGGGAGGTCCGGAGGGCGCCGCTGACCGCTGCCTGTGCTCCCTGTGCGCGCCCGGGCCCACCCGCCGAGCACAGAGGGGCGCCTGCCTGGAGGGGGGACCCGGGTCCTGGCCCTTCCCCTCCCCCGGGCCCGGCTCCACGCTCCTGATCGGGAGCCGCGGTCTGCCGGGCGGCATCGCCCCCGCCAAGGGCTTCCCAAGCCGGCGAGGCAGCCCGGACCGGCGGCGGCCTAAGGGAGTGTGGGTGGGGGGGGGATCTGGGGGTGCAGACGCGTGCGGAGCGGGTCCCCCCCTCCCCCCCGGCGCTGGGCCGCGCGGTTCGCACGCGCTCGCCGGTCTAACGGACCCGCCGCCCGCCCCCCGCGGCGCACCTGGCCCTGGTGGTCCACGTAGTAAAAGTACTCGCGGGTGCGGGGCGCCGGGCTCTGGCCCTGCGTGTAGGCGACGCCCCCGGCCCCGCTGCAGGCCCGCGCCCCCGCGGCCCGCGCCAAGGGCAGGGCCCGGGCCCGGAGCGGCCCGCACACGCCCGCAGGCCACATCCTCCTCCCGCGCCGGAAGCGGCCGGCGGGTCAGGTGGTGGAGGCTCTGCGTCAACACGCGTCCCCCCCGCGGCCAAAGCCCTCGCGCTAAGGGTTCCGGACTCCGGGCGGCCCGGACACTGGCTCTTCGGGGCCCTGCGCGCTCCGCTGCGGGGGGGGGTGGGGGTTCCCACACGTGCCTGCCTGTCTCCTCCCCGCTCCCTAGGCAGCCGAGTCTGCGTGTCCAACCAGGAGCTGAATAAAGAGGAGCTGAACCAACTGTGCAGAAGCCTGTGCTGGGCTGGGGAGCTGGGGGGGAGGGAGGGCGGGTCAGAGAAGGGCCAACGCCCGGGTGATCCTGGGTTTTCGGGGTCCAGTCCATCACCCCTTCTTCCCACAGCCCCCCCCGTGTCCACGGGAGGCCCAGAGCCAGTCTTCCTCCCCGCCTGGACCGCTTCCTTGTGCACCCCGCTCCCCAGCAGCCGCGCTCTGCCCCCATCCTTCCCCGGCCTGTCCATCCAGAGGCCCGTCATTACCAGCGGCCACCCTCAGCAACACCAGCGACCAGGGCTCCCAAGTTTCCATAATGTACTTTATTCACACCGTTGTCACCTCTTCGGTCCATGCGTCAGAGCAAGTCTGTAGCTAGGTCACCCCGCTCAGGCCCCCGAATCACCCGGCTGAGGACATACCATCCAAAGGGTACCCGGGTTTCTGCAGGGCTAGGCTTTTTTAATAAATAAAAACTCAACTCTAAAAATATATATATATATAAAAACTGGGGAGAAATTAAGCTTCGTAATTGAAACTGAAAATTCCAAAATGGAAAATGTACAAACTGAGAGTCGGGGGTCCCCTCTCCCCAGCTCCGGCCTCCAGGAAGGGCAGTTCTGGGCGCCCTCAGCTCCTTCCCTCCCCGAGGCGGGGGGTGGGGGTGAGGTACCGGTGGGGGAGGGCAAGGTCTGGTTTTTGGTCAGAAGCCAAGAAAGTGGAGAAGAAAAAGGAATGAAGCTTGCTCTGCACAGAGGACGGGTTAGGATGGCTTGGAGATAAATAGCATTTGGGTTAAAACTATGTCATTAGCAAATGTAGCTCTTATATCTTTCCCTCTATTTATATCTCTATACACAGGAGGGTTGGGCTGCAGGATAGATTCTGAATTTACAGTTACACCAAGAAAAAATACTCTCGTTCCCCCCCCTCCCCACCCTGCCCCAAGAATGCCTGCCCACGCCTGCCCCCTCAGAGGACTTTGGTTTGGGGGTCCCTCCCCACCCAGAGATAGCCTGCTGGGCTCTGCCTGGGCCAGGCTCAGATGTTGGCGAGCCCGGTGTCTTGCAGCCCCCAAACGCCTGTGCAGTTAGTATGCTGGAGGCCACAGGTGGCTAGGGAATGGGGGGCGGGGAGGGCGGAAACTGCAGGTCAGAAGGTTGAGGGAGAGAGAGGCGACCTGGGAGGGCCCACGCCAGGCTCAGGCTGAGCACGGGAGCCTCTGGGGGCAGCTGTGCCCTCGGCGCCCGGGGGGCAGTGTCACTTGGCTCCAGGGAACAGAAGGCACTTTCTTGGGGCTGACCCTGGCTGGCTTGTGGTGGGGGACCGGGGGTCCCCGGCACTGGCCGTGAGGCAGGTGGAGTCAGAGCCACCCTTCTCAAAGTCCCTCTACCCTGGCCGAGTCCTGGGGGCGGGGGGATGTTCCCGGGCGGGGTCGGGCATGGCCGGAGCCTGGCATGCTACCTCCATGGCTGGGGCATTCCCTCCCCCCTCCCCACGTGCTCCCCTGCCCTGGTGCACCGAGCCTGGCTCTGTCCCCACCCTCGTCCCTCAGCCCACGTGCTATAGCACGCCCTCCATGAAACTCGTGTCCAGGTGCTGGATGAGCACGCGCAAGAAGGACATCTCCTTGCGCGTGTTCTCGAAGATGACACGCGGGTCGTCCGAGCGGCAGCGCAGGCAGTTGGGCGCCATCACCATGGCCAGGTTGCTGACGTCCATTTTGGTGATGGCCACGTTGGCAGGCTGCACGAACACCTGTGAGAGGCGGTGGCTGGTGGGCGGGGGCACACGGTGGGGTGGGGCGGAGTGTGCCTGAACTGAGGGGGAGGAGGTGCAGCGGGGGGGGGGGGGGGGCGGGGGGGTCCAAGGGCCCCCTACACACACCTGGAGGAAGCGGATGAGGTAGCACAGCACCAGGCGGTTGATGCGGGGCAGCGAGTGCACCACGGCCACGGCGGCCTCGGGGCTCTCGTACTGGGCGATGCACTGCTCGTAGAACTCGTGCGGGATCAGGGGCTCCTCCAGCTCCCGGTACCACAGCTTCAGCAGGGACGCTGCAGACACAGTGAGCAAGCAGCTCAGCCAGGCCCCGGGCTGGCACCCTGGGCAGAAAGCCGTGTGGAGCACCTAACAGACTCCGCTCTAATGAGAGCGGGAAAGGGGCCTGAGGGCGGCCTGGCCGACGGGACGAAAGGATCCACCGGCCGAGGTAGGCGGCGCTGACCCCGACCTACGGAGGTTATGGACCTGAGAGCCGCGACGGATCCAGGCCCAAATATGGCTTCTCTGAGGGAGGGCTGAGCAGCTGCGGTGAGCAGGCAAGGCTGCAGGGAGCACAGGGTGGCTGTCCAGTGGACAGGAAGTGAACCGGGAGGCGCTACATCACTGGGACGGGGCCTGCCCCTGCTGCCCGGGGGCCTGGAGCTCACCAGGGACGTGGGGGTCCTCCAGGCCTGTAGGCACCTTCCACTGGTCCACCTGGAGCTTCAGGGCGTTCACTTCGTCAATGTCCCCAGGGACTCTGAGCAGAAGGAGGGTGTCAGGGAGGAGGAGCCTGGCTTCCCAACAAGGCTGCTCAGCTGCCCCGCCCCCACCCCCATAGGCCTCCTCCCCACTCCATACGTGTGGACACTGAGGCCAAACCCACAAGCCTCAGTTTACCAGCTGCCGTGTGGGGCCTGGGCAGGTGAGTCGTGACAGCTGGTGACGGACAAGCACCACTGCCCATGGGACAGATTTGTCGTCCTGTCACGGTGAGGACTGACGGCTGGGCGGCTGCCACTCTGGGCTTCCGTCTCGGCCTGCTCATGGCTGGACTCTCAGCGTTCCCCGAGCCCTGGTGGCCATTTCTGAAGGGGCACTGACCCAGCCAGCCCTCCCGCCTGACCCTGCCTCCTGAGGGTAGCTTGTCCTGCCTCTCAGGATGCCTTCCCCACCTGAACGAATGCTGGCCTCACTGGCTGCTTTGAAGTCCCAGACACACGGGGAGCCACCTCCACCCCCACCCCCTGGCCCAGGCCTCGGGCACCTGAAGATGCCTTCTGTCTGGTCACCGTTGAGCGCCAGCACCTCCTCAGACAACCGGGTCTGCACCCAGGGCAGCTGCCGCTCTGGGTAGCGCTCCTTCTGCATGCTCATGATCTCCGGCAGGGCACTGCCGAACATGGACGGGCTGAACACCGCATTCTTGGCGTGCCGGATCTCCTCCACGTTGGGCTTCTTCAGTCCCTGCAAGGACAGCTGCTCTGTCCTGCCAGACCTAGCTCCCAGTCCAGTCCCCACCCCCAGGACTGTCCTCGGCTGGGCCACCCCCTCCTCTGTTCACGAGTCCCTGCTCCCTACACCCTTGAATTTCAGGTTTCTGCCCAGCCAGACTCCCTGGCCACCCATCCCAGTGGCCTCTCCCCAGCACCTTCCACACCGTGGCTGTCCTGGCCCCCATGTGCAGGCTGCCCCAGAGACTGCCACCCCAGCCTGCCAGCTGTCCCCGGAGACACGTGTACCTTCTTGGCCCCCGTCAGGGCTGCCTTCTGCAGCTTGTGGTAGCAGTACTTGGCATATGTGCTGATCGCCACCCCTGGAAAGAAACGGGTGCTGGTCAGCTTGGCGTGGAGGTGCGTGGCACAGGGGCTGCAGCCAGCCCGCGACTGAGAGAGGAAGCAGCGGAGGGGGGTGAGAGAGGCGGCCTCTGCCAGCGCCCAGGTGGCCAGCAGGTACCTGCCCACCCCAGCGGGTCCTCTTTCTCCAGGGCTGTCCTCTGGAGCAGAAGGCACAGAAGAAAGGGGCATTTCTCCCACCTCCAGAAGGGCCGGGTGGAGGAGGAACCGCTCTGCTGTCCCACCCTCCTCCCGTCCGTCCAGGAAGGGCAGTTTGGGTTGCAGGTCTGTTCCCCAGGAGGAGTCACAGAAAGGACAGGACAAGGCCTGGGTTCCAGGGCCTCCAAACCTCAGGCTCCCTCCCCTGCTGGCCCTGCAGAGCCACATCCGTGCAGCACCGAGGTGTCCTCAGGACGTGCTGTGCCGGGCCAGCGCTAGGGGAGGTCGGGCTGGCTGGACACTGGGCTTTGGCCCCAGGACCCCATACCTATGGGGCTGAGGGCTGCCTGGGTGGGAGTCAGGAGAGGGAGGCCCAGGCCTGGTCCGTGGTGCAAAGGGGACGAGAGGGGAGGAGATGCCCGGTGTCTGAGCCTGGGTGTCACTGGGAGGAGTGTCCTGGAAAGACTGTGCCTTCGAGCCTGCAGCTTCCTCCACCTCTGCCCCTGGCAGCCCACCTTCTCGCTGGCGGGTTAGCCACCATTTTAAGGGCAAGGACCTCAGGGGCCTGGGCCTGGGCTCTCCAGACACAGAGATGAGAAGGGAGGAGGGAGAGAGGAGACCTTGCTTAGGTGGGTCTGGAACATATGCAGCCCAGAGGGGAGATAGAAGGGGATCAGCATGAGACAGAGAACACAGAGAGGCCAAGCCGAGAGGAGCCATCTCGCCAGCTGCAGACCAAGGGGCAGACAGACAGGTGGGCTGGGCTGTACCCTGCTGGGTCTAGACCCAAGTCTCAAATCAAAACGCCTGAATCTTTTAGAGAAGCCAGTTTTTCGCGGACATGGAGGTCCTTGGACCCCAGGGTGAAAAACACGAACAGCCCTGGCCAGTGTGGCCCGGTGGCTGGGCCGCGTCCCCTGATGGAAAGGCTGCTGTCCCCTCCCAGCCAGACCACATGCCCCGGCTGTGGGCTCGATCTGGGCAGGGGGTGTGCAGGAGGCAGTGGATCAATGTTTCCTTCTCACATCCATGCTTTCTCTCTCCCTCTCCCTCCTCTCTAAAAGTTAAGAAAAATATTTAAAAAACACACTCTACATGTCTTAGTCATTTCTAATTTTTATGAGTGTTGTCATTTAAACTGACAAGGAGATTCTTTTTTAAAGTAAACCAACTAAACAAAAAACCCACCCCAAACATTTCTCCTGCTGCTTGCACCCAGAGAATCTCTTTCAGGCCCCTGGGGAGCACGGACCCTGGCAGAGAACCCTAGGTGCTGCCTCCGACAGCCCCCTGAGGACGTGGCTGGATCCTCGTGCCACAGGCTGACGTGGCCCTTCCGGGTGAGCTCCTTTGGAATGGATGGAGCTCAAGCAACGGAGCCCAGGGAGCACTCTGCAGCAGTTGCTGGCCCTCACACTGGGGCAGGCCTACCTCTCCCTCTGGGGAGTGCCTCCTGTCCCTAGTCTTGGGGACTGTGGGAGACACCCCTGACCTTGTCCCAAGGCTTTCTGGGGACTGAACAGCCTCTCCTGCAGGCTGTGATCTAAAGACCCAGAGGCTGCCACCTCTCCGCTGACGACTGGCCAGATGCAGCCTTTGTGGCCCGAGGCCCCTCCTTTGCAGGACAGGACGGGGACACCCGTCTCCCAGGGGCTGAAGGGCTGACCTCAGAGGCTGGCATCACAGGGTGGACCACAGACTGAGGCCACGAGTGCACAGACCCTTCTGTACCATGTGCTGCAGTGGGCACAGCCTCCTAGGCCAGGACATGGGGTGTCCGCCGAGTGCATGGGGTCAGCAGTGCCTATGGGTGTTCTACTCCAAGCCCACTGCCCGTCTGGCCTCGCCAGGACTCACCAGGACACACCCATCCTGTTATAGGTCAGGAGTCAGGCCCACAGAGGGACCAAAGCAACTCTCCCAGAGTCTCTGCTGCTGTGCCAGGTGGACACTCCTCTCACCCACAGCACCCCAGGCTGCAGGTCCAGGGACAGGATCACTGCACCCCCAGCCCCACCTGCTGCTGCTGCAGCTGACTCTCAGGAAGTGGGCTCAGGCAGGAACTCAAAGCTCCTTTGACTCCTGTGCCAGCAAGACCAAGAGCAGCCAGGCATCCTGGATTCCAACTGCCCCTCCTCCTACCCAGGGCCGCCCTGAGGAAGGACCGGTGGCTCAGGGGAGAAAGAGCAGGTAAGCAGAGTGAAGAAGGGGGAAGGTGAGCCTGACAGCAATAGTCCGCAGTTCCTCCCCCGCCGCAGGGAGGGCAGCCTCAGGCGAACCGCTCCCCTGGAGCTCGGGCAGGGGATGGTTCTGAGCCAGGGCTCCGAGGAGGCCCGAGCTGGAGGCTGATGGTTAGTGCCCAACCCCAGCCCGGAAGCGGTTAGAGAGGCCAGGTGGCCGAGGCCAGAGCAGAGCTGTGTAGAGCAGCGCGGGGGCTGCAGAGAGAGGCCCTACCATCTGGCTCCTCAACATAGGGCTTGGGTTTCTTTCTCAACTTGGACTTCTTCTTAGAGTTCCTGTCCAGGAGCTGCTTCATGTGCTGGGTCACTGGGGAGCAAACAGAGCCATGAGGACCACGAACGCAGAGGCCGGAGCGTTCCCCCTGGTCCCCCGTGGCTGCAGGAGGCCCCAGGCCTGCAGGGCTGCCCCGTCAGCGGGGAAGCCGCGGCCCCCAGCCGGATTCCACAGGGGCGACCGGGCCACCAGCCGATGCCCGGCGGGGACGTGGGGACCCAGCCCAGGAGTGCTGGTGAGGCGAGGATCCTTCCTACAGGCGGCGGCTTCTTGCTCATGTTCTGGGGACAGGGTGTGCACCCAGACAGACAGACGTGTGGTGCCTCTTGAGCTAACTGGGCCGGTGGCTGGGCAGGTGCCAGGGTTCTCTGGGCACCAGGGGGAAGGGTAGGAGGTCTGGGGAGGGGACCGACCATCTGGCACACAAAGACAGGGGCGCCCCGCCTTTGGAAATGGCTGCCCTCTGGGCCTGCTGGGGCTCTCCAGGCACCCCCTCTCGGCACAGAGGGCTCCCCATCGTTGTCTGCCTGTGCTCCCAAGAAGGAAGTCAGGCCCGGGCCATAGGAAGGGTGGGCCATCCACACCCTGCACTCATAAAAATTTAAAAAAAATTTTTTTTCTCCGTTGTTGTTTTTTTTTTTTTTGTATCGGGATGGGAATACAGATGTTGATTCTACACTTTGGGTTATAGTCGGGTGTGACTTTATTTTGTTGCTCAGTTGCAGCAGCTATGGGAACGGGAGCTCTGTGGGTGGGCCCTGTGTGCGTGACACGCCCTCACCCCTCGCCCTCGCCATGGCACCGGGCGCATTCCGAGACCAGCCCTAGAGTCGGCTGTGTCTCCAAAGAGCTCTGATTTCTTTTAACAGAGAATGGAAGTAGAGACCAAGATCTGGGCGTCATGCTACGGAGGATGCCACTGCTTCTGGGCGTTCTCAGCTGGAGGGAAGCCGTGTGTGTGCTGGCCGTTTGCCTTCCACGCTGATGCCTCCAACTCTGACCCACCTCCACATGGACCCTGGTCTTCTCTCCTTGCTTGTCTGTAACTGGTTTATCGGTTACTTACTTACTAGAGGCCCAGAGCATGAAAATTCATGCTCTAGAAGTGGGGGGTATGTCCCTCAGCCCAGCCTGCCCCCTCTCTGTCTCGGGCGGGAAGCGACCGGCAGTCAGGGGAAGGCGACGGCCCCATCACACCTCTGCTGCTGCCATTGCCGGCAGCGCAAGCCTCAGCTGGCCCTGGTTACCTGAGCCTCAGGCAGCCCTGGGTGGCGGGGGGAAGTGGGGGACTCCAGAGGCAGGTGCGCAGAGTGGCCAGACCCTCCTGGGGGCGGGCCCAGCCATGCCAGGCACCTGCTGCCCCAGCAGGACTGAGGGGACTGGATACTGCCATCTTGTAACTGTGGGTGTCACTGTCTTTGAGGGTGTGATAATCGATTAGCATATTCCCTCTATATTAGATAGAATTTTAAAAAATATTTTTTATTAAATTCAGAAAGGGAAAGGAGAGGGAGACAGAAACATCAATGATAAAAGAGAATTGTTGATCGATTGCCTCCTGTACGTCCCCCACTGAGGATGGAGCCCACAACCCGGGCATGTACCCTTGACCAGAATTGAACCCGGGACCCTTCAGTCCACAGGCTGACACTCTAGCCACTGAGCCAAACTGGGTAGGGCTTATTATAATTTTTCTAAAAATATATTTTATTGATTTTCCACAGAGAGGAAGGGAGATAGAGTTAGAAACATCAATGAGAGAGAAATATTGATTAGCTGCCTCCTGCACATCTACTGGGGATGTGTCTGCCACCAAGGTATGTGCCCCTGACCAAAATCGAACCCAGGACCCCCCAGTCCGCAGGGCGACGCTCTATCCACTGAGCCACACTTAGTATAATTTTTTAAGATTCATCCAGGTTGTAGTTCACATTAGAACTTTCTGCTTCTGAAATGCCAGAAGTCGGACCTCTCCAAGGGGCATTAACCCTCGAGAGAGACCGAAGCTTGTTACCTCGACTGCTTTATGTCCCCTGCTTCCTCCCTCCTCCAGGGAATCTTCCTTCCTCCCCTTTTAATCTCAAGTGCATAGAAGAAGCTGCAAGACTGTCCTCTGGAGCATTTGAGGTCTTGCTTCCCTGCCTATGTCCTCAGTTTGGCTCAAGTAAACTCATAAAAATTAAAAAAAAAAAAATTTCTCTCCCCTAATTTTTTTTGGGGGGGAGGCAAACAAAATTTTTGGTGGCCTTGTTTCAACAAGGCTTAAAAAATAAAAAATAAATAAAAGTTATTAAGAAGCAAAGAGAACTTCCCTTTTGTGGCTGAAAGCAACTGCAGAGTGTGCACAGGGCGCATGGCGTCTCCGTTCGCCGTCGGATGGACGCCCCTGGCTCCCGCTGGGCACATGCTGCCGTGAGCAGGGCTGTGCACGGAGCTGCTGAGCCTGCGGCCCGTGCCCTGGCAGACGCCTTTCATCCCGTGAATAGGTTCCCTTTCGTCCTAGTTCGTTTCATTTTTGTCAGAAATACAACGCTGAATTCTGTCAAATGCTTTCTCTACATTAACTGACATGGTCATGTGGCTTTCCTTTTTCTCCCTGTTGAGTGAGAAATTACAATGATGGATTTTTGAATGTTAAACCAACTTTTGATTCAAGATGCATATTCTTTTTATATATTGTTGGATTCCATTTGCTAAAATATTGTTAAAACTTTTTGCTCTTGGTTCATGAGCGACACAGTCTGTGCTTTTCTTGCTTGTAATGTCCTTTTCTACTTTGGAATAGCAGGATTCGGGAAATATCATTTCCACTTCAATTTTCCAGATGAGTTTGCAAAGAATTGCTATACAAACAACAAACTGTTTGGTAGAATACACCAGTGAAGCCATTTGGGCCTTGAATTTTTTGTGGAACGTTTTTTAAGCACTAATTAAAATTCTTTAATAGTCTAGAGTATTAAAACCATAGAATCTGCCTAGCTGGTGAGGCTCAGTGGTTGAGTGTCGACCTACAAACCAAGAAGTCACGGTTCGATTCCTGGTCAGAGTACATGCGCAGGTTGCAGGCTAGATCCCCAGTGTGGGGCATGCAGGAGGCAACTGATTAATGATCTTCTATCATCATTGACTTTTCTCTCTCTCTCACCCTCTCCCTTTCTCTCTGAAATTAATTTTTTTAAAAAACACCACAAAAACAAAGATTTTTCTGTAACAGACTTTTTTTGGTTATTTATTCTCCCTGCTCCCCCCACCCCCCACCCCCGCTCTATTTCCCTACCTGCAGAAAGTTGCACTTCAGCTATTTCTTACCGAATGATCTTTGGTAGTTTTTGTCCTGATCAGATTGGGTGGAGGCTTATCAATTTTATTATCTTCTCAAATAATCAGCATTCTGTTTCGCTGATTTTCTGTATTATTTTTACACTAGAGGCCTGGTGCATGAAATTAGTGCATGAGGGGGGAGGGGGTCCCTCAGCCCGGCCTGTGCCCTCTCACAGCCGACTGCCGGCAGCCAGACATCCTCAGCGCTGCCAGAGGCTAGAGAGGCTCCTACAACTGCCGCTGGGCTCGCCAGCCGTGAGCCTCGCTTCTGGCTGAGTGGCGCTCCCGCTCTGGGAACACACTGACCACCGGGGGGGCAGTTCCTGATGAGCATCTGCCCCTGGTCATCAGTGTGCATCATAGCGACCGGTTGTTCTGTTGTTTGATCAACTTGTATATTATTAGCCTTTTATTATATAGGATTTTCCCTTTCACTGACTTCTATTCTGATCTTATTTCATTTCTTCTGTTTACTTTCAATATAATTTACTACTTCTTTATTTTAGAAGTTCCTTAAAATAGAAGCTGAAGTCATTAACTTCAGATCTTATTTTCCTTGTGGGTATCATTTTTTTTACTGTGATAAACATACTGGCATTTATTAGTAGGTGCTATAAATTTCCCTCTAAGAACTGCATTGGTTGCATCCTACATATTCAAAATGTCTTATTTTCTTTTTCTTTCAGTTCAAAATACTTTCTAATTTTCCTTTTGATTATGTGACCCATGGGTTATTCAGCAGCACATTCTTTAGTTTCCTGATGGTGGCTGGCATAAAGGTGTGACCACGTCTGAGATGAGGCTAAGCTGGGGGTGGGTATCATGTGGACCAGGATTCAGCGTGTTCTGCCTTGGTTTCCACGGGTGGTGACCCCACAGTAGCTGTCACATACATGCTAGCAGATGAGCCAAAGGCTTCCAAGTTTCAGCTGGCAGTAGGGTCCAGGATGAGATGCCCTACACGGCAGCAGGCTCAGCTCTGCCCTCGCCAGCACTCCTGAAACAGGCTGCAGTTCCCTTTTTCTGAGCAGAGGCTGCACCCTCCTGGGCTGAGGAGGCCGGCTTTACTGATCGGCCAGCACCCATGTTCTTGATGGGGGCCAATGGGAGGGAGCACAAAGCCTCTCCTCTGGACTTGTTGCTGAGCTGGGCCTAGGCAGACACCAGGAATAGGTCTCAAGGTCAGAGGGCAGCCCCGTGACACAGAAGTAGACCAGATCCCACAGCCCAGACCAAGGTCTCTGCCCGTGTGCCCACAGATATCCAGTCTTCCTATGTGGGCCAGGCCACACGGGATTCTGAAACCATCCCGGCCTCACTCAGCCATGGCTGCACAGTCCAGTCCGATTCCCTCTCACACGCCAGCCAGGCTCTCACAGCAAGACACTGGGACGCAAGTGCACAGGCCTCCGTGCCAAAAGAAGTGCAGGCGGGAAGGTCACTGCTCACTCACCTTTCACCTCAGCAAGCACTCCCTGGGGACCCGCAGGCTGTACGCTGAGCAGTGGACACTCTTCCAAGCTTTCAGCTCAGAGGAGTGACATTGTAAGGCCTTTGGGAGACAATGAGCTGAACCATGAGCCCACGGACGCCCTGCTGCTGGAGTGGCCCAGAAACACTGAGCCGAGCCAGGCCGCCTGCCAGCCCACTTGGCGGCAGCTGCGGAAGCCGCCTGGGGAAATCTGTCCGCCGTGTTCAGGGTTCTGCTGCAAAAGCTGCTTGCCTGTGCGAAAACCTCCTGGCCCCCAAGCAACAGACACGGATGGTGCCTGTGCTCGATCTCGTCCTCTGGGAGTAGCTCTGGGCCGCGCTGCGGTCCTGTCACCAGCACACGTGCCTGGCCCCCAGACCAAGGCGGTGCACCGTCACCCTGTCGAGCAGGCTGTGGCATGTCTGACCAGAGCGTGGCAGCATGGGGCTGTGCACTGTGTGTCCAGATGCTATTTATGGCCCTGCCCCCGTTCTCGCTCTGCCTGGCCCAGGAATCGGTCCAGCCGCTTGGCTGGTAGCACCTGGGCCCCAAATCCTCCCTTACGTCGGCCAGGCCTGGGTCCAGATGAACCCAGCACATGAACTTCAGGAGTGCAGGCTGGAAGTGGCCCAGCACCTGACCCGGCAGCTATCAGCTACCTCTGCTGGTCCCAAACCCTGACCTCTTGGGGTGGCTCGGGACCAGCTCAGTTTGCAGTACCCTCATGGTCTGCTGGTGTCTTGCCAGACCCAGGGCTGAGCCAATACACGCTACAGTCACCAGACTCCTCCCTGCTCCCAGGACCCCTCCTCCAGGACCCCAGCTCTCCTCAGAACAGCAGCCTGATCCTGGCCAGAGCAGACACCACCCGGCCAAAGGACACCACACTGACTGCAGTAAGCGCACATGGGCCGACTGTGGCTTTCCAGCCTCGTCAAGCAGGGCACCGGCCACAGTGGCCTCAGAGCAGAGTGGACATCAGCTGGCTGAGCCGTGGATGCCATGAGTTCTTGTCCTGGCCCCCGACCTGTCGGCCTGTGGCCAGGGACCCCGTGGCTATTCTCCGGGCCTCAGTGCCGAGGAGGGGCTTCCCAGGATGGAGTGCCTGTGCCTGCCCCACATGTCTGCTGCTCTGAGGCACTGCCCAGTGCAGGCCAGAAAGCTCTCGGCTCAGCCGTTACCGGGCTGGCGACAGAGCCTGGAGCGCCAAGGGCCAAGTGCAGGGCCTTACCTTTGGTGTCGTTGACGGGGTCCATGTGCCGGTAGATGTAGCCCTCTAGGTAGGAGTGGAACTTGGGTGTGGGTGGGAAAAAGGCCAGGCAGATGGCCATGAGCTCCCAGCCTCGGGCCAGGCTCTCCAGGCGGAAGTTCTCCGTGGTCTGCCGGCAGAGCTGGATGTACAGCTCGTCCCTCAGGCCCTGCATGCTCCAGCCCTTGGTGGCAATCTCCAGGGCCACGTGCAGGGGGTCTGCCTTGGCGCGCCGGTCACCCATGTACATCTGGATCAGCTTGAAGATCTCGCACGCCTCCTTCTTCACGTGGCGGTCGCTGGTCACGATCATGGGCTTCTTGATGGACTCGCTGCTCCAGGCCAGCATGTTGGCGATGGACACTTTCCGCCGGAAGAGGCCCTGCGTATGCTTGTTGAAGTGCTTGGAGGCCCAGTTCTCGATGTCGGTCTCCGAGGACGGCTTGCGCAGAGTGAAGGTGGGGAACACGCAGCTGGCGCTGGGCATCACGCTGCGGGGCTGCCGGCCGCTCTCAAACTGGGCACAGGAGCCTAGGTCCTCGGACTGGGAGGGAGAGAGGGGCTGTGAGGGGGGCCCTACGTAACCCCGCCAGGCGACAGGCATGCCCCCGCACCGGTCCTAAGGTTCCAGGTGGGCCTTTCAGTGAAATGCCGAGGGGAGTCAGGGTACCCATTGTGGCCCAGGCTATGCTCCAGCTCTGGCCTCCTCAATTTCTACCGCCTCACAAAGATAGGTGAGCATCCTCCCTGAGCAAGGCTGCCAGGGACCCAGAAAGGCCCCTGCCCACTCCTGAGACCCAGTGTTGGGGGACCAGCTTCTTCCTGTCTGTCTTATTGTCCATCATCAATACGAGCTCTGGACAGGAATGTGCTCTGAGTTCTCTAGCTTGGAGGGCCACTAAGTTGGCCCTGCCACGGGGATGCCGACCACCCAAGGTCACTGGGAGCAGACGGAGGAGCCTGACACTGGGAGGGCTCGGGGCCACGGCCAGCTCTGAGCAGATGTCGGTGTAGACCCTCGGCCGAGGCTTCCTAAAGCAGGTCAGGAGGTGAGAACCAGAACATCAGCCGACACCACGTTCCCAGCATGCAACCCGGACAGGAGGTGCATGCAGGCTCCGAGGGCCTGACCTTGGCCTCTGCCTGGTGCTGCCCCCGAATGACACATCTGGCTGGGCCTCTGCTTCAACCACAGCCACAGCCACAGCCACAGCCACAGCTACAGCCACAGCCACAGCCGGAGCCTGAGGTCCTGGGGCTACTGGACCAAGTGAGCTCATCGGCCACAGGACTGGTGTCAGGCTCCCTGGTGGAGCAGCCTGTTCACCTGAGTGCTGACACCCTGCCTGCACTGCCCTTCACGGACAGCCCGGTCACAGCTGGGAGAGGCTCAGGCTTAGAGGGTGGGCATGTCTGTCCATCTCCCCTGCATCCATGGCCTGGAATCAGGGCAAGGCCTCTGGCCACAGGTGGTAAGGGAGGCCGGCCCTGGGAGAGTCCCTGGAGGTGTTTGCTACCTGTCCACCTGGCTGACAGCAACAGCGAGTGACCCAGCCTGTCTTGGGACCACCTCCTGCCCGCCCCTGCCTGTCCGGCCAGCTGTCCGTACCTGCGAGGGGTGGAGGTAGGGTTCAGGGGAGGCCAGGTTGGTCTGCACGGAGACGCTCTTCTCGAGCAAGATCTGGGGGAAGGCGAGCCTCTCCAGGGCGCCCCGCTGCCAGTGCCTGCTGCTCTCCTGCTGGGCCAGGGCCTCGTCCTCGCTGAAGGCGCGCACCACGGGCCCCGGCATGGGGAGCGGCACGGCCCCGTCGCTCTCGTAGCCCGAGCCGTCCTGCTGCGAGTCCCAGCTGCCCCGCTGCTTCATGTGGAAGTGGGCCTGCTGGGCCTCCCAGGCCAGCCTCGCCTGCGCCAGGAAGGGCTCGGCCCCGCCCCGCGCCCCGTCCGCCTCCCCCGCCTTGGCCTCCGTGTGCTTGGGGGCCAGGCTGAGCCCACACTTGGGCCGCTCCTCAGCCAGGGAGGGCGGGAGCGGGGCGAGGTCCCCCGGGCTATCGGTGGACGAGGCGCTGGGCGCGTGGCACAGAGAGGGGTTCCTGTTCTTCCTCTTGCGAGAGCCCGGGGAGTAGCCCGTGGAGGACAGGGTGTCCTGCTGGCTCGACCAGGACATGGCGTCCTCCTGGGCCTGGGCGCGCGGCGAGGGCGGCGGGGCGTGCCGCCCCTCGGGCCCCTCCATGCTGCTGTAGTCCCCCGAGGTCACCCCCAGGCGCTGGTCCCGCAGCAGGCAGGGGCTGGGCTGCAGCGAGAGGGAGCCCCCGCCGGGGTTGGGCGCGTACTTGTGGCGCGGGCCCGCCCGCAGCCGGGGGCTCGAGCCGGCCTGCTCCACGTACACCAGCTGCCGCACGTACTCCTTGCCGGCCGGGCTGTACTCCAGGCTCAGGAAGCGCTCTGGGCACTTCTGCCGGGTGAGCACCAGCTGCTGGAAGGGGGAGGCGGCGGCGGGCTTGGGTGACGGCGGGAAGGGCACGGGCTTGCGGCCCGGCGAGCGCTGGGGCGAGCCGCCCTGGCAGGCGCCGCTGGCCTCGTACTGCACGTCCATGGGGGGCTCGTCGTAGATGGGCGCCTGGAACTCGAGGGGCGGCTCCTCGTAGAGCGGGGGCTCGTAGGCGTAGCGCGGGGAGGAGGGCTGTGAGTCGCAGGCCGGCCTGCGGGGCTGGGCCAGCAGCGGGGAGCAGCTCCCCAGCTCGGACCGCTTCAGGAAGGGCGACGGCCTGCGCTCCGGGAAGAAGACAGAGCCGTCCGCGTCCGGGGCGAAGGTCTGCAGGCTGGGCGAGTGCTGCCCCCCCGAGGGTCGGCGGGAGCGGCCCCCCGGCTGGCTGTCCACGGGGTACCCATTGCCCTGGGGGGAGAGGAAGCTGGGCTCCCGGTCGGCGACTTTGATGAGCATGCGCTCCTTGGTGCCCGAGTTCCACCGGAGGGAGGAGGTCCTGGGGAGGGACAGGCACGGTTACCTGGAGGCAGCACTGGAGGCAGCACAGGGTGCTGGTGAAGGAGGCAGCCAGGCCCCGCTGCCAGCCTGGACCATCCCCGCCCCCCTGGTCATTTCTCTTCCTCCTCCTCCTCCCCCCTCCCCGTGGGGGCCTGGTCCTTACAGGAGGGGCTCCCTGTGAATGACCTCCACACCCTCTTGTCCTGGGAGCTCCTACACATACCTCCCGACTCAGCCCTGCAGGCTTCCCCTCCAGGGGGCTCTTCTGCAGCGAGCTCCCCCCAGGCCCCCAATTGGACCGCATTCGGACACTCCTTGCCAGGGTGTCTCTGCTCAGGCCCTGGCCCAGCACCACACACAGCACGGTCTGAACCGAGGGGGGCAGCCCTCCCAGAGGCCCGTGGAGTCAGCTGTTCAGTGTTTTCTCACAGTCTTCCTGCTTCCGTGGTGTCAGCTGTTCCACCACTGCTTCAGTTTCTGGTTTTACTGACTTGGGTTTTCTCTTTGTTTCTTGAAGAGCATGGCGAATGGTTCACCAATCTTATCTTTTCAAAGAACCAGCTCTTGGTTTCATTGGTTTTCTGTATTGGTTTTTAGTCTCTCTGTCATTTATTTCTTCTCTGATCTTTATGATTTCCTACCTTCTACTTACTCTGGACTTTCCTTGTTATCTCTTTAGGTTGTAGGGTTAAAGAGTTTGGTATTATTTTTTCTTGCTTTTTGAGGTAGTCCTTTCAGGACTGTTTTTGCTGTGTCCCAGAGATCTTGGGTTGTTGTGTGTTCATTTTCATGTTTCCAGGAAGTTTTTATTTCTTTCTTGATCTCACTGGTAAGATCATTAATTGTTCAATAACATGCTAGTTAGCCTCCATGTGTTTGGATGTTCTGGGGTGTTTTTATTATAGTTGATTTCAAATTTCATTCCACTGTGATCTGAGAAGATGCTTAATATGATTTCCATTTTCTTGAACTTGCAGACTTGTTTTATGTCCTAACATGTGGTCTACAGCCATATGTCCCGGGAGCCACATGTATCATCACACCACACCCCCTTTGGGTGCAGAGATCCCGGCCTCGGCTGCTGTCTGTCAGCTCCCTCAATAATACGTTTCAGTTCTGGAGCTGTCTGCTTCTTTCTCCATCCCTCGGCCCCATATTCCTTTTAAGGTTGGCTCCCTGCACCTTGGGACGTTTTCCCAGCACTGTCACAGCACCACCCACCCCGACAGCTTTTCGCACCCGCCTCACTGACGAGGACAGAGGCACAGGAGGCTGGGAACACGCCCTTGGCCACACAGCCACATGGCTGGACCCAGCGTCGGTGCAGATCCCCTCCTGGGCGCTGAAGCACAAACCCAGTTGCCACTTCTAAGCTCAACTGTTGAAAATGCCGGAGCAAAGGCCCCTCAGGTCTTCAAATTCCTCCTCGGCACTAGGGTTACTCCTGGTCTGGGCTGGGGCACCCAGGCCACCCACGGGCACACACCCACCTGGACTCCTGCTGCCGCCTGGACACAAGAGCTGGCCAAGGAATGGCCCCACCCAGCATAATGGCTGCTGCACCCCAGGTTCCCAAGCGTCATTTCCAGAACCTTCCAACACCCTGCAAGGCCAAACCCAGGGCCGAGAGAGACCCAAGCCCCCTTCCCTACGACTAAAGCCACGGGGCCCCTTCACCTGGGAAGTGTCTGGTGCGTGGCGGGAGCTCCCAGGAGGACCACATGCTGAGGTGCTTTGTTGTTTGGCCAGAGGCCCCATGACTCCCCAAGGTGGGCAGAGACAAGGTTCTTCTAGAACCAAAAACTGCCACAGGAGCCTGGGGCCGCTCCGAGGCCTCGGTGCTTCCTGATGAGCCAGACTCTCCTCCAGCTCACCCAGAGCTGCCAAGAAAACCACCCTCTACCAGAAGACGGGCCAAACCGAAACGGGGGCTCTACCTGTAGTGAAGGAGCTGGCCGTCGGCACTGTAATCCCGGTAAACCTCGTAGTCCTTCTCAGCAAACACTCCTGGCGGGGAGGAACTGAAAGGCAGCAAAGTGAAACGAGGGACATGAACATGTAGAAACAGGGTGCATTCCAAACAGCACACTTTCCCTTTAAGAATGTGTGTGTCACCCTTTGTTTCTCAGGTGTGACCCCCGTGTCCTGGCTCCTGCCCACAAAGCTGTCCCTTCACCAGGGCAAAGGAGCATTTCTGCCGTCCCGTGACCCCCGTGGGGCCCGCCTCTCCCCCGCGTGCAGGAGCAGCACCAGCAGCGCAGGTCCCCCACACACAGACTCTGCCTGGGCCACCGCCTCCTCCCTGCCAGGTGTGGCCCTCATCCTCCAAGGAGCAAGAGGGACCCCACTGTGCGCGTCAGGTCTCCGGCTCCCACTGTCCCCGGTGAAACCCAGCCAGCCCCCCCAGATCCCTGCCCCCCAGCGCCCACCTGCCACTTTCCTCCTTGGCGGCCCCAAAGGCCATCTGCCTGCTCCTCCCCAGCGGCTCCTGGGCCTTCTCCCCGGGGTCCGGCTCGGGGTCCAGGGAGGAGCTGGTGCTGCCATCGCGGCTGAGGCTGCTGCCACGGCCGGGGCTGTTGTCGGCGGAGGCGCGCGGGGACTCGGTGTTCTGCTTCAGCGTCTGCAGCTTGGCCAGGGGGATGATGTCGCAGCCCTGCGGCCGGTGCCACACGGTGCGCTGCGTGGTGGCGCTGTAGTAGTAGAAGCGCGACGTGTTGGGGTCGAAGAGCTCCCACCACTGGTTCTCGCTGGTGCGCTTGATGCGGACGCCCGCGGGCGGGTCCCACACGCACTCACCGGTGACCAGGTTGGCGTACATGCGCTCGCGTGTGCGCGGCTCGATGATCTCCACCCACTCCAGCCTGGGAAAGAGACAGCGTGAGTGTGGGGGGCAGGTGGCCTTGCCCCAGCCCCAGGCCGGCCCGGCCCCCAGCACCACGGAGCACCCACCCACTGGGCGCACCTGCAGCTTCAAGCGCAGGACAGCCGCCCTTCCACCACAAGACCTTCTGGAAAGCTTACCAGGGCCTCCTCCTCACGTCCCACGTGGGGACCCACAACCAGGCCATCACAGAAACAATCCAGGTTATCAACAAGCTGCAAGATGGCCTTCCTCCAGCTTCCCCAGTTCGTGCCCAGAACCCCGGAGGGTCAACCTCTGGCAGGCCCACAGCCCAGGGCAAGACTCCCCACCTTCACACGGCCGCCCTCTCGGCTGGAGTGCTGTGGGAGCTGCGTGTGCAAGCCGCTGCCTCTGGCCATTACTGAGCCCCCCACGCTAGCGCCGGGACTCGGCCTGCCACACCATCGCCAGCTGCGGCCACGTGGTGCTGCGCCCGCTCTCCTCTCCCTTCCGTGCCCGGAGGCAGGGCTCCTTCCCCAGCTGAGCGTCCTGTAACTGAGGCTGCGTGGAGCGCTGGCAGCTGCCACTGTCCGGCCACCTTTCTCTCTCGTTTCTGAGAACTGTCAGCAGGGTGCACGGGAGCAAGAGCTCGATGCTCCCAACGCTTTTCTCCTTTGCTGTGGCCTCTGGGTTTTCGACAATGTACAGATCGCTAACTTTTGGAATTGGACAAAATTAAAACACATTATCCCCCTAAAAAACAGTGTATTTTTCTACTGCGGCAAACAGTCACTGAGACTTTCCATGTTGCTCTTTCAAGTTTTTGGGGTGAGGTCAATGTCTGTCCTTGGGCAGGTCAACACTACCTCCTTGTAAAGATGTGTGAATCCAGAGTTGATGGCAGGAAAGGACTTTCCCAGTAACAACACCAAGTTCTGGAAGCTCTTTTTATAAAAAGCCCTGCAGATGCCTATACATATGTGGTTGTGTAGAAAATTGTGGGGAAGGTTATCTTTAGTAGAGTTTGCCACAACTTTACACCCCCCCACCCTTTGATGGATACTTTTTTTTTTCAAAAATTTTATAACAGAAATTTTTACATAAATTAGTATAATGAATACCCATGTATGTGGTTTTGATTTTTCCTGATTACTAATGAAGTCAAGCATCTTTCTCCTAATTCACGAGCCTTTTAAATGTCCTTTACTAAAAACACATGTAACTTTTGCACATTAAATTATTTTTCCTTACTGATTTGCAGTTTTTTATGTTTTTGTTTTTGTGTGTGTGTCATTTTTTTTCATTTCAGAGAGGAAAGGAGAGGGAAAGAGAGAGAAATATCAATAATGAGAATCATCAATCGGCTGCCTCCTGCACTCCACCCATAGGGGATTGAGCCTGCAACTTGGGCATATGCCCTTGATTGGAATCAAATCTGGAAGCCTTTAGTCCTCAGGCCGACCCTCTATCCACTGAGCCAAACCAGCTAGGGCAACAGGAGTTTTATTTAAAAAAATAAAATAAATCTTTTGAGCCTGGGCAGCATTGCTGAGGACTGAGGATCGACCTATGAACCAGGGTTTGATGCCCTGTCAGGGCACATCCCCAGGTTGCAGGCTTGATCCCCAGGGCGGAGCATGCAGGAGGCAGCCCATCAATGATTCTCTCTGATCATTGATGTTTTTATCTCTCCCCCCCTCTCATTTCCTCTTTGAAATCAATAAAAAATATATATATATTTTTAAAAAGCTTGAGGCTTATCTTTTCACTCTCTTTATAATACCTTGATGAAAAGCTAGTAACACAATTGAATTTATAAGTCTTTTTCTTCATAATTTCTCCTCTGTCTATTGTGTTTAAGAAGTCTTCCCTATTTCTAGGTCAAAAATATTCTAAGTTGACTTGCAAAGTTTTACCAATTTGCCTTTCACGAATTTCATTAAATTCTCCATCTACCTGACTTTGGTTTATGATGCAGAACCTCATTCCCCCACATGGACAGCCGGGGGTCCCCCTGATGGGTGGGGCACCGTGTCTGAGCTCCTGATGGCTCACTGGCTCAGCCTCCCCTGACCAGCACCCGTGTCTGCAGAGCACCGGCTGTGTGCTGGGTGCAGAATTTCCCAGACCCCACTTCCTGCTTCTCCAGCCACGCCCTGGCTAGTCTTGACCCTGTGCTCCCTATGAATCGTGGGATCACCTGTCGGCTCTCACACGCTCTGTTGACACCCTCCCGGGATCGAGTCCAGTGAAAGTTCTGTAAGCTCTTTGTGATGACCTAGTCTTATGCCCAGCCTCAAGGTATCCGCTCATTCAGTCTTCTCTAAGGGTCAGGTTACTCTTGGCGACGCCTCCTGGGGCGATGTGTGTCAACCCTGAGAATGACAACCGTGGCCCGTGAGTGACGGGTGGAAGAGGACACACGGTCACCAAGGGTGAGTCTGGTCAGAGGACAGACGCCTGTGCTTGCCCCTTTTCCGGAAGTGCGCCATTACTTCCAGACCAAGGTAAAAATCAGACAAGTAAAAATGGAAGAAAAAGGGAAAATGCTGAGCTCCAGCTACCTGCCTTGGGGTGGACCGATGCCCAGAGAGGGCACCGGGCCCGGGTCCAGCATCAGGGCCCCAGAGTCTCTCCCTGTGTCGTGCATCCCGCGCACAGAGTGGGGGCGAAGCCCCGGGCAAGGCTTCCACAGAAGAGGGCAGATTCAGAAGCGAGTGTCGATCAGCCTCGACGCTCCCCCACCGAGCCCCCCATCCTCTGATGGCCTAGCCCGGGGGACTCCCCTCACCTGGTGCTCGGCCCCGGCCCCGAGGCCCGAGGCTCTGGCAGGCCAGCATGATGGCCCTCACACTCGCAGTCCTGCGCCTGGGACATGGCCGCCGCCTCTCGCCGTGACGCCGGCCGACCGTCAGCGCGTCATTGGGATGCCCCCTTCAGCACCACCAGGGAAGGTGCCACCCTGCAAGAGAGCACTGCTGTCTGAGCACACACAGCCAGAAAACACGCTGTTACACCTCGGGGTTTTGGAGCCAGCGAGAGCCCAGCTGGTCCCTCACTGCCCAGGGCGCTGGCGAGGAGGAGGAGGAGGAGGAGGAGGAGCGCCCGTCCTGAGCCAGTGTCTCAGATTCCCAGGTCCTAACCCCCTAAGCCCCAGACGGGACCCAGCCCTTGCCAGCCTGAGAAGGAATCCAGACCCCCTCACCAGCTGGCCCCAGGAAAGCTGCCACTGCCTCAGGCATCAGGCAGGGCACTATGGCAGCACGTGGGTGAAACGTTACACAACAGCCCGACACGGCAATGCTCGGAATATTTTTTTTTCATATATTTTATTGATTTTTTACAGAGAGGAAGGGAGAGGGATAGAGAGTCAGAAACATCGATGAGAGAGACATCGATCAGCTGCCTCCTGCACTCCCCCCACTGGAGATGTGCCCGCAACGAAGGTACATGCCCCTGACCGGAATCGAACCTGGGACCCTTCAGTCCAAAGGCCGATGCTCTATCCACTGAGCCAAACTGGTCTCGGCAATGCTCAGAATATTCGAGGCGCCTGATTCATGACAAAGAGAGGACTTCTCCAAAGTGGTGTGCTGACTACATACAAACATGGGGGAGTGGGGAGAGACAAAAAACAAAACAAGAAAGAACCTTGACCCAAAACTCAATTCCAGATAAACTGTAGATCTAAATGTTAAAACAAAAAGGCTTTTAGGAAACATGTAGACAATAATAATCTTGGTGGTCTTACAGTAGGTAGAGGCATCTGAATCAGAAAAACCTGCCAGCCAAGGTGGCTCAGCGGCTGAGTGAGGATTTATGAACTAGGAGGTCACAGTTCAATTCCGAGTTAGGGCACATGCCGGGGGTTGCAGGGGCTTGATCCCCAGTAGGGGATGTGCAGGAGGTACCCATCAATGATTCTCTTTCATCATTGATGCTTCTCTCTCTCTCTACCTCCCTTCTTCTCTGAAATCAATAAAAAGCAGTATATGTAAAAAATTAAAAGTACATATATATATTAAGAATTAAATACCATTATTTCTTAAAAACAAAATTAAAACAAAAAAAAGAAATTAAAAAATCGAACTATAAGACTTTTTCCATTGCTATTTTTGAGCAATTTGATGATGATAGACCGTGTATAATTTTATCAACATTTCTTGTGCTTAGGATTTTTTGAGACTTTGATCTCGGTTTCACCAAAAAGCTTTTCTGTCCTTACCTCCCGCCCTCCCTTTTGGGAACTCCAATTACACAGATGTCAGTCCTCTGCCAGCTGTCCCACATTTCCATCATGTTCTTTCTTTCTTTCTTTTTTTAAAAATATATTTTATTGCTTTTTTTACAGAGAGGAAGGGAGAGGAACAGAGAGTTAGATCAGCTGCCTCTGCACATTCCCCACCAGGGACGTGCCTACAACCAAGGTCCATGCCCTTGACCGGAATCCAACCTGGGACCCTTGAGTCTGTAGGCCGACGCTCTATCCACTGATCCACACCAATTAGGGCTCCATCATGCTCTTTCTTGCTTTTGTTTATTTAAAAGTACTTTTCCTCTCCTTGTTTTAGCGTGGAGCAGAGCAGTCTTACTGTTTTGTCTGCAAGGTCACTCATCTTTGCTTCTGCAATGCCTATTCTGCTGCGAATCCCATCCAGTGTGCTTGCATCCAGACGGCTTAAACTCTAGAAGTCTAATTTGGATTTAATTATTTTCTAGTTCACTGTCTTGACTTCCCCACGTCCGTACTTAATGTGTCCAATGTTTCCCTCAGTTTTTGAATGCGTGGAATGCAATTATAACTGTTTTAAGGACCTTGTCTACTCAGCCTATCATGTGAGCCAGTTTGCATCAGTTTTATTTGACTTTTCACTACATTGTGACTTGTATTTTCCTGTTTCTTTCCACGCCTCGTCACTTTTCATTGGATGCCAGACACCGTGGACTGATTTCACATTCTTCTGAGCAGCCCATCCTCTGAGGACCAGTTCACTCTCAGCCACGTCCGCCCTGTTACCTGCTGTTGCTAACTGGGCTCTCAGGTCTGTAACCGTTTTGTCTTTTCTTTCTTAGTTCTCTCACATTCTCTCCTTTGGTTAATTTTGTCTGTTCTGAGAGCTCTTCTCTCTTTATGCATTTTGAATGTTTTTAGTGCAGAGTCAATCCTATCAAAAATTTCCTTCTGGCGAAGCCAGTTTGGCTCAGTGGATAGGGCGTTGGCCTGTGGCCTGAAGGGTCCCGGGTTCAATTCCGGTCAGGGGCGTGTACCTTGGTTGTGGGCACATCCCCAGTGGGGGGCGTGCAGGAGGCGGCTGATCGATGTTTCTCTCTCATCGATGTTTCTAGGTCTCTATCCCTCTCCCTTTCTCTCTGTGGAAAAGCAATAAAAAATATATTTTTAAAAAATGTCCTTCTGTCTCCTGGGCTAATCTTCTCGCCAGCCGTTCCATTGCCTCTTTTCTTCCCTTTCTCCGGCGTCTCCCTGAGGGTCCCCTTGCTGCCCCGGACTATTGCTCATCCCGAAGGAGAGAGACAGGAGTCAGGACAGACTGAAATCAGGCGTGGTGTCCCGGAAGGCTCTAGTGCCCAGTGTCCTTGCAGGCTCTGCTCTGAAAACGAGTTTCTGGTAGATGAGGGCGTTTTTTTTGTTGCGAGAGACAGAGACCCAGCTCAAACGGGGGACGCCAGGCCCTGCGCCTCCGGGGGCGAGCCCCACCGCAGGACTCTCCGGAAGGCCTCTGCTGCCTCCTGCCCTGTGGGCTGGCTGCCCCTGCAGGCCGGCTCTCCGTCGGCCACACAGCAACACCCCGTGCCCGCCGGTGCCGCAAACGAGGGAGGTGCAAGGGTGTCTAATGGGCCATCGGGGCCTCGGTCACAGTCACGGCTGGTGCTGCCAGGTGGGCGGGGGCAGGGCAACTCCCCAGCAACAGCTCCTTCAGGGTGACCTTGGCCCTGCCCCCGAACCCTTGCTGGCCTGCGAGTAAGTCCACGGGAGCCCTGGCCCAGGCCACAGAGGCCCTCGCCTGGGCCAGCGGTCGGCAGCTCCAGGGCAAGTTGGGGTTTGCCATCTTCTCCCCCTTCCCCAAGGGGGGTCCTTACAGAAATGCGGGCGGAGCACCCACCTCCCTCTGGCCGCGAACCTCCCCAGGCGCCACGCCCACCAGGCCACCAGCCCCTTCTGTCAAGTCCACGTCCCCCTGGCGCCCCTAAAAGTCCTCTTTGTTCCACGCAAACCCGGCCCCCTCAAGGCTCGGGCTTTCCCTCCTCCCCGCTGGCCGACATCCTCCTCTGACTTAACTCGTGTTCCCCGCCTTTCCATCTTGTTGTTCGTTTCGGAGAATAAACAAGGGCTGACTCAGCCACGGCTTCCAGAAGGCCTGAGTGCCGCTCTCCCCGCTGTTTCCCCCCGTTTCCCCAGGGAAACAATGAACGCTCTCAGTCCCCCGTGGTCGGCAGGCTGGGCTCCGGGCGGCAGGCACAATGCCCCATTCTGCCAGGCAGGCGGCTGGCATCTCCGGTCCCCGGCTCCGCGGGATGACCGCCCTGACCGCTCCCGCTGGGCCCAGCCCGTCCTCCAGCCACGGAACCGCTCGCAGGTTACCGTCAGCTTCCCAGCATCCCCGGGCCGCCCAGAGAGGAAGGATGCGTGTGTGCAGACACCGCACGGGGCGGAGGGCAGACCTGGCGGTGGCCTTGTCTCTGAGGCACTCGCAGAGCTGCCTCCGCAGGGACAGAGCTTGGCTGCTGCCTGGCGCCCACGGTGACCGGACAGGCAGTCAGGACCCCACAACCCCCGGCTCCCGGCCCCTGGGCCAGGGCCCAGCCCCCACCATCCCTGCCTTCCTGGACTTCCCTTGCCAACTAAACGGCACCAGGGGTCCCGGTGGACACAGAACACAACACGCGAGCGGTCGGAACAGAGGAGCTGGCCACCAGCAGGGACAGCAGCCCCCCCCGGCTGCCCACTGGCCTCGGAGACACGTGGCAGAGGCAGCCGTCCTCAGCGTGCAGGCGGTGGTGCCCACACACACCCCTGCCGGTGCCCTGAGGGTCAGAGGTCTCCACGCTGTACGCCCGCCCCACCTTACATGGCAAACCAGGGCCTTCAGCAGGGGCGCTGGGGCGGCGTGGTGATCTCAGACCCAGGACAGAGGGCCTGGTGGCAGGGGAAGGAGAGCCAGCAGCACCCTGCCGCAGAGAGGTTGTTCGCGTGACTGAAGCCTCGCGGTGACGGCGTCACATCTGAAATCAGGATGAGGCCTCTGCCGACAGCGGCATTCCCAGGGCCTGAACGTCCGCTCAGCGATTCAACAAACACTGCATGGAGTCACTGGCCGATCTCTTCAGAGAAGAAGTCTCCTTTCGAGTGAAAACGGTTGAGAGAGGAAGGGGGCACACCCAGGCCGCAGGGCACCCAGCAGGCTGGCCCTGCCCCAGGCCACTGCTGCTAAAACGAGAAAATTGGGGGGCTGAGGGGGGGGAATCTCAAGGAAAGAAGAAAAGTCTTCAGTAGTGAAACTGAAGCACAGAGAAGGCAGTGCCAGGCAGCCTGGCCCATCTTCCAGCCGGGACTCCTGGCCTGGGGCCCTGAGGCGAGGGCACCTGTGGGACGGACCTTCGCTGCGCCCATCGCTCCCACCTGCTTTCAGGGTTTGCTTTCCGTAGTTTTATGCTGCTTTTGTCCTGCACTTACTTTTAAAATTGTATTTTCAATAAAAGCTTTAAAAAATATTTTTTATTTTATTACTTTTTGTGTGTGTTAATCTTCACTGTTGGATATTTTTCCATTGAATTTTAATTTATTTATTTATTTATTTTAAATATATTTTATTGATTTTGTTACAGAGAGGAAGGGAGAGGTATAGAGAGTCAGAAACAACAACCAGCCGCCTCCTGCACGCCTCCTACTTGGGGATGTGCCCGCAACCAAGGTACATGCTCTTGACCAGAATCGAACCTGGGACCCTTTGGTCGGCAGGCTGACGCTCTATCCACTGAGCCACACCAGCCAGGGTAATAAAATAGTTTTTTATTTCTATCAGTGGTCACTGCATCTCTTCTCAAAAAGTCCTGAAGCCGCCCTAGCTGGTTTGGCTCAAAGGATAGAGCGTCAGCCTGCAAAGTGAAGGGTCCCAGGTTAGATTCCGGTCAGGGGCACATGCTTGGGTTGTGGGCTCGATCCCCAGCAGGGGACTTGCAGGAGAAGCAGCAGATTCATGATTCTCTCTCATCACTGATGTCTCTCTCTCTCTCCCCCTCTTCCTTCCTCTCTGAAATCAATAAAAATATATTTTAGCCCTAACCGGTTTGGCTCAGAGGATAAAGCATCAGCCTGCGGACTGAAAGGTCCCAGGTTCGATTCCGGTCAAGGGCATGTATCCTAGTTGCGGGCACATCCCCAGTAGGGGATGTGCAGGAGGCGGCTGATCAGTGTCTCTCTCTCATCGACGTTTCTAACTCTCTATTCCTCTCCCTTCCTCTCTGTAAAATATCAATAAAATATATTTTAAAAAAAAAAATATATATATATATATTTTTTTAAAGTCCTGAAGCCTACCCTTCTTCAGCTCTCAGCTGTTTCCAGGTCACTGCTCACCTGTCTGTGCAGGTCGGGGCAGCTCCCAGGTTCCTGGGGTCCCTCTGTGGAGACACCGCCTGCCCCTGCCCTCCTGTCTTCTGCTCAGCATCTTGTCAGAGTCTTTAAGCAGAACTCACAGCACAGCTCTGTGGTGGGTCTGCTGCCTCTCTCTCGGGAAAGGAAGCTGAGGAGGCCCTGCACTCTGTCCTGTCCAACACCCCCAAATGCTCCATGCAGACCCCTCACTTGGAGGCGGCCCGTCACCTTGAAAGTCACCCCAGCCCGTGCCTCTCGGACGGACAACACAGTGGAGCAGCCCGGAGGGCTCCGTGCGCCCCCCCCCCCCCCCCAGCACTCCGCCTCCCCCGGGCCCTCAGCCATGGGCTGCCCCTTGGGGACCCGGCCTCTGGTTACCTGCCGGCAAGCGGAGGGGGCCAGCCTCAGCACAGGTGTCAGTGCGAAGAAACGGGGCTCGGCGCAGCCCGACGGTTGCTTTCGTGAAATTCACTCGGCGTGACACCACCCACCTGCTCCCAAGTGCTGCGGGCACAGCACCTCTGTGGACTCCTCTCACCGGGGGCTCCTGGGCCCCCGACCCAGCCTCAGTCCTCCTCCCACAGGTGAGCCAGGAGTGGTCCAGGGCCACAGCCTGGCCAGACCGGCCTGTGCCAACACTGAGCTGCAGTGGGACAGCAGGATGGCCGGCAGGCCAGGGACACGCCCAGAGCAGGGCAAGATGCTGACACCCACACACCATGGCTGAGGGACCCCTATCACCATGGGTCTCTCGCCATCCCCATTCCCACGGTGGGAAAGTTCCAGTCGTGAGTGGGCGAGAGGATCCTGGACGCCAGCTTCCCACGCAGGCGCAGGAACAGAAGATGCTCTGTGCCACTGCAGACCAGAGGGAGGGAGACCCGCCCAGGAAGCGACAATCTGCCCCTGGAACGGGCAATGCCCTCCTGCTGTGCCCACTCCTCAGTCCCAAGTGTGAGCGCCACCCAGCCCTGTCCTGTCGTCCTGTCCCCAGGGCAGCCCCACACCCTCCCACCCACAGGCTGGCAGGTTGGCCTGCACACATGTGTGTGGACACGTGAGAGCACAGAGGGACCCTGTGTGGGCATGTGTGTGACCACAGCAGGAGGCCTGCCAGGGTCCGGAGCGGCCCTCCTCGCTCCCTTGGGCACATGCTCCACCACGTGGCCACCCTGCACCTGGCCCAGCCTCTGACCTCTCCATGAGCTCCTTCCACACCCTTGACCTGGAGGAGGAGGATGATCGGAGGGCAGAGAAGAGACCAACGCAGGGCAGGGTGCCTGAGATGCCCCCAGCCCCAGCCCCAGAGCCCCCGGTGGAGGTGAGCAACTGGAACAGCAAACGGCACCTGTCAGAGGCAGGGGCCACTCCAGGAGGCTGGACCCTCGCACCCTGCTCGAGGCTGGCACTCGGGAAGGCGGGGCTCTAGCACACAGCCCAGCGCCCCAGGAGGCCCCTGTCCCCCGGGTGAAAGGCCAGCAGACATTTCTCAAGGGCCGTTTGACAATTCCCGTGAACATACACACCCACAGCTGAGCAGAGCCCAGGGAAGGCCGGTCTGTGTCCACGTGGTGGGAACTGAACCCAGGGCGGCTCCCTCCCAGGGAGAGGCGTGAAAGGGAGTTGTTTTCAGATGCGGACGCCAGAGCAGACGCTGAGCGCAGGGAGGGCAGAGGCCGGAGCAGGAGCCAGAAGCCTGCTCCTTCTCACTGCACAGAGGCCACTGGAATCAGACCGCACAGGCAGGCCACGCGATGGGCATTACAGAGCTGTTCTCACCAGAAGAGAGTGAGCAGAACAAGCGGTCATACAGCGAAAGCAGGCATACAAATACCAGGAACACCGTCCTGGGGAGGAGGCTGGGTCTGCACAGGCCCCGGCACAGCAGGGCTTTGGGGGGTGGGGGGGGCTGCACCCTGTGTCCGCAGTGGGTCTGAGGGGGGCGGCTCCCAGGTACTTGCTGGAGTTTCCAGAAAACTGCTGGTGAGTCTGGGAAGTATTTCGCCGAAGGGCCGAGCGTGGCCAGACCAAGGGGAGGACGAGAGCAGCAGTGGGGCCCTCAGCACCTACTGGCCATCAGTACCCGGAGCCACGAGCCCGTGTCTGTCTCAGTGACGACGAGAAAGCTTTGACCAGCCGCTAAGGAAGAACAAACCAACCCTATGACAGCTTAAACTACTTTTTAAAAACGGTGAATCTGTGGATGAGTTGGGAAGAGAGTTCAGAACCTCAGAGGGCAAACACGAAGGGCACCCAGGAGCAGGCACGAGGCCTGGCCAGTGGCGAGGACCGAGCCCGGGAGGGGCCAGGGCCATGCTGCAGGCACCAGGAGAAGCAGGCAGGAGTGAGACACGGGGGTCAGGCCTGGGGCAGGATGAAGGTCACCGCCACCACAGTGTCCTAAGGTCTCCGAATTGTTTGGAGAAAAGTAAAAATAACAGGTTTAGCCGAAACCGGTGTGGCTCCGTGGATAGAGCGTCCTGTCCTTTGGGGCAAGCAGGCTGCTTTTGTCCTCCTTCCCCAACTCCTTCCCCTGCGGACTGAAGGGTCCCGGGTTCGATTCTGGTCAAGGGCATGTGCCTTGGTGGCGGGCACATTCCCCAGTAGGGGGCGTGCAGGAGGCGGCTGATCGATGTTTCTCTCTCATCGATGTTTCTGTCTATCCCTCTCCCTTCCTCTCTGTAGAAAAATCAATAAAATATATGTAAAAAAAATAACAGGTTTGGATTTTGATACGTGAATTCTGTGTGTTAAAACATCGGTGGTGGCCCCTAGGGAAGCTGAGGACTGAATCCCAGGGACCTAGCAGCGGAGAAAAAAGGAGAAGAGAAGAGAAGCAATCCAGAAGAAGTTGGGGAAGGAGGACAAAAGCAGCCTGCTTGCCCCAAAGGACAGGACACGCGGAATGCAGAGATGGCAGAAATGAGCTGACAGGAGAACCTTACGAGACAGAGAGGAGACAAACGTTGTCAGCAACATTTTGTTTAACGCTCCGGACACGTGCTCTATGCCCAGCACACGGAACACACACGAGTGTGGGATCCTGACATCAGGAGTGCGGCCGCTGCCAACAGGTCCCCCAGCGCGGCGGCGAGAGTGGGCAGAAAGAACCTCGAGGGCAGGAGGAGAGGGGCTCGGCGTGCCAGGCTTCCTCTCGGGGCCGCCCAGGACTCAGATCCTCGCCCACCATCCACGGAACATTCCTGAAAACGGACCGCAGGCCAGGGCCGCATGTGAGTTCTCAACAAAAGCCCAAGGCCAGGCAGGGCTCGCCCCGGCAGCACACACACTCAAACGGGAGCGACACAGAGACCCGCATGGCCCCTGCGCGAGGATGACACGCAAATTCGCGAAGCGTTCCACGTTTACAATAAAAAAAGGTCCAAGGATGGGCTGCCTAGCCCGTCCCCGTCCACGCACACACGCGGGCGGATGAGCCACACGCAGAGCCCACGCGAGGCGAGGCGGGCGTCGGTCAGCTGGTGTCAGCACGACAGCCTGCTGAGGGGAGGGGAGGGCGTGGGTGTCGGCTCCAGCGGCAGCAGCCTCGGGGACCAGCAGGCTGACAGACAACCACGGTCACGAGCCTGCGAGCCTGGGAGGCTGCAGCTGCCATCGGAGGGAGCCGGGCCCTGCGGGGCAAGAGAGCTCCCGGCAGCTCCCGGCACGGGCCTGGTCTGCGGACCACAAACTGCGCCGCGCGGTGCACGCAGGTCAGCCACGTGCACGTCAGGGTGGTGGTGGGTGTCTGCACTGATGTGTGGGTAACAGCATCCCCCCATAAGTAACCAGCAGACAGTGGAGGGGCAGCATTTGGCTTGAACGGGAGCACAACCCCTTACCCTTCAAAGCACCCACAGAGACCTGCCTCTAACCCTGCTGCACACAGTGTGACCTGCATCAAGACCCGCCTCTAATCCTATTGCACACAGTGTGACCTGCATCCAGAACCACCTCTAACCCTGCTGCACACAGTGTAACGTGCATCCAGAACCCCTTCTAACACCTACTGCACACAGTGTAACCTGCATCCAGAACCACCTCTAACCCTACTGCACAGTGTGACCTGCATCCAGAACCACCTCTAACCCTACTGCACACAGTGTAACGTGCATCCAGAACCCCTTCTAACACCTGCTGCACACAGTGTGACCTGCATCCAGAACCACCTCTAACCCTGCTGCACACAGTGTAACGTGCATCCAGAACCCCTTCTAACACCTACTGCACACAGTGTAACCTGCATCCAGAACCACCTCTAACCCTACTGCACAGTGTGACCTGCATCCAGAACCACCTCTAACCCTACTGCACACA
>JAAGEH010000064.1:26757-45844 GCA_011751065.1 Lasiurus cinereus | reverse complement strand
GCCCGCCCCGGAGAGCCAGCGCGCGGAAGGGGATGCTCACCTGGGCGTAGCGGGTCCGACCACAGAGGGGGCGGGGCCAGACGGAACGGGCGGGGTCGGGCGGGGCACCCGAGCCAGGCGCTCCCTCCCGCTTGCACTGCCTCCCCGGGCCGCGGGGGGGGGGGGGGGGGGGAGGCCGGAAACGGCGGCGCGGCAGCCCTGGCACTTCCGGGGCTGCTCTAGGACCGCGGAGGACTCGCGCCGTCGGTGGTCGGGTTGTTGCGGGCGGACCGGCGGGACGGCCTGGACCCCGAACATCGAGCCCGCTCTCCGCTCCAGGCCCCCGGGCCAGCCTTGTACAACCTTTTATTTTTTTCCTTTTTCTGGAAAAGAAGAAAAATCTGTTTTGCATTTCCCAGGCAGGGGGGGGAAAAAAAAAAAAAAAAAAAAAAAACCACTCGGGCCTGCGGATCATAGAGGAGCGGGTCCTCCCGGCGTCCTAGAGTTCCCCGGAAGTAATTTTTTTTCGGGGGCCGCTTCCGGCCGCCCTGCAGCTTTTTTTGTTCGGGCTGTTTCCACTTCGGGCCGTGCGCGCGCCAGGTTCGGGGGGCTTGGGGGCGCGGTCGGTTGGGTCGCCCCTGTCCGGGAGGGGGGTGCCGAGCGGCACGCCGTCCCTCGGTCACCGCGGCGAGGTCACTCTGCAGAGCCCGAGGCCTGTCCGCGACCCGCCGGCCGGCCGGCCCGTGCGCTGCAGCTTGGGGCGCGGCCGCAGGACGCTGACCGCGGCGCGTGCCCGCCCCCCCCCCCCCCCCCCAGGTGCCCAGGAGGCCACGGCGAGCTCAGGGCCTGATTCGACCGGCCCCGCCTCCGTCGACTCCTCTGCCCCCCGCGCCGGTGGCTGCTCCCTTCCCACCCCTGCCGCCTCCCCTCTTCCTGATCCCATCACATGGGCTGTCATCAGTGGTTCCCACTGTCAGTGTCAGGTCAGTCCCCAGTCACTGACCCTCACAGGACGTGGGAGGCCACTAGGATTCTTCTCTCCACCCTCTCCAGGCAGTTGCAGCTGGGACCTGCCTCTATGCTGATTTGATCAGAGAGGAGGAAGCAGAGATGGCCGCCGGGGGAGCTGTAGCTCCGTACTTGCATCACCCTGGCGTCAGTCACAGCGACCAGGTGAGTTTCCTGGGGGCCCAGCTCCCCCCCGAGGTGGCAGCCATGCCCCGGCTCCTGGGGGACTTGGACAGGGGCACGTTCAGAAAACTGCTGAAGCTGGTGGTCAGCAGCCTGCAGGGAGAGGACTGCCGTGAAGCCGCGCAGCGCCTTGGGACTACTGCACGCCTGTCGGAGGAGCGGCTGGGTGCCCTGCTTGCTGGCACCCACACGCTACTCCAGCAGGCCCTGCGGCTGCCCCCCGCCAGCCTGAAGCCCGACACCTTCAAGGACCAGCTCCAGGAACTCTGCATCCCCCAAGACCTGGTCGTGGACTTGGCCAGCGTGGTGTTTGGGAGCCAGCGGCCTCTCCTGGACTCGGTGACCAGGCAGCAGGGGGCCTGGCTGCCCCACATTGCCAACTTTCGGTGGAGGGTGGACGTGGCCATCTCAACCAGCGCCCTGGCCCGCTCCCTGCAGCCGAGTGTCCTGATGCAGCTGACGCTTTCGGATGGGTCAGCGCACCGCTTTGAGGTCCCCACGGCCAAGTTCCAGGAGCTTCGGTACAACGTGGCCTTGGTGTTGAAGGAGATGGCTGACCTGGAGAAGAAGTGTGAGCACAAACTGCAGGACTGACCTGCACTCCCAGTTGCTCTGGTGACCTGGGGACAGTTGCTCAGACATCTCCAAAGGGAAGCCCTCCCTGCCTAGGAGGCACTCTTCAGTGAGAGTGTGAATGCAGCCATACCATTCTCTGTTTGATCAAAAAAGTCAGCAGTTTTTCCTTTATTTGGGAGTAAAGCAACGATTAAAAATGTCTTCCTGGGTGGTGTCGCCCTGCACACACCTCCCCTGGCTATTGGTGGTGTTACTGGGTGAGGGTACCTGCTGATCCAGGGTGGCCATCTGGTTCGGTTAGTCTAGGACCCAGTCCAAGGTCTTTATGCAGATGCCAAGTTTGTTCAGCTGGACCCCAGGTAGCACCTGAGTGTTTCTATGAGCCATATGTTTCAGAGTGGATATTTCATTCTCGTCTTAAATCCCTGATCTCAAGGAGCCAGCATTGTAGTGGGGAGAGGTAGACATTAGAGAATGCATAACAACAAATAACTGGTTGTTATTGGATACTAGAGGCCTGGTGCATGAAATTCTGGCACTGGGGAAGTGCAGTATGTGTCTCTCAGCCCAGCCTGCACCCTGTCAAATCTGGGACCCCTTCGGGGATGTCTGACTGCCAGTTTAGGGCTAAACCACAATCATAATCCAGGACTGCTGGCTCCCAACTGCTCACCTGCCTGCCAGCCTGATCACCCCCTAACCACTACCCTGCTGACCTGATTGATGCCTAACTGCTCCCCTGCTGCCCTGGTCACACCCAACTGCCCTCCCTTGCAAGTCTGGTTGCCCCCAACTGCCCTCCCCTGCCAGCCTGGTCTCCCTACAACTGCCCTCCCTCTCCTACATGCCCAATTGCCCCAACTGCCCTCCCTACCTTTGCAGGCCTGATTGCCCCCAATTGCCCTCCCCTGCAGGCCCAGTCACCCAGAACTACCCTCCCCTGCCGACCCCCTTTGACTACATCAAGTGGCCATCTTGTGCAAGGGTGTGAGGGTCAATTTGCATATTACCTCTTTACTATATAGGATAGAAATGATAAAATAAGCCAGTGTCCAGAGAATGGGTAGTAGGACTATGAGAATTGGGCTGTCATTTTACGTTGGGTCATTAGGTGGGCCTCCTAGAAGATGGTATGTGAGCAAAGACTTGGAAGAGGTGAGGGAACAGTGACCCAAGGAAGACTTATGGGCAGAAAGGGAGTGTAGAGGTGAGGGTACTGAGGACAAGCCCTCCCCTGACTGCAGTTTTAGGAGGATCATACTGGGTGCTATATTGAACCCAGGAAGGAGCAGGGGCCTTCCCCAGCACCTCCAGGGTGGGTGTGCTGGTCACCTTGGGCTGGTGGTCCCAGAATGAAAGCCACTGAGACCCGGGAGCTTCTGGTGTGCAAGATTACCATAGTGACGTCTGTCCAGTGCCATCAGGAATGGAGACCTTGGGTCTGAGCCCAGCCTGTGTGCCCCATCAGGGTACCATAAGCTCCACGGCCACTGTGGGACCTGGTGGCTGGGACTTGATGGCTCAAAATTTTGCACCTGGTGGTGGTGAGGAAAGGTGTTTTCCAGGCCAACCTTGTTTTACTGACACTAGGGAGGGGAACAGGCCTGTTACTCAAGAATCCACCTTGAGCCTCTCAGCAGCCCCTGCAGCAGGGGGTAGGCAGACCCTTGCAGCTGCAGCATCAAGTAGCAGGTAACCATTGGGATTTTCACACTTTTTCTGCCCACCAGGCCACAGAGAACACTGGTGCACCCAGCTGGAGTTTCTGGCTATCTCCATGGCTGTGCTGCTGTATCTACTCTGGTAGTCCACTCTGAGGGTCACTCGAGATTCAGTAGACTGGGGAAGGGGGATTTCTGAGGCACAGCTTTTGGTCCCATGCCTTACGTTCCCACCACCACCCTTACCCCAGGTAAGTGGGGGCACCCACCAGCCTCCCCTCGCCCCCCAGAGGATGGTCTGTCTTTTGTCATCCAGTGAGGAACAGGTGGTTGAGATGTTCTCCGTCCTACCCTGGCCAGGTAGCTCAATTGGTTAGAGCGTAGTTCCAATATACCAAGGTTTCAGGTTTGATCCCCTGTCAGGGCACATTTAAGAATCAGCCAATGAATATATGAAACAGTGGAGCAAATCAGTGTTTCTCTTCCCCCTCCCTCTCAAATAAGTTTTTTTAAAAAAATCATTCTTCACTCCAGAATCGTACACAGTCAGGTGGCAGGTGGGTGTCAGCTCTAACTGCTACAGCTCCCTCGGCCCAGCTCTCATCAGGCTGAAGTGGGCAGACCCCGTACACCCACAGGATTCACCCAGGCTACAAAGGAATCTTCTACCCTTGTTGGTGGTTGATCACCATGGACCTGGCCATGAGGGCAGAGGCTGGCCTTTCCTGCCTGTGTCCCAGGCCTGCACAGGGAATGATGCACCTGGAAAATTACTTTTCAGTTGTGTCAACTTTGTTTAGATCCTGTGGAAGCTCTTGGTAGTTGTTCCTCTTCTGTGATCTCTGACTTCTCAACTTCAAAGCCTGGAAACTCCTCAAATTCATCATTCACTCATTCAACAAACACTTCCTAGGATGTGAGTACAAGTCTCACACACACTGGGGATAAATATGCGTAAACTCACTGGGTTCTGCCTTGCCACAAACCCTTTGGGGAGTTTCCATAAACCTCAAAATAGTTACAATCCAACATCATAAAGTTTAATCTAATAATTGAGAATAAAAGCAACCAGCTTAAAATTATGGGTTTAATTTATTGACTCAAAAAGAGAAGTCCAAAGTATTTTAAAACCTATTCTTAAACAGTGCTGGAAATCCTTAACATGAGTTCATATTTACTGAAGCCCAAATTGGAGAATATAGCATGAAAGTAGAGCTGGGCTGGCGGGACTCAATGGTTGAGCATCAACCTATGAACCAGGCCAGGGTTAGATTGCCCATCAGGGCACATGCCTGGGTGGTAGGCTTAATCCCCAGTGTGGGGTGTGCAGGAGGCAGCCAATCGGTGTTTTTCTTATCATTGATACTTCTCTCTCCCTTCCTGTCTGAAATCAATAAAAATATATTAAAAAATAAAAAGACAGAATATTTAAAAACATCTGGTCTGCTTGATAGGCATTCAAAACACCCAGTCTTATGGCCTCAGTGTTTGATTAATGCCCCAGCATCACACAAAACCAGCCCTTGATCCAAGACCATGACTGTGCAGACTCAAATGCTGATGGAGATTTAAGGTGTAAGTCTCTGGCCTGCAGTTACTGTTAGGGGAAAGAAAGAGCATCATGTCCAGGCTGGAGTCTGGAGGAGCCCATATAATCCTCCATCTTTTTATCCCTCATTACCCAGAAGTAGATAAGGGAGGTAGGGTCCAATGAAGAGGCCCTTTGGTGCACAACAGTACCAAGTGCCAGCAGATGGCAGGAGTGTGCCCTCTCCACTCAGGACCTTGGCTCTAGAACCATTGTTGGGTGGCCTAAAATATTTACGGCCCTTTCAAACTGGGCCCACCCATCCAGATGTGCCAGCAGTGACCACCTAGGTGAGCACAGCAGCTGAGGTGGGGACACAATGAGCATAACCTCTGCATAATGTACAGACGTCCCTGGTCCTCTGCACTGACCATTTCAGACACAAGTTCTGGGTAGAGTAGGGATTACTAGAGAGATGGGCCCCATGATTTCATGGCGTCTTGGCACGAGGTGGAGGACCTGCCAGTGATGGATAAGCAGTAGCAGTTGGTGATCAGGTTGATTGGCTCCACCCATATGCTGGAAACACAAACTCACATAAACTCACCCACCTCGAAGTCCACTGCTCCCAACAACAGCAGAAAGCTCGGGAACCTCCTAATGCAAACACAGGGACAAGCAAGCATTTTCTTCACCTGACTCAAATCCATAGTCTGCTACAGCGATAGACGTGGCAAGGTCTTGGGGGGACCTGCCGTGGGCTTGACCAAACCAGTGTGATGGTGACCCAAATTAAGTGTCACAACAAATCCTGACGTGACTAACCTGTGTCTCTCTGGGATACTTGTCCACATGTAGAGAAAATGGCTCCTCCACTGGGATGAAGGCATCTCACATATTGCCCCTTCGATTTGGTACCAAAGGTCAGCAAGTCTCAAGTGGACTCCTTCCCAACTGGTGAATCCAGGACACTGGACAGGGAGGGGGGTCAATGCGGCAGGTCTGTCTCATCCAGTGGCCTCCATGGCAGTAACTGCTCTGTGAGACAAAGTGAATGAACATGGACCCAGCTGTCAGTCAGACTAATCATAGTAGCTTGGCCCATGTTGACCCTGGTGGTTGCATGCCTGGGCTGCTGCTGAGGAAGAGGTTTAAAGAAAAGGAGTCAGGTGAAGGCAGTAGGGAATTCCAAACACTCCTCTTCTGGATTTCAGCGCCTGCACGCTCACACATCCTTGCTTAAGCCAGTCCAAGTATACTGGTGCTGAAGACATTGAGCATCTATCTCATTTGGCAGAGCTCACAGGACATCTTAGGCCTCAGCTGCAGAACCTGGGGTCATTCCTCTGTGCACTCAGAACTTTACACATGACTCCCCTGATGCAAGGGACACTGGGTTATGGAATGGGTTAAGGTCAGAATCTCAGCAATAAACACATTTTGCATGAATTTGGATACTTTTAAAAGAGCAATTCTGAATCTTTCTAACTTGTTAGTATCAATGATCCCATATAATTTAAGTAGGTTAAGGCTGTGGGTTTATTCCCGCTTACACAAATTTAAAGAGGTGAGTGGTCTATCCCATATGAATCTTCTGATGCTGAGTGAGCCTTGAGCTCCGATTAAAGGCTCTGCCACATTCGTTACATTTATAAGGCTTCTCTCCAGTGTGAATCCTCTGATGTATAATGAGATGGGAGCGCCATCTGAATATTTTCTCACATTCATTACACTTGTGTAGTTTCTTTACAGTGTTAACTTTTTTACGGTTCACATGGGTAGAACCCTCCAGGGTGCCCCCATATTCATGATACCACTGGGCACGTGTGTGAATCCTCTGGTGCTCAATAAGGTATGAACTTCGACTAAAGGCTTTCCCACACTCATTGCACCCATAGGGCTTTACTCCAGCATGAATTATCTGGTGTTGGAAAAGGGTTGAGTTCTGACTGAAGGCTTTCCCGCACTCACCACATTTATAGGGCCTCTCCCCAGTGTGAACCCTCTGGTGAATTGTGAGCTGTGTGCTCATGCTGAAGGCTTTTCCACATTCTAGGCACTCGTAGGGTTTCTCCCCCTTGTGGATTCTCTGATGGTAAATGAGGCTTGAGCTCTGGCTGAAGGCTTTTCCACAATCACTACACTCATAGGGTTTCTCTCCAGTATGAATTCTCTGGTGCTGAATCAGGTGTGAGCCCTGGACAAAGCCCTTCCCACAATCATCACATTTGAATGGTTTTTCTCCAGTGTGAGTTCTTTGGTGGCGAATAAGCCGTGAGCTACAGCCGAAGGCTTTTGCGCACTTGTTGCATTTATATGGTTTCTCTCCAGTGTGAATCAGCTGGTGCTGACTAAGCCGAGAGACCCACCTGAAAGCTTTCCCACACTCATCACACTTAAACGGTTTCTCTGCAGCGTGGATTCTCTGATGTGCAATGAGGCTGGCACCTTCCAGGGTTCTTGGATCTGGAGGCTTCACCCCAGCGTGCATCAGCTGGTGCTGAGCCAGGGTTGAACTCTGGCTGAAGGCCTTGCCACACTCCTGGCATGAGTAGGGCCTCTCTCCAGTGTGAGTCCTCTGGTGTCTGACCAGCTGCGACTGCTGGCTGAAGGCCTTCCCACACTCACGACAGCCATAGGGCCTCTCTCCTGTGTGCACCCTCTGATGGTGGATGAGGCTAGAGCTCTGACCAAAGGCTTTTCCACACTCCTCGCACCTGTAGGGTTTCTCTCCAGTATGGATTCTTTGATGCTGAATAAGTTTTGAGCTCAGGCGAAAGGCTTTCCCACACTCTATGCATTTGAATGGTTTCTCTCCAGTGTGTATTCTCTGGTGCTGATTGAGCTGTGAGCACAACCTGAAGACTTTCCCACATTCCCCACACTCATATGGCTTCTCTCCATGGCAGTTACTTTGATGTTTCCCCTTTAAACAATCAGATAACTTTTTCTCGCACTCCTGACATCTGTTAGATTTCTTCTGTACACCGAAGTGAGGCAGAGCCATGAATCTGAAACTGCTACCACACACATCACATCTTTGGGATGGCCCATCCACGGCAACCCCCTGACTTTGCTCAGCTTGACAACCCAGGCTGACATGTCCCTGCTTATCCTCCTGGGCAGAGGTCTTCTTGGGTGGAGCCACAGTCCCTGTGTGCAAGTGGTGTTTCTGAAAGAGAGATCTTAGCTTACTCTCTGGCCAGACCTCAGGATCAGAGGTGTCTCCAAAGTCAGGACTCTGAGGATAATCCCAAGGGGGGATTTTGACCACTGCTGTCAGGGATTCCGATTTTAGCATGTGCACATCTTCACCAGCCTGCTCACCATCAGTGCTTATTGTAGAATCTGAAACATACAGGCAGGATAAGGCTCCTTCGCCCGAGCTCACAGAAAGGACAGAGGCTGAGGTGGGGATCATTACTAGGAACTGAGCTCCCTCCTAGGACACCTGACATACAAAGACACTATCAAAACCTTCACGCCTTTGACAGCTCTCAAAATTTGGTTTCATTCATACTTTTTCTTTTACACATTCATTTAACCACAGTGTACTGAGCTGCTAAGAGCCACTCTCCCATAGGGGGCTACATCAGTAGAAGCTCATTCTGTGGGGAAATGGTGTGAGGAAAAGTCCATGAAGAATGTAAGCCCTGGATGGTCTGGCTCAGTGGATAGAGCATCAGCCTGAGATTCGGGTCAAGAGCATGTATCTCAACTGCAGGCTTGATCCCCAGCCCCAGCTGGAGTGCAATACAGGAGGCAACCAATAGATGTGTCTCTCTCACATCAATGTTTCTTTTTCCCTTTGCTTTTATTCTCTCTAAAAATCAATTGAAAGACTATCCTCAAGTGAGGATTCTCAACAAAAAAAGAAAGTGAGCCTGAGTGGGTGAGGAGCGTAGTGAGAGGCAGATTTAGGCTGAGAGGTCAGAGGAGGTGGTGAGGAAGAAAGGTGAATTTTAAATTTAAAAGAGGGATGAGCAGGTGCTGAGAAAGATGAGGCAGGAAAGCTATTGAAAGGTGTACGAGGGTGAGGCCTAAGAGCTGGGCATGGCCTGTCTCCTGGTTGGGGTTCTGAGTGCGACCCAATGCCAGAACTCTGCTTGCTCCAGGCCACTCTCCCCAATTTGACACCTGACCATGTCCCTTGCCAGTCTGTGCCTCACCCTCCCCATATGGATTTCTCCTTCCTGTGCATTTCTGGGGGGTCCACCTACCCTGCCAACTCCTACAAGCCTTCCTGACATTCATTTACCCTCTGGACTCTCCACCTAAGCTTCAACCTTCCTACTCTGCAATCCCAGGAAGTGCCTTTGCTTAAGTCGGACCCTGTCATCACTAGTCACCTCCAGGGCCCTCACCAGCCTAGGGCTGTCCCACAGTGAAGCCAAGGACCCAGTGACAGGCTGTGCTGACAACTCACATCAGTGCTTCAGCAATGAAGACTCATCTCCATGTCAGTCCTAGTGTATGGAAGGGGTTACATGCAAGCCAGTGAGGTCAGTAGTGGATAAGGGGTGTGTGGCTCAGAGAGGTTAAATAGTCACACAGCTTATGAGAGGCTGAGGAATGAACCCAGGTCTGCTTCACCAAACACACACCTTTTCAGCATCTCTATGCCCTTAAGATGTTGGACATCTCCTGCCTGGTCCTCACTGTTTATCATTTCTGCACAAACAACCTTGGCAAACCTGCTCTGCCAACAGGGCAGGTGCAGCCATCGAGACGAGAAAACAGACAAGTCCTCCTCCTCCTCTGCATGCTGCTTCAAGGCAGAGGCCCCTAGGAACAGCCATGAAAGAGCAGTTAAGGATGTCAGCACTGCCTGGGCCTCCTGCAGCCAGATGAGGACACTGCAAAAACGCCCCGGCTGCCCTGGAGTCCGCCTCCCTCTTTCCTGTGGCCAAGTCTGCAAGCAGCAGTTTGTGACATCACAAAGATCTTGCCTCCCTACATATCACTTCCCTAGTAACAGTCTCCTACATACAGCCAGCAGGCTCCTGTCTGGCTCAACATGCACATGTTCCTTCCCTTCAAGGACACAAGACACTTGTACATCTCTTCCTGTCCCCCACTTACTAATGACTCCTCCTCTGACAATGACCCTCTCCTCACTAGCCCAGCCAGGCCTCCCCCTTGGTATGGAAGAACAAAACACTAGCATGGCTTCTAACAGCTCCACGTTTCATCCCTAGGAGGACACCAATCCCTTTAAAGCATCTGCCTGAGAAAACTGGAGGATGCTTGTTCCCGCCAACTCCCAAGAGCTGGGCCCATCGGCAAGCCAAGTGTGTCACATGGACCAGCCTTTCTCTTTTGTGATCCGTCAAACCCCGTGCCTGGCTCCATCACCTCTGAGCCAGTGGAAGCTGAGTTAACTCTCAGTGAACTCTGACCTATTGCAGTTGTCAATCGGACTAAATTCTGTCCTCACCACTGCAACGGTGACACTGACCATGACGTCCCCAGGGGGCCTCGCATCCTGGGACTGGGCTGGCTGTGATGGGACTGCGGCAGCTGCAGGCCCTGTCCTCTCTCACGTCCAGGAGGATCCTGGGATATGAGCTGCACCAACCAGCAATATCACGTCTTGGGCATGTTCTAGCATGTTCCACAAATTGTCATCCACGAGGCTGTCCTCTGCCGTGAACATTCAGGTCTGGGAGCAGCTGTAAGTCTCATCGCAGGGAAGTCTTCTTGAAGCCTAACCACTAGGAAGGTCACCTTCATCTGTGAACCACTTACTAAGGAGCTCTGGCTTTCCTGCCATGGTGCCAGCCTGGCCTGCGTGGCTCAGTGTTTAAGCACTGACAAGTGAACCAGGAGGTCATGGTTCAATTCCCAGTCAGAGTATATACCCGGATTGCAGGCTCAATCCTGGTGTGGGGCCTACAGGAGGTAGTCAATCAATGATTCTCTCTCACCACTGATGTTTCTATCTCTCTCTCCCTACCTCTCTCTGAATCAATAAAAACATGTATCTTTATTTTATTTTATTTTAATCTCACCCTAATCGGTCTGGCTCAGTGAATAGAGCGTCGCCCTGCAGATTCAAGGGTCCCAGGTTCGATTCTGATCAGGGGCATGTACTTTGGTTGCAGGCACATCTCCAGTAGGGGGTGTGCAGGAGTCGGGTGATTGATGCTTCTCTCTCATCCATGTTTCTAACTCTCTCTCCCTCTCCCTTCTTCTCTGTAAAAAAATCAATTATATATATATATATATATTTTTAAATCTCTCTCCACCTTGGAAATGTTTCACGAGGGCTGGGTTTTAACTGGGCCAATCTGTCCCTTCACATCAAGCATGTCAAACTCGTGCCGGGCGGGCTACATGCTTGCTTTACACCTTCCCAAAAAGGCTGAGAAAGAGATCTGGACAGGAAGGCCCTTGTTATGAGCAGATTGTGCCCCCCCAAAAGGTGTGCTGAAGCTCCAGCCCAGAACTTCAGAATACAAACTTATTTACAAACAGGACCCTAGAGATGGAGTCAGTTAGGATGAGGTCACACTGAAGTATGGAGGCCCTAATCCAATAGAACTGCTGTCCTTGGCAAGACAGACACGGAAGAATGCGCTTTGACCTGGAGGGCTGGGTGATACAGCCACAAGCAGAAGAACACCTGGGGCCACCAGAAGCTGGAAGGGTCCTCCCCTATAGACTTCAGAGGGGTCACAACCCTGCCAAGGCCTGGATTTTGAACGTCTGGCCCCAAGACTGTGAGACATTCATCTTTGTCCATTCAAGCCTCCATAACAATGGAGGTGCTTTGTTATAGCAGCCTGTAGCCTGACGTGAGAGGCTAGGGTCATCAGGGATCCCAGAAGTTCTGGAGGAAGCACAACAGTACCAGTGACATGCTGTTCAACCAGGAGGCTGCGCAGAACCAAGATTACTCCTTCTCTTGCAACCATGTTTGTATCTTGATGAGAGTATTGGTCAGATGAGAGACTTACTAAAACGTGATTTAAAAACAAACTCGCATGTTGATCTCTAGGGTCTGCCTTCCTGGGCACAGAATCTGTGCCACAGGACCAAGCCTCACCTGTCTGGAGGGTCCTGCGTGCCTCTCTCGCCTCTGCTCCCTGCAGGTCAAGGACCCATGGCTCCTGCCCTTGCTCCAGACGGGAGATCAGTTCAGGCTTGAAGAGCAGAAATCCTGCTGTCAAGGTGACAAAGGAAACCACATTGGTGCTGCTGGGCATGCAGCTCAGGGCTCAGTGCCCGCTGGTTTCCAGGAGTAAAGAGGTGGGAGGCTGCCGGGGTACAGGCAGAGTCTCTAAAAGGAGCATCTCAGTGTAAGGATCCGGGCATAGGGGCCCTCTCTGTCTGGTTCAGTCCAGCCCGAGGCTAGATAGCAAGGAATGCCTGGACTCCCAGCCCATTACCTTCTGTTTCAAGGCCAAGATGCCCAGAGGATCCTGTCACCCAAGAGTTTGCCAAGAAGAGGACGCCGTACTTCAAGAAGAAAAAAGCTAGGCACTGCCAGCAAGCCCCTCAGTTCAGAGGGTAGGTATGTGCTCCAAGAGTTAGGGGTGATTAAGAAACAAGACAGGAGCATACTGCTTCTCAGCATAGATAATGAGTTTAGGCCAAAGAAACTCTTATTAAAAAAAACAAACCAACCAACCAAAAACCCACCCTGGCTGAATAGTTCAATTGCTTAGTGTTGTCCTGATATGCCAAGGATGCAGGTTTGATCTCCAGTCAGGATACACACAAGAATCAACCAATGAATGCATAAATATGCAAAACATCAAATCAGTATTGTTGTTGTTTTCTCTCTCTTTTCCTCTTTCTAAAAATCAATCAATAAACAAAAATTTGTAAAAACGAAAAAGAATGTAAACAAAAAGAACAACAAAAATAAAGCAATGGCCGAAACCGGTTTGGCTCAGTGGATAGAGCGTAGGCCTATGGACTGAAAGGTCCTGAGTTCAATTCCGGTCAAGGGTGTGTACCTTGGTTGCGGGCACATCCCCGGTAGGGGGTGTGCAGGAGGCAGTTGATGGATGTTTCTCTCATTGATGTTTCTAACTTTCTATCTCTCTCTTCCTTCCTCTCTGTAAAAAAAATCAATAAAATATATTTTTAAAAAATAAAAATAAAGCAATGAATGAAACACTCTTTATAGCAGAAGGCAATGAGGTTCCAGTCCTCACCCAGATACCCCCAGTGGTGCATCCTTGCACAAAGCAAGGGAGCTAGGCAGTCTGGGAAGCGGTGGAGACCTGTGGGCATCCATCTGACACCTTCCTTCCAGGCCTTCAGCCCCATATTGCGGGCATCAATGAGGTGAGCTCCCATCCCATCCCATCCCATCCCTGCGTTCGGAGATCCCTCAGGTTCCCGACCATGGGGGTGGAGAAGGACAGGCAGAGAAATCCCAGGTTGAAGGCCTCAAATGCAGGCAGGACCCCATACTGAACAGGAAACACGTGTTCTCTCCAAGCACCCATGGAACATTCTGAGAAACATGCTTGGGCCAGCCCTGAAGGTGTCATGGTGCAGTGCTTAGGACCCCAGAACACAGAACCACCAAAATGCAAGGAAACATGAAAGTAACCACAACACGCAGCTCAAAACGGTCAGCCACTGGGAGATTCAGTAACGGTTTACTGACTAACACAATCTGTAGGATGCAGCTGAAGTAGTATATAAAGACAGAGGTTTACATTTTTAAACATATTTTTAGAAATAAGGACAGTAGAACACAAATGAAGTAAACAGTAAATTCAAGAAATTGAAAACAACACAGCAAACACAAACACAAAGGAAGAAAATAATAAAAACCGGGCAGAACTCAGTGAAATAGAGAATAAGGACCCCACACACACACACATCACTCCCCAGAAGTCGAGCAAAACCAAAACCTGGCTCTTTGAAAAGATGAATAAACAGTCCTGAGACAAAACCAATCAAGACACTGCCAAAAACTTACATAAGGGAACAGCTGCAAACACAACCGAGCTTAAAAGTAAAGACGGAGAGCATTATGAATAAATGCATGCTGAAAACAGAAAACCCAAGTGAATGGATGAATTTGTACAAAAACTACAAATGACCAAGGTGACAAGAGGAGGAATTCACAAGCTTGTTGGACCACAGAACCGTGAAAGAAGGAAGGGCTTCCCCAGGCCCCAGGGGTTTTACAGGGACTTCCCCCCAAAACTTGACAAGTTCAACTCACTCCATCTATACAAATTCCTCCAGAGGTTAAAAAAGATAGCAAAAAAAAAAAAAAGCTATTTCGTTTGAATTCTATTTCTTAAAAGATAGTATCTTAGCCCTAACAAGAAGGAGGTTGTATTACCTCCCAGAAGTCCACATTCCAGGTGAGGATTAAACCTTGTGACGTGAGCAAATCTAGGAGCCTGGCTGGCTCACCATGACCCGTGCTCGGGTCAGGACCTGACCACATGGCCTCCGTATCCCCAGCTGTGAAAGAGGCCTGGCCAGGCAGATGCTGATCTATGACATGGAGGGACATGGGGTGGGGGAGGTGGGGGGTGGGGGGTGTCCCCAAGGTACACAGCCTCACCTAGTCCGGCCACACTGCTGTGGTTCTCCAGCATCACCTCCTTGTAGAGGGCTCTCTGGCCAGGATCCAGACACTGCCACTCCTCCCGGGAGAAGTGCACGGCCACGTCACCAAAGGTCACGGCCTCCTGAAAGCACACCCCCCAGCACCCGGGGGACTACTGGGTGCCAGCACATTCTGGGGGCCGCCTCGTGGTGTGTCTCCGAAACGGGGACCACAGGGTTGGGCGAGACAGTCCCCCGAAGCCTTTGGCTCTAAAATCAAGGACAGGGGGGGCAGGATGGAGGAAGGGAAGGGACCCAGACCGTGGACCTACAAACCCTCCACTCGAGAGCCTCAGGCAGGCTCGAGTCCTGGCAGGGGTTTGCTCACTACCTTGGGGATGGGCATGCCAGTGTCTGGCAAGGGCCACAGCGAGAGGCTGAAGCAGGGTCTAGGCCCAGGCACAACGAGAAGGGAGGGTAGGGGGTACCCAGAGGAGGTGGCAGAACTCTCACAAGAAGAGTGAGGGAATGGAGGCAGGCAGACTCCTACCATGAGGCTTGGTGGGTGAGTATCCAGGTGTCCCGGCCGAGAAACCTGTGGACAGTTGCGAAAGGGTCAGAGGTCAGGATGCTGGAGGCCCTACTATCCCTGACATCCAGGGGGAAGGCAGGGGGCACTGTGTTCTCTGATGCTTTACCTCCACTTCCAGACAGTCTCTGGCTGGGACACGGCGGGAAACCCAAGCAGCCACAGGACTGGAGCCTACGTCCCCCGAGGCTTCGTTCATCTTGCAGAGCGTGTGGTGGCTGTGAATCACTCCTCGGACACTCCAGGGGCGGTTGCCACTGGTGCCGGGCGCTCCGCCAGGCAACGGGACGCGGCAGTGAGCCATGCACCAGGGCTTTGCCTCCGGGAAGCACAGCCTAGCAGAGAAAAAGGTTTAGTAACCACCCGAGTCAATGCCAAGTCAGAACCGTGATGACACCCACACACAGGAGACGACAAAAGCATTTACAGTAGGATCCTCTAGAGGCCCGAGCCGATTTGGCTCAGGGGCTAGACTCTATGATTTACATGAATGAATCATCATGTAAACACCCGTTCTCCGATGGTCTTGGGCGACCTTGCTAGCAGTTTTCAACCTGTGGGCCGCGACCCACACGTTGAGAACCGCTGCTGTAGAGCCGAAGACCATCGGAAAACACAGATATTTACAGGATGATTCATCACAGGAGCAAAATGACAGTGATGAAGTAGCCACGAAAAGAATTTTATGATTGGGGGGTCACCACCACATGAGGAACTGTCTTAAAAGGGCACAGCATTAAAAAAGGTTGAGAACCGCTGGGCTTAGAGCGTTGGCCTCCGGACCCCAGGGTCCCTCACCAGTCGCTGAACGAGCCATTGGAGGGTCCTGGGTTCCATTCTGACTCTGGCCAAGGGCATGTACCTGGGTGGCGGGCTCCTCCCCTGCCCCGACCCTAGTCCGGCGGCTCCTCAAAGAGGCAACTCATGGATGTGCTTCCCTTATTGATATCTCTGCCTTTCACTTCTCTCTAAAAACCAATGCAAAAATATCCTCGCATGAGAATTAAAAAAAGAAAAAGATGCCGAGACCGGTTTGGCTCAGTGGATAGAGCGTCGGCCTTCAGACCGAGAGGTCCTGGGTTCGATTCCGGTCGGGGGCATGCACCTTGCTGGCGGGCACATCTCCAGTGGGGTGTGTGCAGGAGGCGGCTGATCGATGTCTCTCATCAAAGTTTCTGACTTTCTGTCCCTCTCCCTTCCTCTCTGTGAAAAATCAATAAAATATAAAAAAGAAAAAAGAAAAAGAAAAAAAGTAGGATACCCTGACAGGTGCCTTCCTGGAGAAGTTAACCAGGCCCAGGACCCTGAGCTAAGGAAGGGGCTCCGGGCATTTGCCCAGGGGGCTCAGGCAGGAAGGAATGGGCTTTGAAGGACCCCAACTGGGGCCGGATCACAGGGAAGCCCGTGCTGACCGGGACGTCAGAGGAGCTAGGAGCCCCACCCTGCACCGTGGGGCCAAGAGGATGGAGGTGTTAGGGTCGAAACGCTCGCCGCTCAACGGAAGACTCCAAGAGACGTTCTCATGCAAACAGCAAGGGGTTGATTGCAGACCGAGCAATGCTTGGGGCTCACCACACACTCTGAAAACAGAGCAGAGGCTGAGAGAGCCACGAATCAAGTTACAGGGTGTATTTTTATAGTAGTCTGGGAAACAAAGACTTCAAACAGAAACTTCTGAGGACCCGGTGGCCTGTACATAAGATCCACGGGCACTCTGCCTATTTCTAGTTACCGTGGAGTTACAGATAACAGAATGCAGCTGGTAGTTATCTCTGGGTTCGTTTCTGAAGACATCGGGGGGCCTATCTCCCTCCGCAACCCAGCCACACAAGCTGTCTTAACTACCTAAGATGAACAACCTGCACTTGGGTCACAGCGCCCTGGGAGTTTCCCTAAGGCTGCAATAAAGGATGTTAACTAGGGGGATATAATTTCAAGCCGAGCTTTGTTAACTCTTTCCTGGCCCAATCCTGATTTTTTTTTTTTGCAACCTTACAGAGGCAGGCACCCCACCCCTCGTGTAACCTCTGCCCTCTGCCCTCTGCCCCCCTGGCCCCCCTGGCAGGTCAGAATGCAGAGGGGGTTCCCCGGTGAAGGCTGTGGGTCCGCAGTGGCCTGCGGGCGGAGGCCCCAGGTCGTGTGCACGCAGCCCTGACTGTGCAGCAGGTGACCACGGCCGGGCAGCGCTGGACCCCGGCCCCCGGCGGAGAAGGGCGGCCCGCAGAGAGGCCTCCGCTGCTACCCGCGCCGGGCACAGCCCCTGCGGACGCCGCGTCTCGGCGGTGGGTCTGCGGGGGAGCGGAGCCCGGGATCCCGCGGCGGCGGCAGCGGGAGGGCCGCCCTGGAGCCCGCGCGCACTCGTCCCCACGCCTCCCGCCGCGCCGCCGCGGGGCAGGGCGGCCGCGGCTGCACCGCATCCTCGGGCCGCGCCGCCCGAGCGAGAGAGACGCGCGGGGAGCGCGGGGGCCCGCGGGGCGGGAGGAGGCGGGCGCACGCCGGGCACTCGGGCGGGGGGGGCGCGGTCGCCGCCGCCGCCACTCACCCTCCCCGAGGACCGCCGGGAGCTCCGGAAGGTGCGACGCCGCCGCCGGAAACAGGCCTCGACACCCGCGCCAGCTGTTCCGTTCATTTCCGGCCCCTCTGGGCGGCTGGAAGCTCGGCCCTCTCGGTGGTTCCCGGCTCCGGGGAAGGGGCGGGGCCAGAGAGCGGGGAAAGGGCCAATCCCTGGGGGAGGGGAGGGGCCCCAGCCTGGGAGGGCGGGGCCTGGGACAATGGAGGGCGGGGCGCGGGCCCTCAGGAAAGGGCGGGGCAGAGTTGAGGTAGGTCGGGCCCTGGCTCAGGGGGCGGGGCGGGGCGCCGGGGAAGGGGCGGGGCCAGAGCGCGGGGAAAGGGCCAATCCCTGGGGGAGGGGCGGGGCCCCAGCCTGGGAGGGCGGGGTCTGGGACAATGGAGGGCGGGGCGCGGGCCCCAGGAAAGGGCGGGGCAGAGTTGCGGTAGGTCGGGCCCTGGCTCAGGGGGCGGGGCGCCTGGGAAGGGGCGGGGCCAGAGCGCGGGGAAAGGGCCAATCCCTGGGAGAGGGGAGGGGCCCCAGCCTGGGAGGGCGGGGCCTGGAACAATGGGGGGCGGGGGCGGGGCGGGGCGGGGCCCAGGGAAAGAAATTCTCTTATATAGAATAAAAGACTCACTCTGGTTTAAGGAGAATAACACTGAGGATATATATTCTTCTTTATTGAATCAAGAGAGGAAGAAGCATCGACTTGTTGTTCCACTTAGTTACGGGTTCATTAGTTGGATGGTGCCCTGCCCGGGTTGGAACCCGGAACCTTGGCCAATGGGGGCCCCTTTAGCTACTGAGCCATAAAAAACTGACTTAGGAAAAAAAAACAACAACAAACAATCACTGACGCTGCCCTCACTCCCCCCCTGCCCTACTGGCCATCCCCCCAGGTCTCCAGGGAGCCTCCTCTCCACAGCTAAGACCCGCCCCCCCACCACCTCCATCCCTGGCTGCTCCCTTTCCCGATTCAAATCCCTTCCCTGCTTCGTCCTGGGCCAAGGAACCCCCAGCTCTGCTCTCCCCATTGACTGGCTGGCTGCCCCGCATCCTCCGCAGAAGTCAGACGTTTGTCCTCTGTCTTCTAGACCCCGGTCTCCTCACTGTAAACCACGTTCCCCGAATCTACCCACCCGTTTCCTTTAAAGGGGACCTCGCCAGGCCAAGGCGGAAGCCTCTGAACCCGCCGCGCTCGGTTGTTATAGGCAGCGTGACCCTGAATGAATAAATCACCCCCAAAACCCTTCATGGCCTCCCCGATCGCTCCGTGGGGGATGCCCGCCCTCTGAGAGTCCTCCTGGAGGGGTGGGGCGAGCCTCTCTACCCTTCCCCCGGGCCCCGCCCGCTGGACGACCGGGTGGCCTGAGAGCTGCTGCCGGCTGGACCGGGTCCCCCCAGTGCGCCTGCGCAGAGGCCCGGGCGCCGGGGGTGGGGGGTAAGACTACATGTCCCAGTATGCACTTTGCTCGCGCCCTCGGCGC